>CM076582.1:580821461-581190553 GCA_034641835.2 Pinus albicaulis | reverse complement strand
AACAATCAGTCACCTAGTGATACTGTGAAATACAGGAGTCTAACACCTTGGCAAAACTTCCTTTTCCTTCTTAAATCTTCTCATCGCATCTACACAATCACTGGTAATCTCTTCTTGTTTAAAGTAATAAAAAAAGCATTTTTTTTTTAATTTGTTTTAAGGGGACAAAATTTGTGTTGCCTTCATATTTTTTTCTTCACAAGGGAATCTAGTAGGACTCTCATAACTACTTGTTGGGTCTTATAATCATTTTTTTCTTTTTTGGTTTTTCTTTCTCAATATGCATTGATATTTTCTTTCGTGTATTTTTTTATTCTCATCTCGTCCATCCTTATTATTCCATGCCTCACAAGGGACTATATATTCACCTCGTAGTCAAAGTGCATTGAATCTACATTATATTGTTGTTTTTTTGTATTTTTAACCAAAATTTTAGGAAAATGATCAATATTTCTATTTTTCGTAAGTTCAAAATAATTTTCTAATTTTCTAGAAATATTATTTCTAATTTTCGATTGGCTCAATGAGCTCTGATAGGAAAAAATTTCCCTGCTGAAGGGTGTTTTATTTTTGGTAATTGTCAGTGCCTGACAAGTCATTTAAAAATAAAAAACTAATTTTGTAAGTGGCCATTCCATCAGGGAGTGCTCTGACACTGACACTGACAATGTTATTATACTACTCTACCCAATGATGCGAGTACTGATACGATTGTATGTCCTTTGTGCATGCAAGGGGGAGTTGAACAAATCTTCAATTAGTAACTTCCTTTTGCGAAGCTTTCACTATGCAGAGGAAGCTTTCATTGTGTGGAGGAAGCTTCCTACACACACTGAAAGCTCATTTATGTTAGTATTTTGAGGTCACTTCATGTCATATCTAAAAGATAGAGGGCACTAGATGTGTAGATTTGGATTTCGAAGAAATTATTTTTAATTATTGCATCTCTAGAAGAACTGGTGTTCTATGAGGGGAATGCTAGTTCATGGTCTTAAATTTAATCTTCCACTTTGTCTTTCTACCACCCATATTACAGGGAGACAATTCAACCTCTCTAAGCATGAAAGTGAGCCAACAAGCACTTATAATAATGATAGAGTTGAGAAGTTGATGATGGATATCTTATACACAGGCGTTTGCATCTCTGATCTCTTCCTTTCCACTAGACATTTTAGAGAGAGGCATTATTTGTTTTTATTTTTTGTTGAAGTTCCAAGTACGAATTTTGTTGTGCAATTTACTCAATCGAGATTGTGACTAAAGCTTTTTGTCTTTTGTTTTCTCTGGGCAATGACAATTATGCTAAATCTCTCTATGATCAGGGATCTTTGAGATGAAGAAATACATATATAGAGATTTAAAATAATCTCATTATTTTACATATTTATCTTTTTTCCTAAACTATGTTGAAATTATAAATTTACACCTTGTAAATTACACAATCCAAATATCTAAAAAAAATCAATGTATCAAATACATTTATAAATTCATAAACACAAGCTAAATAATAATAAATTTCATATATAGATATAACACCAAACACCCAAAAATTTAATCCCTTGGTGTTTATTAATATGCTTATTTACTTTACCCCTGCGATCATGCTCACAAACTAATATGCAACTAATATCTCCCTTCTTCAATATTCCACATGGCAACAAACCTTCAATTTTATAATATTATATAGTGTGATAAATTAAATTACCTTAATTGATAGTTTAGATGAGTATAGTTTCAATTTTATAAGATTTATATTCAGATAAATTAGATTCCCTGGGATCATGCTCACAAACTAATATGCAACTAATATCTCCCTTCTTAAATGTTCCATATTGCAACAAACCTTCAATTTTATAATATTATATAGTGTGATAAATTAGATTACCTTAATTGATAGTTTAGATGAGTATAAATTTCATATATATATATATATATATATATATATATATATATATATATATATATATATATATATATATAACTATAACACCAAACACCCAAAAATTTAATCCCTTCGTGTTTATTAATATGCTTATTTACTTTACCCTTGAGATCATGCTCACAAACTAATATGCAACTAATATCTCCCTTCTTAAATATTCCACATTGCAACAAACCTTCAATTTTATAATATTATATAGTGTGATAAATTAGATTACCTTATCGATAGTTTAGATGAGTATAGTTTCAATTTTATAATATTTATATTCAGATAAATTAGATTAGTTAATATGATAGTGTAACTTAGTTTAGTATTAATTTTTATAACTTCTAATGAGTTTTTTTTTACAAATTTTTTTGGAATTTGATTTACAATTTAAAATCTCCATGATTTTTAGAAATTTTTGAATTCATTTATATATTTAAAAAAAAAAAAAACATGAAATTGCATTTTCTTCAAATTCTAGTGAAAAATATATGAAATTGCAATTTCTTCAAATTTTAGTGAATAATTGTAAATAATTGTTCTTTCAATTTTATAATATTATATAGTGGAATAAATTAGATTAGCTTAATTGATAGCTTAGTTGAATATAGTTTCAAATTTATAGGATTTATATTCACATCAAATGGATTAGTTAATTTGATAGCATAATTTAGTTTAGTTCAACCTTTTTTTTATTTTTTTTACTATTTTTTAAAATTTACTTTACACTTTGAAATAATAAATTTATTTTGAAATTTAATTTACACTTTCAAATAATAAATTTACTTATATATTTAAAAATAAAATTTAAATAATACAGAAATTACAATTTCTTTAAATTCCAGTGAAAAATATTAAATAATTATATTCTATATTCTTATATTTACATCAAATTCCAAGAAAAATGTTAAATAATTGTATTTTATATTCTTATATTTACATCAAAAATTATTTTACAGCATTGCTTGAGAAGCCCACATTATATAAAGTTGGTATATGAGTAATGAAGATCCCATACTCAATTTTCCATGTTACTTGACCCGTGTGTCATCTTAGGATTGCCTATTCCTCTGACATTAAAAAATAATATTATTAATAATTATTACACTTGGGTTTAAATAAATTAAATTAAATTGCGGTACGTAAACCATAATTATCATAATTATAAAGCTCACCATTTTCAACATTGTCAGACATACGTTTGTTTTTTTTTACAATTTCACCATCAAATTCAACAAGTCACAATTTCACCATCAAATTCCGTACTTAACGGGCATCAAATTCCGTACTCAATGGTAATACATCATGATTATATTTGGCAACAAGGTTTTTTTTCTTTTTTCTTTGGGGGCAAATAGGAGATATAAAAGTTTAAAGTTTAAAGAAATTGTTGGATTTTAGTTAAAACTAACTCAAAAAATTATGAAAAAGGTTATTTCATCTATAAATTAAAATATACCATTTACATAAGCAAATGATTTAGGGAATTTTGTAGACTTTTTATTATCTTTCTCCAAAAAAGATAAAACCCTCAACCTTGTGTTTTACCATAAATGAAACTAAAGTGTGATTATTAAAGTGAAACTATGAATCATCCTTGAATTTTAACATAAATAAAACTACTTTGATTATTAAAATGTAATTATGAATCCAACAATATCATGATCCAAGAGAATACCTATCATGTCATTTATCCAAAGACCTTCATATTGGAGTGATTATGTTGCTAATCATTTCAATTTGTGTGATAAAAGACATTAACCTAGTGACTCACCTCACCTCCATATTGAAGTGATTATATTGTTGATTATTCATGTTTGTGTGACAAAATGCATTAGCCTATTGACTTTTCTTCATATTGGATTGATTTTATTGTGGATCATTTCAATTTATTTGACAAAAGTCATTAGCCTATTTATCTTTTAGATCAGTATAGATTCATCTTAAGAAGCTATTTAACATGAGTAGAGAAATCAAATTTCTTTAGGTGCAAACTTATTTTAGAGTGCAAAAAAACAATGTATAATTTTTTGTTGTTTAAATTATATTTTTGAATGTTATAGAGGTTACATAACATGTGTGAATTGGTTTTTTTATTATTAATTTATTTTTAAATATATGTTAATATTAATTGATATTAAAATATTTTACTCAAATCAAATAAAATATTTTACTCATAACTCACATAGGATATTTTATTCTATATAACATTAAAATATGTTTTTTAACATTTTTTTTCCATATATAAATACACATATCAAATTAATATTAAGTATTACTAACAATTGTACCAAAAGATACAAAAGAAAGCTGAAAGATCAAAAAACCAATATAGAAAAACACACGAAAAAACTTTTATAAACAATTAAAAAACAAAAAACACATACATAAACCCAAACAAACATACATATTAAAAAATAAAAATATCAATAATATATTAATAACTATTTTTTTATTTTATCACATTTAAATTATACATTACCATATTTTTAAATAAATAAATTATTTATAATAAATTTTATATAATTTATTTTAAATTATTTAAAAAATCTTATCATATTAAAAAAAATATTCTAAATAAGCAGGTTCATTATAAATAAAGGATTAACATTACACATTTTAAGCACATACCATAAAATTTAACTCTATGTAGGGTAAATATTTAAAATGAGTAATGTTAAACCTTTATTTATAAATGATTTACTTATTTTTGAATATTTTTTTATATTATAATATTTTTAATAATTTAAAATAAATTATATAAAAGTTATTATAAATAATTAATTTATTAAAAAAATTAATATATAATTTAAATTTGATCAAATAATGTAAAAGATTATTATATATGCTTTTGTGTTTTTTTTTTATGTTTTTATATCCGTTTTCTTTTCAGATTATGAGGAGTGATGTATGTTTTCTTTTTTGTAATATAATATTTTACGGGGTGTATTTGGATATATTTGGAGCCGTTCGATGCATTTAATTCTCAATACTTGAGAGAGTTTCATGTGACTTGAACCTGCCTCTAGAAGTGTCAGTCTCATGGTTTTCCGGTTAATTCATTTTACCTTGCAGAACAGAGCTCTCTAATCCAATCTTACCTGTCACTTGGCCTTGTTCATATATACATTGTTCATCTATGGTTCGACTTATGGATGCATTTTTTACATGAAAGTGTTATTTAAATTCTCATCCACAAAGTAAGTTATTGGTTGACTTTGTTGTTCTAGGAAAATTATAATTGAGCTAAATATAAATTGAAGATATGGAAAAATGTAATATACAATTATAAATTTAGAAAAATGAAAAGTTATTTTTAAACTGATTTTTTGTAATGTTGTATGAAAACAAAATGGATGACTTTACAATTCAGTTTGTATAGTATATTTCAGATGGAAATTTTTTTCATAATGATGCACGAGCATCCTTAGCCTCAAGAAATCCTCATCAACCAAAACAAAAAATAAGTTTATGTGAGTTTGTAGTAAGTGTTGTTACACCCATGTATTTTAAGTTGTTGATACACCCAACGTATGGTTGTTGCTACTCTTGTAGCTACATTTTATTAAAGCAACAATTGCATAGAGTTGAGGAAATATCCAAAATCAATAGTTTTTTAGTTGCGTTGCTACAAGACAAAATTTGCTAGAT
Organism: Pinus albicaulis; assembly: GCA_034641835.2. Lineage (NCBI taxonomy): Eukaryota > Viridiplantae > Streptophyta > Pinopsida > Pinales > Pinaceae > Pinus > Pinus albicaulis. The sequence continues at coordinate 581,184,975 of CM076582.1, read as the reverse complement.
GCGCTTCCAGAATGAGATGTAAGTTACAAAATTGGTTTGTTTGCATGTTGAGAGGAGGTGAATCCGTTCAATTTTAGAAGATGAATAAGTCAACGAAATTTGAAGCGATAATTTGAAAAGGTCAGCAGTGTGAGGATAAATGTTGGAGAACAAGGAAGTAAATAGACCTTTTTCATGCATTTTGGCTTTTTATTCTGTCTCTCGGCTCTTAGACATTTGGCTATTGGACTGGTTGTGATAGTCAACTGCTACACGATTTTCATAGAGCGCGGCTAGTTGTTGTATGAGTCAGGAAGGTGTTTATTTTTTTCATGTAGTGTTATTGTGTAACAAAGCATAGTTGAAAGAAAATAATTCTTTCAACTTTCTACATGGAATACTTAATCAAGTCCAATAGCTCGAACATGCCAAGTATTTTGACGTAAGGGCATCAGAGGAGGCCCAGTTGGAAGAACAACTCTAGTTTTTGGCATATCTCAAGGAATCTAGTGCTTAGAAAAGGTTAGCAGTTTCTGAATGGTCAATCTTCAATGAAAAATATTTGCACCAGTAATCTATCAAACTGCATTTCTGAACATACCACTGACACTGCCAGTTCATTATTCATTGCCACAACTGCCATGGTGTTATAGCATAATTTATCACCTCTATATGCTTTATGACTTATACATTGGCCTTGGGAAGCTCTTCCATTCATAATTGGTCAAACTTCTTAAAAAACAGTAATTTGAATTCCATACGCGACTCTGCCCATAATTTCCCACATGCAGACACGGGTCCACCCATATCTGACCTGCGTATACTATTTAAAATATTAAAAATAATAAACCTCCTATTAATTGGGCGAGGTTTACGGGTTTTTCTTGTAACTTAACTACCTTAGCCCGTGGCCAAACTGGTTCCCAACTAAAAAAACTTATATGAGGAAGTATAAATACACCTCAAGGGAATGGCCTAAGAGGAGGAGAGAGAATGCTATTGATATTATATCATGTTATAGCCCTGATCAAGTCTGATATTTCTCTATGCCTCCTGCACTTCCCAAGTTCAAGAAACCCTTGTTTCCTTGTGATTTTCACCCCCTCTTTATGTGACATCCTTTGTGCACCATTTATGGAAGAAGATTTGTGAGGCTAGGGCTAGACGGATCCGGAGGACAGTTTCACTTGGAGCCTTGGTAGATCTTAGGTGATTTCTCCACTTTCTCTTTACATATTATCAATAAAAGAAGCTATGTCTCGTTCCTGATGTCTTTGTGTTATATGTCTCATATAGATGTTGAATGATCTTGTAATGGTTTATTTCATGTTATTTTTATGAGATTATATGATCTAACATACTGACATCTATGATATATATGTTTTGAAATTAGTTTGTGTGCTTTGTCTTGATTGATTTGCAGGTTCTGAAGCACAAGAAGTAGTAGAGGGTTTGCACCCTGTGGGATCGACCCTAGACGTAGGACACAGAGGTAAGGTAGTTTATCCTCAGTTTTCTAGTTCAAGCATTAGAACTCATAATTAGAGTGCTTCATGTGATGATATGCCTTTCGCTCTGTTAGGTCCTTCAACCCAGGCCTTAGTGTATCTTTGCCCATAACACAACTGGTGACTTCATTGGGGATTACATCTGTGTAATTCCTAGTTTGGGTTGTTTTTCTCTATATTTTGGGTTCCCTGATAGTTTGATCACTTTTTCAGTCTAGCAGATTATTTTCCCATCCAGACATAATTACTGATCTTCTAGATGAGGCCTGGGTTTTTTCTTTTTCTTTATTAAAATTTATATACGCTACTTGGTGTGTACACAATCATGTATACCTTATATATTTTTCAAAGGGACCCTCGTATACGTGAGTTTCCTTAGGTACAGTCGCATATACACGTGTGTTTCACACAGTGGATCCTCGTATGCCCAGTAAAATTTGAAAAATTGAATTTTGGGACACTGTAAATATTTCCTGCCTATTTTTGGTTATCCCCGTGGAACCTCCTAGGTGTCCGGACAGTGATTCTTCTTGTTGCGTGTAATTTTCTCTCCCTTTTATGTGAAAAACTAGTCAATACAGGGTTTTACCTTTTCAGTGAAGTTTCAGTTGTGGCTATAGCACCAAGAATTCTTTCTGAAGTTCTTGGTTGTTCTCACCTTTCATATAGTGAGCCTTTGTTAGTTTTATCATGGTTTCCTTATGCATTGCTTCACTTCTTGGTTTTTCCCTTCTTGACTTTCTTGGTCTTCTTATTTCTTGAGATCAAATTTCTAGTAATCTTGAAGTTTCCTTTCATTGGGTTCTCGAAGTTTTTCTTTGCTGGAAGTTTATGATATTGTTTTGAATCAATTTCTTGAGTCAGTTACTTCTTTTTGTTTGTTTGAGTCTCACTATGAAAGTGTTGGCTTGTGGAATTGGAAGTTTCCTTGTGGGCTCAATTTCTTGATTTGGGAATTTTGGTAGTTTTGTGCTTGTATCAATGAAATTTTCTCATTTCCTTAAAAAGTGAAAAGAAAAAAAAAATGTATTTTCCATTGCTTTTTATTTGGTTTACTTTTCATGGCTTTTATCCTTTTTGGAGAATATTGCTAATTTACCATTTTTTGGTCCAATTGCTTGGTTCCTAGAGGATTCCTTGTTTGGATTTGTCTCTTTTATATCAAGATTGTTTTGGCATTGTTTTGTGTAAAGAAGTTCCTGTTGGGGGATTTTCTCTAATTTTCTGTCAAATTGATCAGACCAATCTTGTTGAAAAACTCGTTTGCTTCCCTTTGTGAGTAGTCCTATTATTTTCATTCATCATTGGTATTTTTTGCATTAGTTGCACCGTTAAGAATTCCAGTCTTTTTGATAGTTTTTGAAGTGTGTGAAGAGTGATATTGAAAAGAAAATAAAAAGTCTTTTTTGTTTATTAGTTGCTTTGCAGAACCCAAGTAGAAATCTCTTTTCATCAAAAGAAAATTTTCATATTCATGGGTTTTCTATTAATTTATCTTTTGTGTTGAAAACATCACAAGTTGCATTCTCCATCTACCCGTGAATTAAGAAAAGCCATTTAAAATCAAGCTATTAACTAAAATGAACTAGAATTTTTTGCGTTGTCGTTTGTTATACACCAAATAGTCTAGGTCATAGGGCCTTGGAATAGGTGAGTGGGGAGTTAACTCTCTAAGGCCACTCAAAACTGTCAAACGTAGAAGTTGATTAACAAGTAAAATCCAACTTCATTAAGTGGATCGAGAAAGATGTACCTCCAAAGAGTTAAGCGCGAGGGATAGCGAAGGCAGAATAGAGAGATACCCCCTCTCCTATTTGCTAATGCTTGACCTAAGATTATTCCGCCCGGCTACTGATACAAACTAGTGCCCTTAGTTTCCTTTCGTAGATATCACATAGGTTACTGTGGGGGGAATTCCCATGGTACTCGTGGCAGATGTTGTATCACTTTCATTAGTACTTCTGGAGGGTACCCTTGCGAAGGTCGGGTACTTGCACTAGTAAAGGTTTTTGTTAGGAGGTCAGAGTAATTGTTTCTGTTACCTTCACTAGTAGGCATGGAGTGTAATTACCACAGACTATTTTCAGAAGGTCCTTTTATTTGCTTTCTTGCATTTTGGTGCTCGGTCCTAATAACCCAGAGCAGAAATACCTGAAGGTTGCTTGATTGTTGTATCTTAGGGGCTTTTGATAGAGTGTGCATTTTTCTCCTAGATTTTCATAGCTTCATAATTTTTTGAGTCTAATTAATCTCATAATTATTAAAAGTGGCTAATCGATCACCTCGTCGTTAGAGGAGGCTTTGTGGGCTTTCTCTTGCGAGTGCGGAGCCTTCTTCAAGAAGGCATATGAAAAATTCTGTTGGTGATTTTTATCCATTAGTTGTGAATGCATCGGAGAGTGATCCCCCGACTGGGATTGTTATTTCTGCAGGTAGTCCTAATACTAGTGGTATTGTAGAGAGGAGTGCTCTGCTCATCTCTAGATTCTTTTTTCCGGCAGAAGAAGTTGAAGTTGAATAAGTTCCAGAACTTCCAGGTACTCCTTCCTCTCCTCTTCCTTCCATTTTTTCGGACGTTCTTTTGGAAGTTGGTCCTACATCTCAGAGACCAGTTAGCCCCCATCCTTATCCCTTTCTTTCGATTTCCATGGTTGGGAACATAGCTTTGGATATGAGCACCACGTGTGTGCATACTCCTCTTTCAGTTGAAGGAGGGGGTACTATTGCTATTTCAAATATCACTCCCAGTACTTCTATGTTTGGCTCTGCCTCTATTCCATCTATGAGTGGGGGCACCCAAGCATTTCCTTCCCATTCTAGTCACTTTTCTTTTGGAATTCCATCTAGTGCAATTCCTTATGTCTCCTTCATTGCTGCTTCTATTGTCTCTGAACCTATGCATTCTATGGCTAGTGGGTCAACTTCTATTCAGGGTTCCCCTTCGGAAGTTGTCACATTCCTCATTGGAACTCTTCCTTGGGATATTTTCCTTTTACCTCTCAAAGTCAAGGTTTTAATCCTTTCCTCGGAGGTCAAATCTCTAATGCTTTTCAAGGCTAGAATCCTGCTTTTACAGGGTTGGGAGATGGGAATTAGTTTTTCTCTGGTCAGCAAGGGAATCTACCTTTCCCTTCCATAGGTACTTCTCAGGGTTTCTCTCCATTCGCCAATGCTTGTAACCCTTACCAAGGGGTTTCCTCTTCATTTAACACTTCGATTGGGGGAGATATCTCTATTTATGGTAATCCTATGATGAGAGGGGGCCCTTATCTGAATGCTTTTGGGCCACAAGGTTTCTCTAATGGCTCAACCTTTTCTACGAACAATTTATGGCAACTTGGTGCCTCAACAAATCTAGGGTATTCTTTTCAAAATGTTGGGAATCCTTCCTTTGGAGGATGTATTTCTCAAGATCCTCCATGCTTACCTTTCCTGGCAGCTTTAAACTTGTCAAATTTATCAAAATTGACGATTGATCCAATTCTATATAGCCCGGGTTGGCCTCCAGTCCCTACTAAACTTCCCTCATATATTCCAAAATTTGAAGGGAATACCGATGAGGATTCAGATGACCATGTTACCACTTTCCACTTATGGTGTTCATCAAACTCCCTTATCGATGATTTGATTAGGTTGACGCCATTTCAATGCACCCTAACTAGAAATGCTGCAAAATGGCACATTGAGCTGACAGGGGATAATTTTTCTACTTTTGGAGAGTGATACTATGTTTCTAAACCATTTCCAATTACATGCTCGTTATGATGCTGGGATTGATCTCCTGTCCAATTTCCAGCAGGACAAGGAAACACACATTTATGGTCATATCCAGGAATGGAGGATAAGGAAGAGGCTCATCAAAGCCCAAATTCCTAATGAGTTCCTTCTCGAATGGTTTCTTAAATCCTTACAGCCATAAATCTCGAAGGATGTATCCCTTTATGGGGTATTCTCTAAGGAAAATTCTATATTTAGGGCTCATCAATTAGAATTGATCTATTCTCAGTTTGGGGTCCTTAATAATATTTTTCCAGATGCTCCTCATTCCAAAGTGGATTTAGCCAAAATGGATCCAGGTCCTCATGCTTACTGGCTTATCAATTCGATTGATAGTGGAATGGCTAACCTGCTGAATAAATTGTAGCATTTTTCCTTACAATCTGCTCCTTCTGGTCAAGCTACATCATCGGTGTCAACCCCTTCTCATCCATTAGCTATTAATGTTTCTCAAGCTTCTAACCCCAAAGGAAATCAATAATCTGATGGGAAGAATAAGGGATGGAATAATAAGAAGAAAGACAAGGATGTGAAGGGTAATGTGAATAGATCCAATGCTAATTTTGGAGAGGGTAAGAGGGACAATAAGAAGAAGGTTAAGTTTCCATGCAAGTTGTGCAATGGAGACCATCTTACTCACCTCTACCTGAAAATTCAGGATGCTTAGTGCTTGTTAGCTTAGCAGGGTTCCTCTAGTTCCCAAGTTGTACTGACAAACGCTTTTCCCCAAGGGCAGCAAATGCTTGCTAGAGAAAATGCTATTATTGGAGCTCACGCAGGGGGAAACTAGGAAGGGGAAAAATCCTCAAATTTATATATGATGAGTTCTCACGCTGATATCACTATGAGATCTTGTGATTATGGTGAAACTGAGTCTTCGAAAGATAAGGGTGCTCCTAGTAATTCTGAGCCACTCCATTATAGAGGCACAACGGTTGAGCCTATACACCTTGGATCTTTGAAAGGGTCTACAAAGCATACGACGGTCACTAATGCCAAGGCTACCCCAGAACTACTCCATTGTGAAGATGCAGCGTGAATTCCTTGTACCATCTCGTTAGAGGTACTCGGTCGTGCTGTTGTCACTGAGATAATTTGGGTCAATAATTATGCCAAAGCATCTATAATGTTTTGTTTTGTTTTAAGTTTGGAATTTTTGGATGACCAATGCATAAAAAAAATTTGCAGCAACTGTGTTTAAACTTTTAGATAGTATTAATTAATAAGACAAAGGGTTGTTTCTTTATTCCACATACTAATTTAGATTTTGCAAGTGATTAAGTTGAATATGTAAGGAGATATAATTATTTTAATTATTCAAAAAGAATATTTGAATGATCATAAGTGTGAAAACTTTCAAACAATGTCTAAAAGTTTAACAAAACATATTTAACATTATGAAGATGCTGATAATTTATTGATGAGAGGGACTTGCATAAACAAATATCTGAGTAAATCATTCTCTGATATAGATAATAACTTCAGTAAGAATCTAAAACAACCAAAACTCACTTAATCTTACCTAGTTATCTTCATAACAATTAAATACATGTAGAAACAATATGAAATGATAAACAAGAACAACTCACAAGGGGACAAAGTTGTATGAAACAAATCCGGAATCCTTGTTTTATTATTAATTATCAAAATCTTGTACACTGGTGCTTACAAAATGCTCAACGAAGGGTGCAACACTTAATAAATTGAGAATGAGAGTTATTTATACTAGTTCTAGGACTAAGAAAATATCCTAAACCGATTTACAAAAATAGTATAATATTATAGAAAGAAGGAACTTGTTGAAAGATATGTTCCTATTTTGGAAAAGATTGTTGATGGCCTACTAATAGGCTACATTGGCTATAATGTTTTACCAATTTTGGTCATCTAACTTTGTTACTATTAGATGGCCAGGATTTTCACGATGTAGACCAATTTACCTAGTAAAATTGCTTTCACTATGGAAAATAACATTAGTAATCCATAATTTATTAAGTTGTTTCTGGTCTAAATAGGAAACCCTGTGAGGAATAATTGAATAAATCCTTATTTGTTTGATTTTCCTCAAGGGATAATTAATTAAACCACAGTTTAATTAATATTCCTGGTCATATTTAACCCAAAACATGAAAATTAATTAGATAAATCATTCTTTATCTTATTATTTTCTATGAATAATTATTTAAAACATTATTTAAATAATATTCCTTGTTAAATTTGACTAAATAATTTATAAATAATTGAATAAATCACTATTTTTTAATTATTACTCAAACACATTCTTAAAATAATAAATAAATCATTTATTTATTTAATATTTACAAATAAAGGGATTTGACCAAATTCAAATTCTTTTTCCCTCCAACAAAAATAATAAAATATTGCATAAAAGTTGGATCCAGATTTGGTCAATAATATTTTAACTATGCACCAATATCTAGACTAATTCAATATTTTGTTATAAATAGAAAGGTTTTTCCATTCATTCACTACCTTTTGTTACCTAAATATCACTCTGGATCTATACTTTTGGTCTGACTTTGATCCTCCATCATTGTCATATTTTTTCTACTTTCTACTTGTGACCCCCCCTTGAGTTTCATTTTTGTATGGATTTTCTGCACCATCAAGAAAGAGAGATCTTAGATCTGAAGTGTTGAGGACATACAAGAACCCATCCCATTGAGGGGGACTGGTGACATCTTTCTATGTTACCTTCCCAGGTGTCATAATACAAAAAATTCTTTAAAAATTCTTGTCTTGTTCATTGGAGGCATGGAGCAACTCTTGCTTATTTCTTCTTGTCTAATGTCTTTAACCACATATATATGGATTTCTGTAGCATTTATTCTGATCACTAACTGCATATCTAAGGAAATTGATAGCCATGTTTGATCTTAGGGTTGCTTTTTATGTGCAACTAAAGTGATCTTTTTTCGTACACTTGCGATTAGAATTCACACTAATAACTAGAGACTCCATAAGGGTTTATAATTATGACCAATGTTTTTTAAGATCCCTGCATGACCAGCTGCTTCAACCCCTAGGTTTTTTTCTTCAGATTCTTATTTTTCATTTCTTGATGTTGTTTTTATTTAAAACCCTAAAATAGTAAAAATTCTTACTTCTATGTGTCTCTGGGCCTATTGTGCAGGTAACAAGTATCAGTCGTAGCAAAGACGAGAAATTTTTTTGAAATCTTCTCCTGAAACATCCAGAAGTGCAGGTCACACTTTTTGCGCAAAAACTTGTGACCTCAACCTTAAGAAATCGGAAAACGGCCTGAAACCTACGACCTCAGCAGAAAAAAGGTCAGAACCTGCGACCTGTACCTTTTGTAGGAATTTTTCTGGGATTTTTCTGGATTTGTCTGGGCCACTGTTCAGGGTAGTTTGACCTCCCTCTTCACCTATCTTGGACCTTTAATTGCTTAGTTTTACTCGTCGAAATAGGAACTAATCCTCTTAGGGCTTCAATACACTTCCACCTTTTTAGGAGGAGTTTAACTGAAGAAAGTCCTCTGAGATTTCAGTGTTTTCAGCTATTTTTCAGATCTGAACCTGTACTTTCAGATCCATTTCAGATCGGTTTTTTTTATATCCAAAACACCTCTTTTCAGTTTTGTTTGGTCCTCCTTTAGGGTCCCCTCCGCTTCCCTTCAGATTGTAGCCTTTCACCACCTTTTCTGCAACACTTTTCCCTCTATTTTTTCTGTTGTTTTCTGCACCTATTTATAGTAAATCTGACCTTTAGATCCCTATCCCTCCCGACTTTATATCAATTAGCCATTTTGTTTGTTTTGACTAGATTTCAACCACCCATAAACTAGTTGTTGAGAAGCCCTCCTCCTTGGGTTTAAATAGATGCATCTTTAGCTGTTTATTTTCTGTCGTATTCAGTTTCCTTTACTGTCATTTTCAGATTTATTTATAGTTATACAACAAATTTTTTTCTTTTTCTCTACAAATGTTCGGGCTTAATTAAAATTAACACACTTAACACATACACACACACCCAAAGTGAGGAACTCCTGGTTTGCACTGCCAAGCCAAGACTAAAACATTGTAACCAATTGATCCTGCACCTCCCTACCCTTGTTTTGACATTGTAATCAATTGATCCTGCACCTCCCTGACCTTGTTTACCTCTCTTCATTTGTGTGTTCCGTGTCTCTTTGCCATCATTTTTCCCCCAAGGAGTTTATCCCGGAGACTCCAAGGCCTTCATCCTTAGTTTTCATTAGGAAGACTTACCCCACCGCGTAGGGTTCGTGTTTGTCCTCCACCGAGTCCCCATTCTGAATCTGCTTTTGGTTCATCGGGTTACCCTTCTGGTTCTATCCCCGACTCTCCTCCACCTTTCACCTTCACCATGTATGGTTCAGGACCTACAGTTGGTGGCAACCCCAACCCTAATTCTGGGAATGCTACTAGGGGTGCCGCAACAGGAGCTATTCTGGTTTCTCCCTTGCTTCCTTATATGGTGGGTATAAGCCTTCTCAATTTTAGCTAGTTGATCAATGACCCCATACACCATGATCCTGGTTGGCCTACTATGCCAACCAAGCTCCTTCATACATCCCCAAGTTTGAAGGAATTTTTGGAGAGGATCCTACCAACCATGTTTGTTCTTTCCACATTTGGTGTTCGTCTCACTCCATCACTGATGACTCTGTCCGTCTTCGGTTATTCCAGCATATGCTTACCGGAGAAGATTCCATGTGGTTTATCAACCAGGCCTCCTCCTCTCATACTACTTTTGCAACTCTTTCTAGGGATTTTCTGTCTTATTTCCACCTTCCCCTTCACTATGACACAGGTATCGAACTCTTGACCTCTTTCCCTTAATCGTCTGTGACCTGCCTATCTGACCATGTCCAAGAATGGCGGAGAAGAAAGAGCCTATGTCGATCCCCTACCTTCGAAGGCTGTGTCTACATGGACTGGTTTCTCATATCCCTTTTGCCTAATATTGGAAAATATGTCACATCTCACTTCCCTCAGACCGAGGAAGCTGCCCTCCAGATTGCGTTGAAATATGACCTGATCTACGCACAATCTGGTTATGTTCATACCGTCTTACCTGATCTCCCTAGACCCGGTGGTACCAACGCACGAGTGGCATCCCATGCCGCTGATGGTATCTTTGGAGCCCTTTCGCATTTGTACACTCATCCTCCCATGGGTTATGGTTTCCCTCAAGGAGGGGCTAGCTCCTCCAACACTTTTCCCCTTCCCAATAGCATGTATCTAGGCTACGACATGCCTCCTTATTTTTCCCAACCTGTTTACCCCAATGTTGCCCAACCTCCTTATTATCCGTATTTGCAACGTGGTGCTCCAGCTCCTCCAGCATTAGCATTGTAAATTAAATAACATGAAATTGCAATTTCTTCAAATTCTAGTGACAAATTGTAAATCATTGTTCTTTCAATTTTTAATATTATATAGTGGATAAATTAGATTAGCTCAATTGATAGATTAGTTGAATATAGTTTCAAATTTATAATATTAATATTAAGATAAAAATAATTGGTTAATTTGATAGCATAATTTAATTTAGTTCAATATTTTATTTTATTTATAATTATTTTTACTACTATGTTTTGAATTTAATTTACACTTTGGAATAGTAAATTCATTTATATATTTAAAAATAAAATTATAATCATACAAAATTATAATTTCTTCAAATTTTGGTGAAAAATAGTAAATAATTGTATTTTATATTCTTATATTAACATCAAATTTGAGTAAAAAATATTAAATAATTATATTTTATATTCTTATATTTACATCAAAAATTATTTTATAGCATCGCTTGAGAAGCCCATATTATATAAAGTTGGTAGATGAGTAATGAAGATCCCATACTCAATTTTCCATGTTACTTGACCTGTGTGTCATCTTAGGATTGCCTATTCCTCAAACTTTAAAAAATATTATTATTAATAATTATTACACTTGGATTTAAATAAATTAAAGTAAATCGAACATACTTACACATCACCTTCACACTAGGTTGTAGAATGATCCTCTCAGCCCAATTAGTCGGTGCAAAAGGGTTATTTAAATTCCTATCCACAAAGTTACAAGTTAATGGTCGACTTTGTTGTTCTAGGAAAATCATAATTGAGCTAAATATAAATTGAAGATATCGAAAAATGTAATATACAATTATAAATTTAGAAAAATGAAAAGTTATTTTTAAACCAATTTTTTGTAATGTTGTATGAAAAAAAATGGATTACTTACAATTCGGTTGGTGTAATATATTTCATATGGGAAAATTTTGTATAGTGATGCATGAGCATCCTTGGCCTCGAGATATCCTCATCAACCAAAAAAAAAAAAAAAACAAGTTTATGTGAGTTTGTAATAAGTTTTGTTACACCCATGTATTTTAAGTTGTTGATACACCCAACGTATGGTTGTTGCTACTCTAGTAGCTACATTTTATTAAAGTGAAAATTGTGTAGAGTTGAGGACACATCCAAAATCATTAGGTTTTTAGTTGCGTTGCTAAAAGACAAACCTTGCTAGATGCACTTCCAGAATGAGATGTAAGTTAAAAATTTGGTTTATTTGCATGTTGAGAGGAGGTGACTTCGTTCACTTTTTGAAGATGAATAAGTCAACGGCATGCGAAGTGACCTGTTTCAGATGGAATGAGAAAAGGTCAGTAGTGTGAGGATAAACGGTTGAGAACAAGGAAGGAAATGGACCTTTTTCATGCATTTAGGCTTTTGCATTTGCCTCTCAGCTCTTAAATGTTTGGCTATTGGACTGCTTGTGTTAGTCAACTGCTACACGATTTTCATAGAGCGCGACTGGTTATTGTGTGAGTGATGAAGACGTCTAATTTTTTCACATGGTGTTGTTGTATAAGAAAGCACAACTGAAATCAAATAATTCTTTCGAATTTCTACATGGAATACTTAATCAATTCCAACAGCTCGAACATGCCAAGTATTTTTACCTAAGGGCATCAGAGGAGGCCTAGTTGGAAGAACAACTCTAGTTTTTTTCATACCTCAAAGAATCAAGTGCTTAGTAAAGGTTAGCAGTTTCTGAATGGTCAATCTTCGATGGAAAAATATTTTCACCAGTCATCTATCAAACTGCTTGAACATGCAAAGCACGCACCGCCAAATATTCTTCATCGCCATTGAATCGCTATACCACCCACCAGCTTTTATGCCTAATATCTTGACAGATGTCAGCCAAAAACATTGACATGAAGCTTTCAAGTGACTGGTGTGCACTACTACAAAACTAGTTCAAGAAGATCCACCAAGCATTCGCATGCACCTATCAAGAAACACCAATTTTTCCTCATATGTCATTTTTTTTTTTCTAAATTGTGCTAATTCTATTGAGTAATCATAATGTTACAAAAATGCCTCGGTTCAGCTGTGGAAGCCTGAAACCGAGCTTGAAGTCCAAGTTTTAACTATATTACGAACTTCCCAGAGTGGGAAACCAGTTCTTTTAAAAGCAGTTGCACCGCCCTTGAAAAGGGAAACCGGTGAGAGGTCCATTATGTTTAGCATAAGATAACTACAAAAATACAACATTGACATGCAGCTACTGCTGCTGTAGGCTACAAAAACAAAAAAACTAGTGTTTCTAGCTAAATAGGTATGATTAGAAACCATACTGAGCCAATTCATAGCAGAATTAATGAGTGTGAGCCGGAGACGGTGGCTCCTCCTCAATGCGGCACCCATATTGCTCCTCAGAGTCTTCAGCATCTGCGCTCGCAACTCCGTCTTTGTCTGAAAGGTTGGCACCCACCTGCATAGAAAGAACACCCAAGGAGGGCGAGGCTGTAACAGGAGTGTCGCTCAGGCCAGTGGGAGGCGTTATAACAGGGTTGGAGCGGGAAACAAAAGGAGCGGGGGGAGGGTCGTGCGCCGGGGGAGGGAGAGGAGTAGGCTCTTCTCGCAGGGTAATGGTAATGTAGGCGGTGATAGTCGGTCGATTGAAGGCGCAATCAAATCTAAGCTCCGCTCTCTACGAGGTTTGCCGTAGATAGTGGCTTCCAGAGGGTGTGGGGGTAGAGGGAACAGGTTCCTGAGGCATGTCAAGGTGAGGAGAGGAGGATTGATGCTCGCGAGCCAATCCAGGAGGGCTTTCGAAGTTCCATTGATGGGAGGAGTCCTGAACATGCTGCCTTTCAGAATGCTCAGGGAGGTGAGCTCCATCGAGGCTGGAAGACGGCCGGTCGCTTGCAGACCTACCGTGAGTGGCTCCACGACGGAACCGCATGCGTTGCCTCAGCCTCGGCATTTCGGACTCAGCAGTTTGAACAGACCAAAGCCGAGGGGAGAGAGCTTGAGCAGGAGCGAGACCACGGAGAGAGCCAGGAGAGATTTGCAAGTTAAAATTGGAGCAGAGATCACTATGCGAAAAATGATACCCAGGCACGATATCAATACAGCTTAGCAGCGAGGTGCGACAACCAGTGTGAGTGCGGGCACTGGGCATTGCAGAGGCCACTGGACATACACAACAAATAGGCTTCCAAGAACTACAGTTAGCGCTGGAAGGATCTGGAGAACCTGCAATAGAGTCCATGATATGCCGTCAGGGAGGACCAAGGAGGAAGAAGTGCCGGCGACGGGGAGTAAATGAGCTGCTACCATGCGAATTGAAGTTGAATTTAATGGCACCGCTGGGAGCCATATGGCCACCCCATGCGAAATGCCTTGGGAGCTGGCCCGAGACGGAGGTCCCATCATGTCTATTAACCATCCGCATCCGGAAACGAGCTATCTTTCTGCACCAACTTGATGCAATTCTGGAGATGATCTCTATCATGGAGGATCTGAAGAGTGCCATGAATGAGAGTGTCCATGCTATCAACTCCTACATTCGCAAGGAGATCCGCGACCTTATTGCCATCTCTTTTGGTGTGGGAAAAGGAGATGGCCTGGTTGTTATCCAACCAGTTGCTTATTTTTTCAACTCGGGACGCCATTCTCCAGCTAGTGGCAGCTTTTGCTGGCTTGGTGCCGTGAAGCAGTTGATTGGCTATATTGATTAGGATCTGGGAATCCCCTTCTACGATGATAGGAGAGAGATTGTAGAGATGAGTTAAATTCAACCCTTGCCAGATTCCTTCCATTTCTGCAGAGTTGTTTGTGTCCCAACCTATAGAGCCATAGTAAATAGCAATGACATCTCCTTGGGAATTCCTGAATATTCCACCAAAGCCAGCTGGACCGGGATTTCCTTTAGAGGCTCCATCAAAGTTTAGTTTAAAGATTCCTGGAGGGGGGGGAGTCCAGTGGGGTTGGGGATCCGGGGACTTCTATTTGTTGGTGTTTGGAGAGGTCGAGACTTTCAGTTGCCAGTTTTTCCATATGGCAACTTCCTTTGGCTACTTGGGAAGATCCTCCTCCTGCCAATCATGCAGATTTAGAGATTCCTGGAGATGATTGCTGAAGTTGTTCCAAATGATGTCCGATGGAGTGGATTGGTTTTTGAAGATTCGCTTGTTTCTTTCTTTCCATAGGGACCAGAAGAGAAGACCTGGAATGATTTGCCACAGAGTGTTAAGAATGGGGCTACTATACGGACGTTTGGGCCAGAGGCGCATAATAATGGTCAGGTCCCCTATCGGTTTGCTTCTTTGGCTCCTGAAACAGATCTTGTCCCAAAGCTGGCTAGCTAAAGCGCAGGACATCATCAGGTGTTGGATCGTTTCAATGTTTTTCTTACAGTTTGGACACTGTGAGGGGCCACAGAATCCTCTTTTGAGCAGGTTGTCCCAGGTGAGTATTCTTTTGTGGCTAAGTAGCCAAAGAAAAGTAGAGACTTTAGGCCAAGTGCCAGGAGCCCAAACAAATTGCCAGAGCCTATCGCGCGGAAGAGGGATAGGATGCATTAGAGAAAAGGCCTCTTTTGTAGTGAACATGCCTCTGGTCGAATATCCCCATCTTAGAGTGTCTGGTTCCTCCGAACATCTGATCTTCCTGCGTTGGAGTTCCTCCTGGAGAGCTTCCCAAGTGGTGCTCTGAGCGGAAGGAATAATGTGTGCTGGGTGCCTCCATTGTCTGAAGTCGTTGCTGTCTGTGGGAAGCCAACATTGGCTGAATTTTATTTCCTCTGTGCCATTGTATCTTTCATCATTGAGGAGGGAAAGAGTATCAGTTAGATTTGGGCTTTGCTGCCATGAGTCTGCCCAGAATCTAGCTGTGTGCCCATTTCTTATTTCCCAAAAGCTGTGTTGTTGTATGAGAGCAAAATGTAGTTTAGCTGCATTCCATATGAGGGAGCCCACTATTCCAGGAGAAAGTCTGATCAAATCTTCAGGAGGTGTATTATTAGCATACTTGGCAGTCCATAATTTGGCCCAGGGCGTGTGAGGATTCGAGAGCCAATTCCACCACAGACGGGCACCCATAACTTTGTTGCTATGCAGAGGGTTTCTGAGCCCGAGCCCTCCTGCGTCCTTAGGGGAACAGGCTGTGTTCCAGTTGACCAGAGCCCATTTCCGCTTTTGGTTTGAGGACCCCCATAGAAATTGTCGTTGCAAATTCCTGATTTGATTAAGAACCCACTTTGGAGCGGCAAGCACAGAGAAAAGATATAGGGGCATAGATTGCAAAACAACTTTGATGAGTACAAGTCTGCTGGCTAAATTGAGAGCTTGGTAAGTCCAGGAGGAGAGTCGGGCCTCCAATTTTTCCAAGAGTTGATTCCAAGCAGAGTGTTTGATAGCAGTGTCAATAAGAGGTGCACCTAGGTATTTGGCGGGGAGGTGAGCAAGAGAGAAGCCAAGGATACAGGCTATGCTGGCTTGGATCATCGGAGGGGTGTTGAAAAAAAAGAGTTGGGATTTAGCAACATTTACGGTCATACCCGAGGCCACAGAGAAGAGGTTTAGAATGTCTTTGAAGGACCAGGCTTCTTGCACAGAAGGGTAACCAAAGAGCATATTGTCATCAAAAAATTGTTGATGTGTGGTAGTAGGAGAACCATGCAGGGAAAGGCCACGCAGATGCCTTGAGAGGACAACATTATGGATTAGTTTTCTGAGTCCTTCAGACATAAGGACAAAAATGAAGGGGGAGAGAGGGTCACCCTGTCTAATACCTCTGGATGGTACGAAAGGAGCTGAGGGGACGCCATTGACAAGGATGGAGTGAAGAGGCGACGAGATGAGGCTCATTATCCATCTTATCCACATCTTATCAAATCCGAAAGCTCTGAGAATGCTCTAAATATAACGCCAACATATTTTATCAAAAGCTTTAGATAGATCAATTTTAAGGAGCATACCTGGATTCTTGGTGCATTTGAGAGAATGGATAACTTCATGAGTCAGAATGATACCGTCCATAATTTTCCGGCCTTCCACATAGCCCGTTTGCTCTGGCGAAATGAGGAGCGGTAGAAGAGGCTTTAATCTGTTAGCTGTGACTTTGGAAATGACCTTATAGATCACATTACATAAAGAAATTGGTCTGTACTTTTCATGAGTGCTTGGGTGCTCTTCTTTAGGTACCAGAGCGATGAAGGTAGCATTCAAAGAAGGGAGAAGCCAGTGAGACGCTCTAGATTCCTCAACCAGCTGCCAGACCTCTATTTTGATGAGCTCCCAGAAATGATGGAAGAAATTTGAGGTGAAGCCATCAGGCCCTGGCACTTTTCCATCCTTAGTTTGGGTCATCGTTGTTTCAACTTCTTGGAGGGAAACAGGGCGGAGAAGCATCCTGTTGTGCTCTGCAGTCACAAGTTTAGGAATCAACTGAGAAATTTTGTCGATAGCTGGCTGCCTGTCTACGGTGCGGTCTTCATGCTGTATACTTTTAAAGAAGTCTAGGAGAACTTTCTCGATTTCCTTGTGTTGCTCCACTTGTTCGCCTTGTTGATTTGTGATGTGAGGAATTCGATTTTGCATTCTTCTTTGAACTATTGATCTGTGGAAAAATTTTATGTTCCTTTCCCCTTTCTTTAACCAGCTGATTCTATATTTTTTCCTCCGCAAGATTTATTCTTGCTTGCGTCTTTCTTCTAACTGCTTCTGTATGTCCTGCTCTTGGAAGGCTAAAAAATCTGTTCTTCCCTCAACTATGATTTTTTGTTGGGTTTCTTCCATTTTATTCTCGAGGATCTTTATCTCCTGAAAAATATTCCCAAAGACAGAGGTGTTCCAGTTCTTGATAATCACTTTGAGGTGTTTAAGCTTTTGCTGAAATTGATACATCTTCGAACCAACATGGGGGATGAAGTTGCGCCAAGCCGAGGTGACCATATCTTTAAAAGTGGGGTGAGAGAGCCAAAAAGCTTCAAATTTGAAAGGCTTTTTGAACTGAGGACCTATATTTTGCCAGTTAAGCGCGATGGGCCAGTGATCTGAGCCTACCAGCGGGAGAATTGAAGCTGAAAGATCCCCTCCTAAGTATATGGCATTGTCTGATAAGAGAAATCTATCCAAATTTGAGGCGATCTGCTGAGTCCCTGTTCTTTTGTTGTTCCAAGTGAAGGTGTCGTTTGAGAAGGGGATGTTAATAAGCCAATTGTTGCTTATGAAGTCTTTGAAATGAGAACTTTCCGGATCTAATCTAGGTCTCCCCCCTGATTTCTCCTCCATCTTTGTAATCATATTGAAGTCCCCTGCTACAATCCAGAGGGGATATGATCTGTGAGAATTTAGGACCTCCATGGTATTCAGGAGCGCTATTTTCCTGGCTTGGTCCTGCGGAAAATAGACGTTTGAAAGGTGCCCATGGATGTTAGATCCAATGAGATGAAAAGTAGCCTGAATAAGATAATGAGCCGCGTGAAAGTCAGAGAGGGCCATGGACTGAGTGTCCCAAAGTATTGCAAGACCTCCTGAAGAGCTGGAGGCATCCACCGCTACTGAGCTACAACTAGGCCAGGCTTTCGACAAGATTGAGCCTAGAGTTTCACTATTGCATTTGGTCTCTTGAAGAAAGAGTATATTTGGTCTTTCTTTCTGTATCATATTCTTGATCATTTTATGCTTCCCTGGGCTATTGAGCCCTCTAATATTCCATGAGATCAGCTTCATGGGGAACTGCTTGGCTGGGGTTTAAAAAAACGTGTTAGCTTGGGATATCGACCTGTGTTCATCAACGCTTCCCCAATGGTGATGGTGCGCTGCCATTCTGGTTTTCGGCCCCTTTTTCTCGACTCTTTTGTGACTTTTAAGCTATCCCAATGGCTGCCCAACTGGATGCCTAGCTTCTTTTGTTGTTGGGCTTTGGATAAAGCCTCTTCCAATTTGTCAATTTGTTGGGGATTGATTTTGTCAAATTCCTTCCTCCGGCAAGCATCCTCTAGGCCGATGATGTCCAGCTCCCCAAGGTCTATTCCTTCTGAGTCCTCGTCCATGAGGATTGTCTGATTGCTGCCAGGATTTTCCTCATTTGAAGCCGAGGGCTTGGATTTTGGATCGTCAATGTCCATGGTCGAAGGGTGCCAGGTCAAAAGCTTTGTTTCAGTGGACGGGGCGGACGATGAGTTAACATATGGAGGCTTCTCATTCTGAGATTGCAGGGGATTAGGGGTTGCAGAAGGTTTTGAAGGGTCAGAGGGTTTTGAGTGGGGATCAGAAGGGTTTTGGGCGGAATCAGAGGCTGGATCCGAGTTGGAAAGAACGGAAAAACTATTGCTGGTGGAGGGAACATTGGAGGAGGGATTGGGTTTCTTACCTGCCGCTGAGGATTTCTTGCTGTGTTTCCTGCGCGAGGGCACCTTAGTAAATCCATCTGCTTCAGGGTTGACTTCGGCTTCTTTGTTCTGAGCTTGAAAGTTTAAGGGGCAATCTTTGAACAAATGCCTGTGGGCATGACACCTGCGACATCTGAAAGGAACATGCTCATAATCTAAAGGTTGTATCCATTCGAAGTCATCATAATATATACTTACTGCATCCGGCAGGGCTTTGTCTAAGTGCATGTAGACGCAAATTCGAGCATATGATGTGTATCTGCGAAGTTTTGTCTCTTCTGCAATCTTGATAAACTCCCCTAGTCCCTTGCCGATTTCTTGGAGTGAGTCTTCATCCCAGTATTCAAGCGGCAATGAATATAGGTGAATCCAGACTGGTGCCCAGTTGAAGTTTTCTTTGTCTAGGTTGAATCTTTCCACCCAGTTTCGGAGATATAACCCAGCTGAGTTGAAAAAGTATGGCCCTTCATCCATGACCCTGTTTCGGTCCTTAATACAAATGAATATCGCTGTAAAGAAGCCTTTCGGCCCAAACTGAAGCGTGACGTGTCCTTTGGGCTTCCACTTGGAAGCGATCCATCCTTGTAAGGCTTTTTCAGTTGGCCAAAATCCGATAAATTTTCCAATAAGAGCGTGGTCTCTCATGTATTGAATTCGAGAGTTGATGCGATGGCTGGGTAGGTCTATTTTGGGTCGTTCTGGCGTGATGGGCTTGCAGGTGGAGGACGAGGGAGCGGCTGCGTCCTGCTGGGTCTGCTTAGTCGGCGTCTGAGGTGCAGCCGTTTCCTGCTTTTTGTCGGCAGTATCATTACTCTGCACTGAGCTGACTCGGGTTCCATCATTGTTTGCAGCGGGGGTTGACCTTCCCCCCCTGAGCTTGTGGCCATCGCTGTTTGCCAAGCCCCGTGGGTTGGAGGAGAGAGAGAGCTACCGCGATTGTTCAGACCTACAAAGGAGCTAGGGTTTCTGCAGCGCGACCATAACAATTTATTGTTCTTGAACATAAAATAGAAGATTTAGTATTTGAAAAGCAAAGAAAAATCGATTTACTTACACTTTATCTTACCCTTTTCTTTTATGAAATTACGAATTGGGATGATCAAACAAAGTTTCATGATATGTTATTTTTAACCAAGTATATTTTATTCTCATATATATATATATATACATATATAACAAATTTATGAATAATCTGAGTAAAGGAGGGGTCAGATTGTCCTCTCACGGAGTTAAACATATACGACTATGTAAAAGAAACTTTAATATTTGAAAAGAAAAGAAAAATCGATTTGTAGAAATTATACAAAAAATATGTATACCAATGGATTCAATCTTATCATGCGATATGCTAAAGAAAGATACTGAATCCTTCTATCAAATTAATTGCATAAAATAAACACGATCGCCAATCACAACAAGTAAAGAAAGAAGAAAATCAAACCACAACACAAATATTTTCCTGGGGAAAGCTTGCTGCTCAAAACCCCTCTATCTTCTATTTTACATTCACTAAGGAATCATGAAACAATTACAATGCACTCTTCTCACAAGAGTCTGCTGCACTCCAATAACTGTCTCATACTAATCTGGACAGAATCGACCAACACTTAGCCAATTTCCTGCCTCTGCTTACCCTACCTTGATTGCACAATTCATGTGGAATGCAATCCTTATTCTTTAGGAATTCCAGCCTTCCAAAACTGTGCAATGCTCATGGGTAATCCTATGGGTGTGTAATTTCATCTGGGCAATTTTCTAATATTACAAATGATAGTTGACATCCCTTTAACCTCTGTCTCAACTGGGTATTCATCAGAATTGACATGCATGCAACTAGTAATAGTAAATCATCAATTACTTGACAGATCACTGCATGTGAATTAAATCTAATTTAATTCACTTGACCTTTCACTAGTGCAACAACCAGTTACAACTAGTTAAACTGTTTTTAACTCAATTAATTGGGTTAATTGATTTCTCATGCATTAAACTAATACACTAACTGCAACTTGGACTCAAAAACAAATAGAATCACTCTACATGCCTCACCAACCACTCTCAACTCGAATTACATGAGCTAACTGAGTTTATCACAGTTAGTTAACTATTACAAGTGATTATGAGATAAGATTACAATTCATTGTCCAATTTAATTAAGGGAAAATTAAATTAGACATACATTTCTTGTTGAATTTTCAACACTCCCTCTCAACAAGAAAGGGATTATCAGCTACTCCGATCCTGCCTCTATGGTATTCGAATTTTCTCTTGGCGAGTGCCTTCATCAGAGTATCTGCATCCTGATCTTCCGTGGGAATGTACTGAAGTAACATAATGCATCTCTGAACAAAATCTCTGAGATGGTGGTATTGGATGTCAATATGGTTGGACTTATCATGGAATACTGGATTAATCGAGAGATTTATGCAACTCTAGTTATCACAATGTATCACCGTCGGATCCATCTTACGACCAAACAAACCAACAAGAATATTACTCATCCAGATGGCCTCACATGCAGCTTGAATGGCTTCCATGTACTCTTCCTTGGCTGAACTAAGTGCAATTGATATCTGCTTCCTGCTGTACCAAGAAACTGATGTCGATCCTATGTTGAAGATCCCTCCTAATGTGCTCTTCTTGTTTGATGGATTGCTTTCCCAATCTGCATTGGTGAAGCCTTGAACCTTCACTCCCTCTATCTGTTTGTACCATAATCCATACTCTGTAGTGCCCCTGATATATCTCAAGACATGCTTCCCCACCTTCCAAAAGAGCTTGGCTGGCTTAACCATAGCTTGAATAAGCTAGTAAAATGCGTAGAAAATGTATGATCATGTGTTCACCAAGTACATGAGTGAATCCACAAGCTGCCTGTAAACAGTAGCATCCACTACCTCACCTGAAGTAGCATCCTCCTTCCTCCAGTTTCCTGCAAGAGGAGTCTCCATGGGTTTACAACTCTCCATGTGAAACTTTCTCAGAATCTCTTTGGCATACTTGCCTTGAGAAAAAAATAAATCCCCATCACGCTGCCATATTTCCAAACCAAGGAAATAGTGAAGGAGTCCCATGTCCTTCATCTCAAACTCTCTTGCAAGATCCTCTTTGAAATAAGTTATGAGATGCTCATCACTTGACAAAATAATATCATCAACATAAAGTATGATAATCAAAATCTTACCATCAACCACAATCTGGTACAGGTTCGCATCCGCTTCACTCTTCGTGAAGCCCAACCTGGTGAAATAGTTGTCAATCCTGGTGTCCCAAGCACGAGGTGCTTGCTTCAGCCCATACAATGCTCTCTTGAGTTTGCACACATGCGACTCACTATCAAAGGTCTCAAAACATTCTGGCTGCTCAATGTACACTTCTTCATCAATAACTCCATTGAGAAATGCAGTCTTCACATCCATCTGATGTATCTGCCACCCCATCTATGCTAAGAGTGCAAGGATAGATCTAATCGATGAGTACCTTGCAACCGGTGCAAAAGTATCCTCATAGTCAATCCCCTCAACTTGTGAGAAACCCCGGGCTACAAATCTAGCCTTGTAATTCTCCACACTCCCATCTGTTGCATGCTTCACCTTATATATCCATCTAGATCCAGCCACTGATTTTACAACTGGTCTTGGGACAACTTCCAATTCACTATTCCCGACGATGGAGTCATACTCCTCAACCATGGCGTCAAAACGAGTTGGTTTCTGCATTTCTTCCTCAAAATAGGATGGTTTTGTCACAATACACTTGCTCATAAGAGCCATGTATCCAGTAAACCTATTTGGAGACTGTCTCTGTTTGCGCAGTGATGTAGGTGTTCCTACATATTCTGCCACATCAAGTCTCAATTTGTCAGCTTCGGTGGTGCGCCGTCTACCATGTCCGGTGGATGACTCTGCATGAGTGGTTTCTGCCACTCCATGATCCTCCACATGTGGCTGCTCCACAACTTGAGGTTCATCCTTTAGAACCAAGAGTTCCTCATCTGCATGCAAATCAAGCTCCCTCTCAAGGGACAATCGCATGGCTTTCTCCTCATCAGATTTTACATCCCGTCTGACAACAGTCATCCTGTTGTTTGGAAAATACACCCGAGAGTTATGGATAGTATCAGTGCACCCCACAAATATCTCAATCTCAGCTTTTGGTTCTAGATTCTTTCTGGAATATTTGGTCACATGGAAATAGACAGATGAGCCAATTTTTTTTTTAAATATGAAACATCAGGTTTCTTACCAGATATTAAAGCCTCCTTTGGTGTACTCATGCCAAGTATCCAATGAGGGCTACGATTCTGCACAAATATCGTTGTGTTGCATGCCTATGCCCACAGATGCAACGATAGGCCCTGATCATGTAACATCACTTGTGCTGCACCCACAATTATTCTATTCTTTCTTTACACAACCCCATTATGTTGTGGTTTATGAGGTGCAATCAAATCTCTCTGAATTCCTTCTTTGCTACAAAATTTCTTGAATTCATTGGAGATGTATTGACCACCATTGTCGCTCCTTAGAGCCTTCACATGGTTCCCTGTGTCTTTCTCAACCAATGCTTTGAACTCACAAATTTTGAGAACATCTAATCTTTCTTCTACATGAAGTAGATCCAACACTTTTTAGAAAAATCATAAAAAAAGCACATAATACATGTGCTTTGTTGTCGAAGCTGTAGAGAATGGTCCACACACATCTGAGTGAACTCTCTCAAGGATTTCCGCTGCTCAGTTTTCCTTCTCATGAAAAGTGGCCTTTGCATACTTCCCATGGTAGATCCCTTGCATGTGTCTATCTGCACAAGAGTACCCTTTGGAAGCCCCATAGAAATATGTTACATGACCTTCAAGGCACCGTGGTGTAGATGGCCCAATCTTTTATGCCATAACTCACCCTCATCCCGGCTCACCACTTTGTCTGCTTTAACCATCAATGTCGCGCAACCATATACATCATGTTTGTAGATATTCTTCATACGAATCCCAATCTTCTTAACTTTTCATGTGGCTTTGTGAAAAAGGAATGCTTTCCCTTCACTGAAATCCACATCATATCCTCTATCCTCCAACATAGCAACTGAAACTAAATTATTTTTCAAGCCTGGTATATGCATGATATATTTTAATAAGAAAGGTTTACCTGACTGTGTCTGGAAAGTGACTGTACCAATCTCGGTAGCGCTATACCTCCCGTCATCACCCCTTTCGATATGCATCTGGAGATCCTTCTCTTCCAAGCTACTACAAAGTTATTTGTCTCCTGTCATGTGGAAATATGCACCACTATACAAGCACCACACTGATCCCATCGCACTAGACACCATGCATGCAATGAGTGAGAAGTACAACCCAAATTTTGAGGCCAAATCCTCGACCGCTATAGATCCTGAAACCTTCTTGTTGTTGTTCTTCTTCCGTGGACAATTAGTGGCATAATGTCCATGCTCGTGATAGTGAAAACATATTACTCTAGAGATGTCATGCTTCTTGCCTTCTTTGCCAGTCTCAAATTTAGAATAGGATTTCTTTCCCTTCCCCTTCTTTGCCTTACCAGCCAAGGCACAATTTTACTCATCATCTACCTTGGATGAGGATCCATCCCTAGTATTTCGCCTGAATTATTCTTGTACCAAATCCGACCAAAGTCGCTCCCAATCTGGTAGCTTCTCCTTCCCATTGACAGAGTCTTGATAACTATGCTAACTCTTGGGAAGGTGTAGAAGAGCTAGGCTCACCAAGTCATCATCCGCTACAGTAATTCTGACACTTCCAAGCTCATCTCGAAATTGGATGAACTTGGTTAAATATTTCGAAATAGTGTCGCCTTTCTCCATTTTGATTTTCCTGAGCTTTTCCTTCGGTGCCAATTTTCTATGGTCACTCAAACTCTAAAAAAGATCTATCAAATCCTTCCACATTACATATGGAGTCGCTTTGCCATGGAGACTCGAGACAATGTGTTCTCGAACTCCCTCTAGTAGGATCCTCCTTGCCTTTGCAACCTTCTTTTGCCAAGCATCAAGAAGAGCAGAGTTTGCTGCTGCAGGCTTTAGAATATCATTATCAATGAATTATTTCAACCCGTTGTTCTCCAGAACTGCCTCCATTCTGTCTTTCCATGCAACATAGTTAGAACTTCCCTCGAGTGCATATTCCAATCTTAAGCCATTGAAAGCCACCTTGATCCGCCTGTCGCGCCAAAGAATATTTTTGCAAATTTGAATGCTATTCAACACAAACTAAATTTCTTCTCCACTATAGTGATTTCCCATGCTCTGATACCATGTAGAAATTATACAAAAAATATATATACCAATGCATTCAATCCGATCATGCGATATGATAAATAAAGATACTGAATCCTTCTATCAAATTAATTGCGGAAAATAAACACGAACGCCAATCAAAACAAGTAAAGAAAGAAGAAAATCAAACCATAACACAGATATTTTACTAGGGAAAGCTTGCTACTCAAAACCCCTCTATCTTCTATTGTATATTCACCGAGGAATCATGAAACAATTACAATGCACTCTTCTCACAAGAATCTGTTGCACTCCAATAACTGTCTCACACTAATCCGAAAAAAATTGACCAACACTTAGCCAATTTCCCGCCTTTTCTTATCTTGCCTTGCTTGCGTAATTCATGTGGAATGAAATCCCTATTCTTTAGGAATTTCAGCCTTCCAAAACTACACAATTCTCATGGGAAATCCTATGGGTGTGTAATTGCATCTGGGCAATTTGCTAATATTACAACTGATAGTTAACATCCCTTTAACCTATATCTCAACTGGGTCTTCATCAGAACTGACATGAATGTAGCTATTAATAGTAAATCATCAGTTAATTGACAGATCACTGCATGTGAATTAAATCTAATTTAATTCACTTGACCTCTCACTAGTGCAACAATCACTTACAACTAGTTAAAATGATTTTAACTCAATTAATTGAATTAACTGATTTCTCATGTATTAAACTAATACACTAATTGCAACTTGGACTAAAAAAAAATAGAATCACTTTGCATGCCTCACCAACCACCCTCAACTCTAATTCAATGAGCTAACTGAGTTTATCACACTCAGTTAACTATTGCAAGTGATTATGAGATAATATTACAATTTATTGTCCAATTTAATTAAGGGAAAATTAAATTAGATACATTTCTTGGTGAATTTTCAACACGATTTACTTACACTTTATCTTACCCTTTTCTTTTGTGAAATTTCAAAATGGGATGATCAAACAAAGTTTCATGATATGGTTTTTTTATCAAAGAAGATTTTTATTTTCATTTATCTCCACTATATCATAGTGTTTACATTAAAATGATGTGATAAACTATCCATTATTCATCAAAGCCAATGAAAACAAACAACTTTACTAACTTTATGAGAACTTAACCTCAAAATAAGAACTCTAGCCCAATTTTTTTTGTTTTTGTTTTGTTTTGTTTTTTTTTTTGTTTGGCGTAAAAAACATATTGAAATAAAAAGTATAGTGATGTTGCATCAGTCATTTTCCATTTGGGTTAAAATTCCAACACTTTTTAGACATGGCATTAAAAATAAAAATCATGATCATGGAAAACCTTAAAATTCCAACAATTTTCAACCATAGTATTAAAGATCAAATAGCATGACTTCGGAAAACCTTAAAATTTTGACATTTTTCAACCATGGAATTAAAACCATATACATGAGTGGAAAAAATCTTAAAATTTCAACATTTTTCAACCAAGCCATTACAAAAAAAATATCGTAACTTAAAAAACCATAAAAAGCAACACTTAGATTAAAGAGTAATTCTACCAAATTCATTTTTTTAAAAGCTAAAAATATAACTGATTTGAGGTCTTACAGTAAGACAACTTGACATATTTTCTCTTTTTTTGTTTGCTAGGCAATGTGAGTCCTAAGATGACTAGCACGCCTAACCTGTGGCTTGAGTAGCTGCTACCCAAGGGCATCGAAGCCATTAAAATCCCTCTAGGATTGCACCCATCCTGGGCCACACGAGCCCTTAGCATGGCTAGATTTTTGCCCATGGAGTTTTAAATTAGTGACATTTACACCACGTAGTGCCTCAACAGAATACCCCGTCACCATCTATTCTATGCCTCGTGGGGTCAAATTGATTGATTTTCAATGGGGAAATAAAGTTCTAATATTTTTTAACTATGGTTTATAAAATCCTCATTAATGCATACAAAATCATGAAGACGCCTTTTAAAAATAAGCAAAAAAAATGAGGTAATGAAAAAAATTTAAACGTTTCAATTAAAAAGATAAAAAAAATATATATTTTGTTAGGTAATGTGAGCTTGAGATGACTAGCACGCCTAACCTGTGGCTTGAATAGTCACGACCTAGGGGCATCTAAGTTGTCAAAATCACTGGAGATCACACCTAGCTTAGGCCACACTAGCCCTTAACATGGTTGGATTTTTTCCTACGTAGTTTCGAACCAATGAAATTTTCACCACTGATGGCCTTAATAGAACACCTTGTCACTATCTGATCTACACCACATAGGTTAGAACTTTTAATATTGTTTTAAACAAATTATATATATATATATATATATATATATATATATATATATATATATATATATATATATATATATATATATATATATATATATATATATATATATATATATATATATATTTCCAAACCAAAATTTAATAATAATAATAATAATAAATGATTAAAATAATGAATTAAAAAAAAACAATAATTTAAAAATCTATATGAAATAATAATAATAAAACAAATAAAACTTAAAACTATACATACATTCAAAAAAAGTTCAAAATGTTTTTTTAGAGGGAAAAATATTAATAATAATTAAAAAACTTGAAAAAAATAAAAAATAAAAAATAAAAACAAATTTGGGAAAAAAATAAAATAAATAATAATAATAATAAAACAGACAAAACTAAGTGGTAGGTGAAGGGGTCATCAAAATCTTGGGAAAATGGAAATTACATGGATAGAATAAGGAACATGGAATTTTTAGTGTTTCTAGTCTTAAGATTGTAGCTAGGGTCGTTGGTCTCAAGTTGCGGCAAGTGTTTTCTCAGGTTGTTGGTTGTTGTTTATTTTTTTCTCAGTCACGAGATACACTTCTCCTTGCCTTTTGTGAATGGTGTTAATTCCCTAATATCGTCCAATTTCTGCTACCTTCCTTTTTGGAATTGGTCTTACTGATAGGCAACATCACAGTTATTTCTTGGTTTCATCAACCTCTTCACATCGTTGAATTTAGCAGTGGCAGATGGTTTTTTCATGGGTCAATCTGAAGGCCAACATGGACAATGATTTATCACCATTTTCGTGGGTTGAAGAGGAACAACTCAACTACGAGCCTTGTGAAAATTATCACTTGGACATGTGGGATCGATCAACAGATCTTAGTCACAGATAGTTGGTGAAGAAGGAGCCTCTTAGATATGAAAGGGGGCATCATTTGTCTTCTCTTGGTAAGAATGTAAATCAGTCAGTGTAAACCCATCATCTTGATGATTAGAGAATCCCTCCTCCCTTGGTTTCAGAGCTAGGTCCAAAAAATATGTGGAGGAATAGCCAAGGTGATGTTGTCTCTGGTCAGATTTTTGGGAGTCTTTCTTGGTCCAGTGTGGACGCATACATATCAACACACTCTTTATATTCATCCACATCCAATTTTGTAGGCATTGAACAATTATTCCCCTAATTTTTTCCCTTTCTCTGTAAGGGTTTTGGCTCTAGTGAGGGATTTCATATTCATGAGGTATTGTCGGTGTCCCCTCTCCCTCACGTCTCTTCTATTCAATCCCTTCCTTGCAGATTTCTCCATGATTTATTAGTCTTAATTGAAGAAGTGAGTCATATAATAGGAGGATTTGGGGCTATTACCCTTGAAGGGACTCTAACAACTATTTTAACTGGCATTGCATCTCAACTTCCTAGTCTATATTCCCTTGGAAAGCGGAAGAAATATCATTGTTTAAAATGGGTTGGCAAGGCTAGGTTTCCCCTAGTTTTGGGGGAATACGTTGCCATGCATCAAGTGGAGGACATAGCTTGAAAATATTTGGTTGGGAGAGTTTGGGGTCAGAATTTTTTTCTTCTTTTCTCCACTCTTGGGTTGAGGATGCAGTATCACCACTAGTCAAATCCTCACTAATTTTTGATACCTTGGCATGGGGTTGGATTCTCTTAATCTTCCTAATTGAGGAGGAGGAGAAATTTATCATTCGTAGATAATGGAGAATAGACTTTTCTCCATACATGTTTAAATTCTAGAACACTCTCTTTAATTCAAAGAGGGAACACTTAGATGTGGTCCCCATTTAGGGCTGGATACCACATTTTCCTACTCATATTTGGCATGAGATTTATTCCAGGATATAGGGAATGACCTAGGTACCTACCTAGATCATGGCAGTTCCTACTCTGAGATGGGAGAAAAATCGATGGTGCACATATCCATCAAAATTTTCTTGTGAGGCAGTTTGGCAGGGGCAATGGTAATTGGACAGAAAGATGATAGGACCCTAGTCTTTGACTACAATGGTGTCCCTTTTAGATGCAGAAGATTCTATAAATATGGGCATATCATTAGGAACTACACCCTTCCATTCCATAATTGGATGCACAAACTCTCATCTCCTTTTCCGCCTAGTGGTACTGCATCTAAGGTATCCCCTTAAGAGAAAGGGTTTTCAGTGATCCATCAAGCAGCGAGTGGAAAACATGTTATGGAACCGAGCTCATCCATTATGGTCGTAGTCACAAGATGTTTAGTGATGGATCGTGCCTCCGAGGCTCATTTTTCTGAAGGTACCATATTTTTTCCTTCCCTTGCCTTTTCATTTTCGCATCTCTCCCTTTAAAATGTCATGGTTTCTTCAGAATCTATTAACATTAATGCCCCCCTTAGGATCTTCCATCCATTAATTCTCCTCTCCCCACTTTGGAGGTCTCCCTTATTGCTATCTATACTCCCTCGATTTTTTCCCCTCTCGACGATGGTGCATTCCCTCCCTCATTTCCCCCTATCTCAGTGACCCCTCGGTCCTTTGATGTATACCACTCTTTATCCCCACATCGCCCTTGCCCCAATGTCTTAGGATATTCCATCTCGATTGCAACCTTTTCTACTCCATATCATTCGAACATCTCAATCCCAAAGGATGTTCTCTATAGCCTCTACTCTAGATAGGTAGTTTCCAAGAAGGAGGGTGTGGTGTGGGGTTTTGGACTTATCCCTCCTCTTGCCTCCAATTTTAGAGGTCATGGTAGAAAGTATTTGTTTTCCAAAGCTAAAGAGACATCCCATATGGAAATTTCCATGGGAAAACATATGTCCATAAAATGGGCCCTCAGAGTGAGCCTAGCCCCTGTCTTGTTCTCAAAATGAAACTACTCTCATTCAATTGTCATGGGTTAGCTTACCCCATAAAAATATAGGACCTAAAGAGAATAATAGAAGCAAATGAACGTGACATCACTTTCCTCCAAGAGAATCTAGGTTGTGGGAATTCTATCATTAAATTCTTGGAAACCTTCCTAGTGGGTTGGAGTTTCACGGCCTAGGATTCCAGAGGGTGCTTATGGGGGTTGGTGGTAGGATGTTGAACAAGACGTTAAATTAACCAACCTATGAAGTATGGAATATTGAATGGGAGTGGAGATTTTTTTGGCTAACCTAGACCTTTCTCTTTTATTCATCAACATTTATATTCCCTCCCAAAATCAAAATGTGGTCTGGGAAAATCTCCTAAATAGGTCCCTTTTTAGATCTTATTCGTTGATTATAGGCAGTGACCTAATTTTTTTTATGGGTCCCTCTGAATCATAGTGCCCTTGAGAAATTTCCGACCCCCTTGCTAATTTATTTAGAAGCAGGTTGGTCCATTGTAATTTGGTGTCTGTGGACCATGTTAAAATTTCCACTGCCTGGCGGAATCGTAGAACTGGGGATGACGCGGTTGCTAAACTAATAGATTTCTTCCTCCATAAATCCTTTGTGGTTTCCTCCATCTGATAAGTAATGGATTGGTTCTGGGGGAAGTTCATATCACTTTCTTATTTTTCTGGAATTAAAAGGCCCCTCCAAGAAGCCTATGAGCTCTTTCAAAATTAATTATTCATAGATCAAAGAATAGGATTACTTATCTCTTATCAAATCTCATTGAAATAGCGTTAACCCCCTCTCAACGACCTCATTTTATACCCATTTTGAAGCGAACCTCAAACTTATCAAACTAAAAATGAAGGAATGGGCAAAAAACAAGATATCAGTTGATGTGAGGGAGTTGGAGACAAATAAAAATCACACCTTGGATATTACAAACTCAGTTGAGGAAGGATTCACCTCCAAATACTCTAGAGAGGTTCTCATCAACTTGGAAAAAAGGAAAAATAAATTCTTGCTATGAGGGAAGAAGAATGGCGTTTAAAAATCAGAGCCATTTTCTCAAAAGTGGGGATGAAAACACAAAAAATTTCCAATCTTATGCCAAAGGAAGGAAACTGGCCAATATCATATGGATTCTCCAAGATACCGATGGAAGGCATGTCTCCTCTTTTGAAGGACTGACTTGCATGGGAAATAACCACTTCGCTCAGTTCGTTTATGCTTTGATGGAAGCTTCAATAGCGGAACTAATCTGCGTCACACAACTTTTTCCAAGAATGGTTAAGGAAGTGGATAATAGAGCTTTAATGGAATAAATTTATGAGGAGGATCTCAAGTCTATTATGCACATTTTTTAGAAAGAAAAGAGGCCTATGCTTGATGGATGGACCACATAAATTTGTATAGATCCCTTCCATAATATAGGCTATGAACTTCTGGGTGTGGTTGAAGAATCCACAAGGGAGGAAAAAATTCACCCTACCTTCAATTCTACATTCATCACCCCCATCCCCAAATCAGATCATCCCCTCTCTTTTTATAACTTCTGCCCCATATCCCTATGAGACACCATTTACAATATTATTGCTAAAATCATATCCTCTATGCTCAAGTCTATCCTTTCTAGATTTATTTGTCTAGAACAATTCACCTTCGTAAAAGGAAGACAAATCCATGAAGCCTTATGTGTGGCCCAATAAGGATTGCATAGTACTAAAACTCAAAATATGAAGGGAGAAGTCATCAAGACCGACCTATCAAAATAATTTGACAGATTCAGCTAGATTTATTTAAGGCTTCTTCTCACCCATGTGGGATTTGGCATTAGTTTCATCAACTAGGTAATGCGTTGCATCTAAAAAATTCCCTTCACTATCCTCATAAATGGATCGACATCGCCCATTTTTCATGCCCAAAGGGGCCTTAGACAGGGTTTCCCCTCTCTCCCTTCTTATTTTTGTTGGTGGTTGAAGGACTAAGCCACCTCATATCTGAAGCTAAAAAAATAGGTATTTTCATGGCATGCTTATTATGGGTACTTTGGTTGTTACCCACTTGATTTATGGGAAAGCTACTGGGATGATGACTAATTCTCATAAATCCACTATATCAAGTCATAATACCAATGAATTCAAATACCATCATCTTCTACAGCTCCTTCCCTTCACCCTTACTCCTTTGGAGGAGGGACTGGAGTATATTGGATTCCACCTTAAACCAAATTGTTATAGCAAATCTGACTGGATTTGGCCTATTTACAAGGCGAAAAAATGTATCAACAATTGATTATTTAGATGGCTCTCTAGAATGGGTCAACTTGTCCTCATCAAATATGTGTTGGAAGCCATCTTGATATATTGGGCTTCCCTGGCTTGGATCCCTAAAATTATGCTACAAAAAAATAAAAAAGAATTATCTCACACCTCCTCTAGGTAGGTAAACATGACTCAGGTACTCTCCAATGGGTTAAATGGGAAATAATATCCTTGCCAAAAATGATGGGGGGATGGGACCTAAAAAACATCCATCTTTTCTCCAAAGTCCTCATAGCAAAATGTGGATGGCACATAATTTCATCATATATATTATGGACACAAGTGGTCTTCCATAGATATATCGCCTCCATATCTCTCGAAGCTTGGATCTGACAAGTGGAAAAGCCCCATTCAGATATATCAGTCATTTGGAGGGTTATTCTCAACTCTTTTGACACTATAGGAAATGGTATGGCTTGGAGGATTGGAAGGGAGGAAAGAGTCAAAATTGGGATATATCCCTATCCTGGTAGTGGAAAAAACCAATTTATTCCTTTCATTAATATTTTAAGAGATAAGGGAATTACCAAACTCTCATAAATTGAAAATAATGCATACTCCTAAATTTGGAGTCAAGGTTGGCTTTATGTCAAGGAGTTAGGTTTTGAGAAGGTCTTTTGTATCCCATGGAAGGTCTATGTGCAGGCCTTATCAGTTGGCCACAAGAGATTGATGGAAAGAGAGGATTAAATCATCTAGAGCATATCCCCATTTGGTGTGTACACCCCTAAGTGAGGTTACCTTTCTCTTTTGGAAGACAAGGCTGACCTTAACAAGCTTTGGTGGTGGGAGGTGTTTTGGCATGAAAATTTCCAGCTAAAGAAAAATTGTTTATGTGGTGCCTTATGGCGAGGAAGGCACCGACATGGGATATTATGCAAAAAATATATTTGATTGGTATGTGATAGTGCTTGTTATGAAAAAAAATGATCAATTTATTTCACACATGTTTGTTTCTTCCCCCTTTTTCAGCAGGTCTACACTGCTTGTCGAATTGCACTTGGTCACCCTTCTTCATGGGAAGGCATGGATTTGGAAGAAGTATTGAGGGTTTGGTACTCCAAACCCAAGAAATATTTTTATCAAGTATCTCCCACTAATTACTAGATGGGGTTCTGGTTGGCCCGAAACAAGGCCATATTTCTTAATCAACTATTGATCCATGAACACTTTGTTGTGGAAATTATAGCCATTTTAAGGCATTTTGCTCAAGAAAAATATCTCCCTCCTCCTTGTGTTGCTAGGTTAGAACTTATAGAAAGAACTCATCCATGTGATTTTTTCGATGGTGCCTCATCTAACAGAGTGGATGAGGATTCATCCTCTTTCTATCAAAAGCACATTTCTATCAGGTTAAAATTGGCTTGGGTAGTGGGACCAATAACTAGGAATAATTCCTTTCCTGCAATTTTTTTTTTTTTTTTTCCCTGGAGAAAGTGTGCACACAAATCTTTATTTTTGGGGATTCGATGTTCACCATATACGCTTAAACAAATCACAAGTCTGAAAAAATGTCATCCTTATGCCAATAATGGAGGAAATAATGTGTACCATTGATTATTTCTCTCTTTTCTCATGCCACCATATCTATAGGGATTGAAACACAACGATGGACAAACTGTCAAAATAAGGGCTCAATATGGCACTAGGTTTGTGGAATATTTTAGAACACAGGGATAATCATTTTTTTGACTTTCATCACCAACCCTACAGGGACATTTTCTAGTGACTAGAAGCATCACAATTAGTTTAAATTTTTTACTCTTGTCCCTTGTTTTCATTATATACTTTATGATTGGCACAATATTCTACTAGTTTTTCGATTGCCTGTGGATGCCACAAAAAATGTGTATTCATGTATATTTATAAACAAGCTTATCTGATGTTTTAGCTTGTAAACAAAATCATAGTGACAAAGGATTTGTCTTTTCTTTGAGTTGTCTTAGGTGCTTCTATTTTTAGTACCTTTGGATAATTGAATACACATTGATTGTATATTTAAGGAATGTGATTTTCACTCATACATGTGAATGGAATTGCAATTTTTTTCCCGAGGAAAAAAAAACCATACAAACTTAAAACTATACTTTCAATTTTTTTTAAATGAATGGGAAAAAAAAAACATCTTTAAAAAAATGAATAAAAAACCTAAAAATAAATAAATAAATAAAAGTAAATATGTATAACAAAAAAATTAACTCTTTTAAAATGTAAAACATATTTAATTTAAAACAAAGCAAAAACAAAAAACAAAAATTGGCTCACAAAACAATCACCTCATCTTGGATCATCTAATACATCTGTTAAATGATCAAGGGATATTCTCCCTTCATCATGTTGCTATTGGTCATTAATTGACGTTACGATGGGATTGGCTATCCTCAACTATATTAAACCTAGAAGGTGAGCAAGTTGAGTAATGGAGAATATATGTTAGTGCACTGTGCAAATCCCTGGTCAACCTAAATAAAGATGAGGATCATTTAATTTGGTTGCCTCGCTCATCTAGGGATTACTCTTCAAAATTAGGATACCTCCACTTAGATCAATGGATTGAGATCTGGGATCGTCCATGGTGGGGGAAATAAATTTAGAAAATGTGTTGTCTGTCAAAGGGAAATTTTTTCATATGGCTCCTCTTAAAGGTAAAGGCTGCCACTTGCGACATACTTCAAAAAAATCATGTACATGTCCCGATTGTTGTGTGCTATGTCAAAATGGCATTGAATCCATCTCTCACCTTTTCATCTGCTACCCATTCACACAAGATATATGGAAAGAAATTCAAGACTAAAAGGGCATAGACTTTGGATTGGAGACAATATTGAACTCTGTTTGAAAACATGGCTAGAAGGAAAACATAAAATCTGATTAAAATATCTCTCATTGACAGTAGCCTAGGGAATTTGGTTGGAAAGAAATAATGCAATATTTGAAGACTAGGGACATTCATTTCGCCATGTTGCACTCCAAATCTTGAGTATCCAAGGATTTATTCTTCTCCCAAACAAAAAAAAATCCCTTTCTTTCGACCTCAAAAATTGTGATTAGAACTTAAATCAGTTGGGCTTTCTTTGATGAAGTGGCACAACATCACCCTTCAAAAGGAATAATAGGATGCCAAAATTTTAGTAAAACTAACACTCCTTTTCCTTCTTGTGGAAACATAGGAATTACCACGAATAATTATGCAAAATTATTTTCTCTAAACATCCTACTAAGAGTTAGGGGTGACAACAACAGGTTGGGGGGTTAATTTTTTTCCCTGAGAATCAAGAAGAACATAGGTATGCTTGGGGTTTATTTCAGACTTCCAACAACTTTGTTGAAGCCTATGCCTTATATCAAGGTTTGAGGCAAATTGCAAATTTTGGAATTCAGGAAGTGATTATTTTTGGTGATTCCTTGAATATAATTCACCATTTATATTCATAATCTTTCCCCTCAGATATAACGTTAAATCAGATTTTCAAGCAAATTTCATTAGTATATCCCCAAGAAGAAATGTATTCATGTTATTAGATCAAACAACTCCAAGGTTTATTGCATGGCTAATTTGAGGTCAAGGCTAAATCAAGGTGAAATTTGGTGGCAAGGGAAAAAGGGGTGTGTCCCCCTTTCTTAACAGGGGAAATAGGGATGGATGCTTTGTAAATTTTGGTTTTTGTTAGGTCTATATTTGTGAATATACACGTGGAATATTGTAGATTTTGTAGCATTTTTTTCAAAAGCTTCAAGGTCAAAATTATGTAGATGGTATTTGATACATTATCCACTCTAACCATGTCCACTAGTTTCAACTTGCTTATGTAAATAGGGTATCTAAATTGAGCTTTATCTTAGTGTCTTTTAATATAATAACTATTCTCAGTTCTTGTTAAAAGGAAAAAAAACTAAAAACAAAAAAACAAAACAAACATCCTACTAAGAGTTGCAAAGGATAAACCACTTTACATATCTATGGAGACTCCGAAGTTGTTATAGACTAGATGAATGGAACTTCCTAAATGGGGAACTACACTTTTTTTCAGTATATCAAAATATCATTTCAAATCTCATGCATTTCTCTCATATCACTTTTGATCATATTTTAATACAAGGATAGGAATAAAAGGGTCGATGAAATCTTGAATCGTTGATTGGAAATGGATGAAGGCACAACAAAGCTCTTCGAACAAAAGGATGGTAAATTCTGAGAACATTTTTTCAACTTATGGCTATGATAAATTCATTTTTTCTTTAAAATGTTTTACATGTTTTTCTTTGGTTGTGAACTATCACCACGACAATCTTATTTACCCTACATTTTGAACCTTGTGACCAGTTTTTGTTGAGATTCAACAAGATGATGATCCTAGTGAAAATTAAGCACCTACACTAGGATGGAGCCTCAAGCTATTTTAGGTGGAAGTCTATTTTTAGAATGGATGAGAAAATTCTATTTATATATTATTTCTATTTACAGATGGTGAAAAATTTCTATTTATATATGATGTTCTATTTTTAGATGTATGTGTGAGTTCTATTTATAGATCACATGTCTATTTATAGATGCATGTCGACTATTATTATCCCTTAATAATAGCTGGACAATAAATATTAATCTACTCTCATGGAGCACTTGGAATCAATTAACTGAAGTGGAAAACTAGTTAGCTGAAGGAATTTCAAGTTCAAAGGTTGGTTGGTGGGACATGAAAGTGGACTTAGTTGTAACTAAGTGATTCGAAGTTGTAACAGAGTTGGATGTGTAGTTATGTGAGTTGTAAAGTAGTTTAACTCAGTTGTGCTAGTTGTAGCTGAAGATACACTAGTGAGATATCAATGAATTAAATATTAAATTAATTCACATGGAGTGATCTCACATGCAACTGAAGATTTACTACTGATAACTACATGCATGTCAGATCTAGTGGAGACCTAGTTGAGAGGTAGGTGAAAGGGACAGTTGACTATCAGTTATACTATATTGGATTGCACTCTTGCAAGCCAAACACACATTGGATATGCTCATGAGGATTGTGCAGTCAAGGAGGGCATGATTGCATCAAATTGGTATTTGTAATCAACTTGGATTACACAATGGAGGCAGGCTGTTGTGAGGCAAAAATTTGGCTAAGGCATTTGCCAATTTTTGTAAGACAGTGTGAGACGATTGTATATTGTACTGAGAGCTCTTGTATTAGAGTTTTGTATGATATTTTTTCATGATCCATGATATATAAATAATATATGATAGTGGGGTTTTTATCTTTATGCTTTCTTGGTAAAAACATCTGTGTTATGTGTGAATGATCTTTCTTCACATGTTTTCAATTGGCGATCATGTTTTAAATTTCCGCAAGAATTTTTGTAGAAGCAATTATGTATTTAACAATGGCATATAATTGTTAGATCAAGATAATCCAGGAAATACATAATTGTATTAAAATTTCTACAAGGTATCAGAGCACAGAAGATTGAAATTTTGAAGCAAGAGCTGAGTTTGTTGGTGGAAACAATTCTAATTTGCTGCAAGAATTTCTTGGTGCGACAATTGAGTAAACATAGAAATGGTTTTCAATGGCTTGTGGCTAGAGTATGCACTCGAGGGCAGATATAACTACATTTCCTAGAAGGACAAGATGGAGGCGGTGCTTGAAGATAATGGCTTGAAGGAATTCATCGACTATAATGTTCCTAAGCCCACTTCGACAGATGCTGCATTACTTGATGCATGGCAAAAGCAAGTAGTAAGGCGAGAAGGATTCTGTTGGAAGGTGTATGAGACCACATTGTCTACAGAATTCATGGGAAAGCCACTCCATATGCTATGTGGAAGGCTTTGACGGATCTTTTCCAAAGCAGCAGCGACCATAGGGAATTGGCACTGAAGGATAAACCCAAAAAGATCAAGATGGAAAAGGGCGACAATATTTCAAAGTATCTCACAAAGTTTGTCCAATGTCGGGATGAGCTGGGGAGTGTGGGAATCACTATTTTCGATGATGATTTGGTGAGCTTGGCTCTCTTGGGAATTCCTAAGAGCTGTCACAGTTATGAAGACTCTGTCAACGGGCGGGGAAAACTGTCAAATTGGGAACAACAGTGGTCGGATCTAGTGCAGGAGGAGTTCAGGCGGAACACCAAAGATGGCTCTTCATCAAAGCATGATGATGAAGAGGATTGTGCTTTGGCTACCAGGGCAAGGAAAGGGAAGGGGAAGAAATTCCATTTAAAATCCAAGTCTAAAGGCAAGAAGCTCGATTTGTCCAAAGTGAAGTGTTTTCACTATCACGAACATAGACATCTTGCCACTAACTGCCCACAGAAGAAGAAGAACAAGAAGGATGTTGGAGCTGCAGCTGGTGAGGCCCTTGCCTTGCAATTTGAACTTGATTTCTCTTTAATCACATGCATGGTGTCAAGTGCATTGGGATCGGTGTGGTATCTTGATAGTGGTGCTTCCTTCCACATGACAAGAGATAAGGCACTTTTCAGTGACTTGGAGGAGAAAGATCTCCAAATGCATATAGAGATGGGGGACGATGGATGATACAATGCGAATAACATCAGTACCATTACCTTTGAGAGGGAGTCGGTAAACCATTTCAATTGAAATATGTTATGCATGTTTTAATTCTGAAGAAAAACTTAGTCTCAATTGCAATGTTGGAGGACAGAGGCTATGACGTTGTTTTCAGCGATGGAAAATATTTCCTGCGACATAAAACAACGGTTCAAGCCAAAATGATAGGGATTCAAGTCAAGAATATTTACAAGTTGGAGGTAGATGGATGCGCTGCCATGATGGGAAACACAAAAAAGGTGGTGAGTCGAGATGAGGG
Source organism: Pinus albicaulis (assembly GCA_034641835.2). NCBI lineage: Eukaryota > Viridiplantae > Streptophyta > Pinopsida > Pinales > Pinaceae > Pinus > Pinus albicaulis. The sequence continues at coordinate 581,145,439 of CM076582.1, read as the reverse complement.
CGAATTATGGTACATGCGATTGGGCCATCTTCATCATGGAGCCATGAAAGTCATGCAACAAATATCTACTGGACTTCCAATGGGAACACTTGCTTAGTTAGATCAATGCAAGGGTTGTACCATGGGGAAGTATGTAAAGTCCACCTTCCATGAAAAGGAGAACCGTGCTTCGGTGATCCTGGAGAGAGTTCACACAGGCGTGTGTGGACCATTATCAGTTGCTTCAAGAGAAAAACACAGGTATTATGTTATTTTTTTTGATGACTTTTCTTGTAAATGTTGGATCTTCTTCATGCAGAAGAAGGATCAAAGGTTCTCAAAGTTCTGTGAGTTTACGACATTGGTGGAGAAAGAGTTGGGGAAGAAAGTGAAGGCTCCGAGGAGCGATAATGGTGGAGAATACATCTCTAACAAATTCAAAGACTTCTGTAGCAAAGAAGGGATTCGAAGAGAACTCATAGCGCCTCATAACCCACAAAAAAATGGGGTCGTGGAGAGGAAGAATAAAATGATCGTGGGTGCAGCACAAGAAATGCTGCATGATCAGGGCCTACTAATGAATTTGTGGGCGGAAGCATGCAACGCTGCAGTTTATGTGCAAAACCGTTGTCCTCATAGAGTACTTGGCATGAGTACACCTGAAGAAGCTTTCACTGGTAAGAAACCAGATGTTTCTCACTTTAATATTTTTGGCTCATCTATTTATGTGCATGTGACCAAGAACGCCAAGAAGAAGCTGGAGCCGACTGCTGAAGTTGGGATATTTTTGGGGTACACAGAAACACACCATAATTATCCTGTGTATTTTCCTAACAATAAGATGACTGTTATGCGACAAGATATAAAATTCGATGAGGGGAAAGCCATGCGGTTGTCGCTTGAGAGGGAGCTGGACTTGCATGCAGAGGAGGAACTGTTGGTTCCCAAAGATGAGTCTCTATATGTGGCTCAACCACAAGAGGAGGTTCATGGAGTGGAAGAGTACACTCACGCAGAGCCAAACATCAGAACTGGCATAAGGCATACCACATAAGCTGAGAGGCTGAGACTTGATGCTGTGCAGAATGTAGGAGTCCCTACTTCACAGCGTAGACAAAGACAGTCTCCTGACCGATTTACTGGATACATGGCTCTCATGAGAAAATGTATTGTGACTGAGCCATCTTCCTTTCAGGAAGCAGTGCAGGAGCCCACATGGGTAGATGCAATGGTGGAGGAGTATGACTCCATTGTCAGAAACATTGCTTGGGAAATTTTTCCAAGGCCGATTGATAAATCAGTGGTAGGTTCAAGATGGATCTACAAGGTAAATAAAACTGCTGATGGGAGTGTTGAGAAATACAAGGCTAGATTTGTGGCCTGGGGCTTCTCACAGATCAAGGGGATTGATTATGAAGAAACCTTTGCACATGTTGCACGGTATTCTTCCATAAGAACCATCCTTTCTCTCTCAGCGCAGACGGGTTGGCACATTCATCAGATGGATGTGAAGACTACATTTCTCAATTGGTCATTGAGGAAGAAGTGTACATTGAGCAACCTGAAGGATATGAGATCTTCAGTAGTGAGTCGCATGTGTGCAGACTCAAAAGAGCGCTGTATGGGCTGAAGCAAGCACCCCGTGCTTGGTACACTCGAATAGACAGCTATTTCACCAGACTTGGCTTCACCAAGAGTGTGGCGGATGCAAACCTATACCAAATTGTGGTGGAGGGTAAGATTTTAATCATTATTCTTTATGTTGATGATTTAATACTGACTGGTGATGAGCAGCTGATACACTCATGCAAGGAGGACCTTGCAAAGGAGTTTGAGATGAAGGAAATGGGCCTGCTTAATTATTTCCTTGGATTGGAAATATGGCAGCAAGATGGTGAATTTTTTGTGTCTCAAGGAAAGTATGCAAGGGAGATACTGGGTAAGTTTCACATGGAGGGCTACAAACCATTAGATATTCCTCTTCCAAGAAATTGGAGGAAAGAGGACGCTACATCTGGAGAGGTAGTGGATGCTACTGTCTATCGACAGTTAGTGGGTTCGCTAATGTATTTAGTGAATACAAGACCGAACATATGGTATGCGGTGAACCAACTTAGTCAAGCGATGGTTAAGCCTGCCAAGCTCTTTTGGAAGGCGGGCAAGCATGTCCTAAGATACCTGAGGGGAACATCTGAGTATGGCTTGTGGTACAGATAGACGGATGAGGTGAAGTTGCATGACTTCACGGATGCAGATTGGGCAGAAACCCAACGGACAGAAAGAGCACATCATGAGGGATCTTCAATATCGGATCTACAATTGTTTCTTTGTACAGCGGGAAACAAAGATCTGTGTCCCTCAGTTCAATGGAAGCAGAATATATGGCAACAAGTCAAGCTGCATGTGAGACTATCTGGATGAGAAAGATCCTGGTTGGTTTGTTTAGATCCTACAATGATTCATTGTGATAATAACAGTTGCATTAAACTCTCGATTAATCCTATGTTTCATGATAGATATAAGCATATAGATATCCAGTATCATCATATAAGAGATTGTGTGCAGTAGAAGATCATGTTGCTTCAGTACATTCCTACGAAAGATCAGGATGCAGATATTCTGACGAAGGCGCTCACCAGGAGAAAATTCGAATACCATAGAGACAGGATTGAGGGAGTGTTGAGATTCAACAAGATGATGATCCTAGTGAAAGTTAAGCACCTACACTAGGATGGAGCCTCAAGCTATTTTTAGGTGGAATTCTATTTTTAGAATGGATGAAAAAATTCTATTTATAGATTATGTCTATTTATAGATGGTGAGCAAATTCTATTTATAGATGATGTTCTATTTTTAGATGTATGTGCGAGTTCTATTTATAGATCGCATGTCTATTTATAGATGCATGTCGACTATTATTATCCCTTAATAATAATTGGAAAATAAATATTAATCAGTTAACTGAAGTGGCAAACCAGTTAGCTGAAGGAATTTCGAGTTCAAAGGTTGGTTGGTGGGACATGCAAGTGGACTTAGTTGTAACTGAGTGATTCAAAGTTGTAACAAAGTTGGATGTGTAGTTATGTGAGTTGTAAAGTAGTTTAACTAAGTTGTGCTAGTTGTAACTGAAGATACACTAGTGAGAGATCAGTGAATTAAATATTAAATTAATTCACATGGAGTGATCTCACATGCAACTAAAGATTTACTACTGTTAACTACATGCATGCTAGATCCAGTGGAGACCCAGTTGAGAGGTAGGTGAAAGGGATAGTTGACTATTAGTTGTACTATATTGGATTGCACTCTTGGAAGCCAAACACACATTGGATATGCTCATGAGGATTGCGCAGTCAATGAGGGCATGATTGCATCGAATTGGTCTTTGTAATCAACTTGGATTGCACAGTAGAGGCATGATGTTGTGAGGCAGAAATTTGGCTAAGGCATTTTCCAATTTCTGCAAGACAGTGTGAGACGATTGTATATTGTACTGGGAGCTCTTGGATTAGAGTTTTGTATGATATTGTTTCATGATCCATGATATATACATAATATATGATAGTGGGGTTTTTAGCTTTATGCTTTCTCGGTAAAAACATCTGTGTTATGTGTGAATGATGTTTCTTTATGTGTTTGCAATTGGTGATCATGTTTTAAATTTCCGCAAGAATTTTTGTAGAAGTGATTCTGTATTTAACAATGGCTTATAATTGTTAGATAAGGAGAATCCAAGAAATACATAATTGTAGGAAAATTTCTACAGTTTTTATATGTTCAACGCAATTGACAGATTATATATCTCCTAGATGCACAATTATGGATCTTTACAGGAATTTCATACAACATTATTATCTTCATATTTCACAGCTGGCAATGTATAGAACATGAGCAGATCCTTAAATATTTTTTAGAAGGCAATGATGGGGAAATTTTTTGTATGTAATTGATTTGATGCCTTGGACATCTTTTTGGGTTACATTAGTCATTAGAATGCTATTGGCATATAGAGATGTGAATTATTTTCTATAAACAATATTACAGGTTTTTTCCTTAGAAATAAAATAAAATAAATAAATAAATAAAATTTATTTAAAAAATAAAGAAAGAAGCAAGTGTTGTTTTTGCTTTCTGTATGGAGGAGCATGGTGTCTAGTATCGTCACTCTCTGCCTACAAGGTCGACGAGGTAGTCAACTGCACAACTAGTGTTACCTAGCCAACCTTGTAGGCAGAGGAGTGATGTTGAGCATCGCCCTCCCCCACATGCACAATGCTCAACAATTTCTTTCCTTTTATATCTTTTTAAAATTTTTATTTATTTTTATTTTTTATTTTTTATTTTTTATTTAAATTTAAATTTTTATTTTATAATTTTTTATTATTAATGTTTATTTTATTTTATTTTGTTTTTAATTTTTTAATTATATATTTTATTTTAGTTTTTAAATTATTATGTTTAATTTTTATTTTTATTTTTTTGAATTTTTTGAATTTTTAAAAGTAAAATTTTTTAATTGTTTTTTAATTTTGTATTTTATTTTTTTCCCCTTAATTTAAAAAATGAAAAATTGTGTTTTTCAATCATTTTTAAAATAAAAAGGTGATTATTTTAATTGATTTTTCCCACTTTAAAAAAAATTACAATTTTTCTAAATTTTTTTAATATAAATTATTAAGAAAATAATTAATTAATAAATAAACAAATAAATAAATAATTAATAAATAAACAAAAATCATGTTTTAGAATCATAGTTGACTTTCTATTTTTATTTTTTTATGGTACCAATGGTGAAGGTTGTAGTGTCAATTAGTAATTTTCACCCTTAACATAAAAGTTAGACAAATTTGAAAAACACTTAAAAAACAAGCATTTAAAAAAAATGGAAAGGTAGACAAATCTTAAGTGTTGAGTTTTAGCATTTTTCATAGTCATGATATTTGGTCTTTAAGTTATGGTTGAAAAATGTTTGAATTTTAACCTTAAAAAAATGGTTGATGTTGCATCAAGAATTTCAATGTGTTTTTTCATGCCTTTCGTAGTCATGATCTTTGGCCTTAATGCCATCATTGAAAAATATTTGAATTTTAACCCTTAAAAAAAAGGTGATTTTTCATTTCAACATGGTTCTTCATCTCTTTCATGATCATGATTTTTGGTTTTTAATAACATGGTTAAAAAATGTTGGAATTTTAATCTTGAAATGAAAAAGGGTGATGTTGCCATCACCTCTTTTCGAAATTGGCATGAAAATCATGATTTGATTTGACCTCCAAAAAAACTAGAATTCGATAAATTTCTCGTTAAGTTGGTAACGTTATTACAAGATGAATTATGTTGTAGTTAAGGATAAGACATTCATTACTACTAATGTACCATCCTTGTATTCACACTACTCTGAGTCCCATGTTTAGGCTCTAGGTTGTCTTTGGATAGTGTATTTGCTATGGTGTTTAACTCTCTATACACATCCATTAGAAATTGTGGTAAATCTTAGACATATATTCCTTTGGTGTTATTATTCTTGTATTATTATTGTATGTAGTTCGAAGGTATGTGAAATGAATGGCCTTGAGGAAGACCAATAGTCCTTCATGGAATTTGAAGTGAGTAGCGACTTCTTTTTGTATAAGTGCATCTTTTGAGTTAATGAAAAATATCAATCATGGAGTTATTCCTCTAGATTGATAGTGATGGAATAAGGAATAACTGAGAGGGGGGGTGAATCAGTAATTGTGAGGTTTTTAAAACTTTATTGATAAGTCTTTAATTATTTTCACTATTTTCATATACTTGTGAGAGCATTCATACACAATACAAGTGAAAATAAAGATAAGGCATTCACATGTACATACAATCCATCACATGAGCAACATACACATATTGACATAGGTATTTTTACGTGGAAACCAAAAGGAGAAAAACACCAATATGTTTGTTTTTATGATGTAAATTAAGCACCTATTTAATTACATCAATTTGTTTGTGAGCACCCACTCACAAGAGGCACCAACCCCCTTAAGACAGTAAGCCACTACTTTCAAAGAGGCACCAACCTATTATGAATGCAAGCAACTACCTCCTCTAGCCATTGTTCTAATTTTCATACAATTTTCAAACTGAAAATAGAGGAAAATGCATATACATATAAATACAAATCTGGTTTGTTCCAGTACTAGTTATTTTCCATCAGCTCCCCAGTTCTCCTTCGAACTGTGCTCTCTGCTGCTTAACGAACTCAGTTCTCAACCCAATGTTGCACCTTCTCTCAGTGACACTTAACTCAGTCACACATCCACATCACTACACTCTATAACACTCAACAATTCTACATTCCCCCTCATCGCATAACTGATCTCCTCTGTTTTGTTCGACTCCTGCACAAAGAATGATGCACTCAATATTGATAGTTGACCTGCCATTTACATTGCCCAAGTGTACTCCTGCACACGACACTCCTTCATGTTGTTGCGTTTGATCCATAGGCATTGCAGTTGCATTAAACTACAAAATGGGCATCAAAGTGTTTCTACACTTCAACAACTGTATTTGTATTACAATTAATGCAGAAAATGGCCACCTGAGAGTCTCCCATACTCGAAATAAATTCTCAATCAACCTACACACTCCAACGAGCCTCCCCATGCTTATTAATTTGATCACATAGCTCCAAGTACTCCAGTATGGCTCTGTTCTATAGTTGATTCAATGAAAAGTTCCAACAAGGTCAGGGATGGCTTACTTTACCTGATTGCCGACCCATTAAACTTCTTTGTAAGTTGTGGTTCTCAATGCCTTGATTCAGTGATCTTGCAGTCACAATTTACTCCAACGACTGACTCTTCTACACCCATTTACTCTTATATTTCGAATCATCCATCCTTCATACACCTATGTGTTTTAATCTTAGAGCTCCACATCTCGTAACATTTATTAGTAATGATTCTCAAGTTCTTACGAGATTGTGAGACTCTTAGCTTGGCCTCTATCCCCTTTTGCATTGTCTCCTATTGATTATCACCATAGGACCAAGTCCTGAGACTGGGGACATAGCGCTTAGGTGTTAATCCCTTCAGGGTCATGTCGAGGGCCTATCTCCATGTGTATATGATTATTCCCTTGTTTCTTGAGGTTATATGACCAAATCCCAACACAACGCCCAAGGCTCTCGACACTTTCTCAAAATACGATTATAAAGAAGTTATGATATTTCTGACCTATAAGTTGACGTGTCTCGTGGGGACCTCCTAGTGCTTCTCTTGATTAGTTATCGTTGTGCCACCATGACCCTGCACCTTCTCCATTGGTCCTCGCTTTGACACGGTCACGTCTGCCCGATGCCTAGTCATCAATTCCATGTGGCTCCTCCTGAGTGGTGACACGTGTTCCTGATATAACTATGTCATGTTAACATCGTCTACCATCATCAGCTCCTTAGATCTAATCAACCGTTTCCATGTTTCATGTTGTTACATGGATTAATCCCTCTTGCGGACAAGAGCGATCTCCCTAGTACTCAACGAGTAGCTAGAAACAAACATCCTTTTGAAAACCTTTTTCTCTAGATTAATTGCATTTCAGAATTATTATAAGAAAGTAGAGAGGACATGCCCCTACCTTGAAATCCAAACATTGGATGTAGTCTTTTATGCCATCGCTCCAAAGTGGTTTCTCCAATAAGTAGAACCTACAATCAGAGACAAGACAAAAGGATCAAAGCATCTGCAACATATAATAATCAAGAAAAGCTAATCAAACTTAGTGATAAATGAGTCTAAGTATTGATGTTATTTCAATAAGCATAAGAACAACTCAATGAGAAAAAGAGATCCATATGTATTATCTAGAATAAAAAGAGTAATCTTACAACCTGATGCCTTAATGTCGTACAAATTTCTCCCGGGGTCCTGAACAAGCATTTCTCCTTCAGTTTGATAAGACTTCCTCTCTAAATACCAGCATGGAGTAATGGATACAAGGGTGTGATCATTCTCATGCCAACAACAACTCACTAGTGTAGAAAGTATGCACTCTTATGAATTTTCTTCAACAACTACCATGTATGCCTACCCTTCAACTTGAAAATTGAGCTCAATTTATAGGGAAATGGAGGTAGTTTCAGTTACATGAAGAGGGGGATGGATTCCTTTCATGAAGGGATTTGAGCTCCATGGACCAAGGGATAAGCTCCATGAGTGGAGGGATAAATATTGAACTGATCGTGACTCTAGAAGCTTCCAGATGGGAGAATATTCAACCAACTAGGCTTCTAAAATTTACTTTTTATTTTATTTTATTTTCACGCGGGTGTATAGGTAGTAGTGGCAAAAAGTGTGGGAGTTACCGTAGTTTATGGACATAACAATAGCGCATGCACAGGGAAAGGCTAGAAAAACCGCGCAGGTATACTTTTAAGGGTTTTATAGAGCTTTTCTCTAATTCCAAGACTTGATTTAGGAACATTGGTGTTTTTGACCTCTAAGGGAACATGATATAGGTGGTGATAAAACCATATGAACAGTCAAATGTCATGGTGACCAAATGATGTGTAACATATTGCACCATAAAGTGCAAAGTCTGAGGTTATTCTGAAGAGTGAAGTGCTTTATCATTCCGAGGATTGGATTGGAGACACCGGTCGAAAAACTGTAAAACGATTCAATGAAAAGAGAGATATATATATATATCATCGCTAAGATATGCATTCCCATACTCATATCAAAACTAAATAAATGTTCTGGTACAGATATGGTTTCAATATTACATCAAAAGTAGACACAGTATGGGCGTAGCCACCTGTCATGAGTAGTCTAGTGTATCATGAATAATAAAACTCCTCACAGCCTGGATGGTCGAAATTAGATCCAGGGTCTTGATTTTCGCTTCCCGAACTAGTACGAATCTATCCATGTGATTAATTGTGTCGAAGTCAAACATGGTAGAAACCACTTGATTACTGGTCAATGATGTGAACCGTTAACAAGTGTGAGAGAAACCACCAATAATGACAATGGCTCTCAAAGTACTCTAGTACAATCTATGAAGTGTGAATGAATGATTTGCAGTTGAACACTTATAGTATCGTTTGATCGAAGGTCAACGATGAAACCTGTTTTCAAAGGCGAGAAACCTGCCATTAGGGCATGCATATCCCAAGGTACTGATACGATTCTAGATAAAATTTCTAGATGATGAGATGACGCCGATAGAAAGTGATCCATCGTAGGAAAGCCCACGACACAAAACCATTAGATCAAGTTTTAAAGAAAAAATTGCAAGGACTAACTTAGGGATGGGCAACGTGAATGGAGACAAATGTTTGCAATGAATGGTTTATTTGAACTCTCTCTTGAACACATAACGACACTGCAGATGGCTTAACAACATTTGACCTAAAACTAATACCCAGAAACCGGCTGAAGAATTTCAATGTGGCTTGATTAAATTTTAGACAAAGGATTTCCCAACCCAGGTACAAGTGTGACAAAGTGTCGTGCTCAAGAGTGGCATGCTGCTTTCTAAACAAGGGTGACAACTGGATTATTTTTCTCTCCTTTTCCCCCACCATTACTGGCAAGAACCTCTTTATTTTTGTCAAGCTTGAGGAGTATAATATTTTCTTATTTGTGTAAGTTCATCCTTCAGATTAGTCCATCTTAGTATTAAATCGAACCCTAAGAAGGAGTGGTTCGGTCTTGTTTGTAATCGAAAGGTCCTTTACTGTTAAATTTTAACGAGTCCAATATAGGAGAAACTTGACGTTTTTCAGTTTTAGGGAGTTAGAAGAAAAACATAAGTAAACTCCATGGTTGTTCTTTTTTGTAAATTTAGTCTCTCAGGCCTGAAAAAGGATAAAATAATGCAGGAGAGAACTATATTGACTATGATTAGTCAACGTATACCTTTTTCGTAATTTAGTCCATTTCAGTCTGAAAAAGGGGTAAAATTATACTGAAGGGACAACTGTTCATTTACTTTAACGAGTTCAAATAGTAAAGTACTCGACAATATTTTCATATTTCGAGACTCTGAAAAGGGCTTAAAAGAAAACTTCAAGGTTTTGCTTTTTCGTAATTTTACAGAGCCCAAAAAAGTGATAAAAGTATACTCAATGTCAAAATAATTCTTTTTCACCAAAAAATCCTGTATCCTGCACAAAAACTCAAAAGATTACACATATCTGTTTCCAAAAACTAAAAATATTTAAAAATGATCTTTTAAAGTGAAAAAATAAATAAAATAATAATATTTTATTCATTTAAAAACTATAAAAAGGGGTTAAAACAAGTCATTTTCACCTTTTGTGTTCATAGCAGTGCATAGAGAGCTTTTGGCTAAAAACTTCCAGAGCATATATCGGGAGAACCGACCGTCCATTTCTCGAATCATCAGAACCAGGTAATCCACAGCATCTTTAGCTACATTTTTATTCGCTACATTTTTTATTTTGAGCCTTTATTTCATTTTTAGGATAATTTTATGCTTTAAAATACGCCCTCGAGGGTTCACGGGCAATCCATGTGATAACCGCAAACCTCGACAATTTTTTAAAGGAAAAATTATCGGGGTACCGCAGGTTCTACGTGGAGCGTGTGTGAACGACCGCACTGTCTGCTCACAGAACATGCGCAGGCACCATGAACATTTTAAAAACTAAAATTTATATTTAAAAATGGTTCAAGTTTTCTTCTAAATGGTTTTAACTGTTAAATTTGTTGATTTGTAGGTTTTTTAATCATGTTGGAGTGGAGAGAATGCGAACACGAGCTCATAGATAATGAAACCATGGATGAAAATACAACCATGCGTGCATTGAAGAATTGTGGTTTATACAAATTCTGGGCTATCCAAGGGACGAAGGCACAAGTGGAGTTAATGATTTGGCTTGTAAATACGTGGGACGTTTAAGACCAATGCTTCATAATTGGTGACCACCGACTCGAGATTGAGCTAGAGGACATATTTTTCCTTACCGAATTATCCCATAGAGGAAGAAGCATATCCTTATTTGGGGCCAAATAGGGAGGTCTTCTCACTCCCAGCTACAAAGAACAATATTTTAGCAATGATGAAAATTTGAAGGATGGTCACATAGATATTAAAACTATCTTGCGATTGGATCTTAAAGTGATAGCATTTAAAGTGACCAGATTGTGCGGGAGTGCAACTCCTCATGTGGCTACTAGTCGAGTGTCTTGGAGGAACCATATTCAACTGGTGCGAAGGAGTATTCAGGGAAAATTTTAGGGGCGAATTTTAGCCCAAAGGCGAATTTTAAGGGGTTTTAAATTTTGATAGGGCGAATTTTTTATATAAAACCAATTTTCTATAGTTCTATAAAGTTAGCCTTATAATTATTTTAAAAATAATTAATTATTAAATATTAGCCCACCAAAATAAATGCCCATAAAGCTAAAAAATGGGATTCGCTCTCGATTTTCTTTGTTTGGAGCATATTTCAATGGCATTCGCTCCTGATTTTCTTTGCTTGGAGCAGATTTCAATGGCATTCGTCTGGATTTACTGGGTCGGAGGGAGGGGTTGGAGTGATTCGCCCCATTTTTTCACTGGTTGGGGCTTGGAAGTTAGAGGTGCAATAAAGATTTCGCCGGAATTTACTGGGTTGGAGAGGTGGTTGGGGCTTGGAAGGGGATTGGAAGTTATGTGCAAACCTACCAGATCGATGGAGGTGGAGATCGATGGAGGTATGTAAAGAAGGCGAGGAGCTTCTGTGAGTACCTTCTGGTGCTTAGTTTAATGATTCTTACTTAATAAATTTGTAGCTTGGTAGAATTTTTGTCATAATATTTTGAGGTTTTCTTGTTGGTTCTGACTCACTTAGGTGATTGCAAGTGTAGATCCATGTTCAACTATCTGCTTGATTTATCCATATATCTGTGAACTATACGATATTGATTGTTGTGGTCAAGCCTATACTGTTTTATCATTTATGTATAAGTAACAAGGAGTTTATTATCTTTCTCAAGGGAGTTTGAGTGAGTTCAAGTGTTCACTTCAAGCACTTGGCCTGCTTTGATTTTTGCATAGTGGTACATCTAGCTTCTTTATAGTGAAGTTAAAGTGAGATGCAAGTGTATTCTTTAGAGACTAAGTAGAACTGTGGAATTTAAGTAATCAATAACTATGATTGTATATCCATCATTGCATATTTAATTGATTATGGATCTACATAAGCTGAATGTACCGATATGTAAACATCAAGGCATTCCTGGTGGGAGAAGGTGATCGCTTGACCTCTCACTCAAGGTTTCTTATTCCCCTTTCACGCAGAGTAATAGTTAGTGATTATTCGTTCAACTCAAAGGAAGGAAGAAAAACCTTGTTAGCTTAAACAACTAAGCTTGGAAAAACTTGAGAACAAGATATGTTTATTGTAACTTTTGCATTACATAGCACAGTATAAATTTTGTACTTCATAGATATGGAAATTCTGAACAGACAGCTGAACATGGATAAATATAGCGAGTTTTTTGAGCCACCATCATTGAAAGGAATGTGCATTATTGTGTTAGCTTGATTTAGATGTTGTGTACAGCTGGCTTTCAAGCAATAATTTTAAATTATATATTTTTTTTCATAGATAGGCTGTTTATTATACAGATTTTTACAACGTAACTAGATCTTCAGGGATACTATAAAATTCACTGCTTCCTACCTGTGATCTCGTGTATCAGGTGTTGTGATGGAAAAGACTGCTTCGTAACTTACCATATAGGTTTCCTTGACCCACCCTTGGTTCAAGTTCCTCCTGGTGACTGGTACTACTCATATTGTACTTACATGAGAATATCATGTGGTGTATGCTCTGTCTGCAAAGGAGTCGAATCGATATGGGACGTCAAACATGTTGAACCTGAAAAAATTGCCGAATTGGATGTCTTTGTGGAAAAAAATGAGAAAGTGAATTTTTTTTTGAGAGCGAATATGGTGTTCATCCAGTTATAGGTTGTTAAATGTCGGCTTCAACTCAAAGAGATCATAATGGGCTAAAAGAAAAAAACATTGTTTAAATCTAATAATGCTCAAGATTGTGAAATTACTATGGAGACTGCATACCAAGTGAAATCAGATAAAGTAGTAGGAAGACTCAAGAAAAAACAAAGGATATATTTTGTTAAGTATAGAGGACCCTCTCATCTTCATAATTGTTGGGTCAACGAAATTCTGCTTGTCAAGGAAGCTCCCAAGCAGCTGGCTAATTTCAAGAAAAAACTGCAGCAAGGAAAGGTTGTCTTGAGTCTTGACAAAAAACACAGTTGTCATTTGTTATTTATTGTAATGAAATATGGAAATTCTTTTGAAACTCCTTTTAGGGTTTATATTTGATTTGTATGTTAGTTACGGAAAGGAGTACTTCGTATTTCATATTATTTTAAGTTTTTACTTATGTACATGTATCGACTGCCTTTCAATTTATTAATTTTTATTTAACATAAGGGATATTTTGCAGGCTCTTAAATGGAACTCTGAATGGGATGAACCACAATGGCTTATTCAAAAGAGAGCACTGATCTTTCCTAAGCATCCTGATAAAGAGTGCACGAATGCAGTCAGTGAATTAGGTTGTCAAGAATGGTTCTTCAAATGGAAGTGGTTAGGATATGATCAATGTACATGGGATTTAGAAGATATAATTGTTCTTAACCTAACTTCATCTAAGGAACTAATGAAATCATACGAACTTCACTATGATGAGGCACACCAGTGAGCTATGCCTACTCAAGCAGTTAAGGTTGTAGTTAACAACTTACAAAGTATTTGCACTTGTTAGGCATACTTTATTTTTGGTAATTTTTATTCAATTGGAACATATATGAACCTGGGATTTCAGTATACTTTACTTTATTCTAAGGTGTATTTGGATGATGAAATTTGATATTTTTGAATTGGTTTCTAAACATAATCAAGAAGTTGTATTTATTTTCTGAGCATGGCTACTTTAAGTTTTTCATAGTTTGTCCCCTTGGAACCTTGAGGGGCAGTGTCAATGGCTATAACAATATATTGCCAATATGGGGACCGAATAACATTAAAGGGTATCCCACAAACAAAGATGGCCCTTGCCACACTTGTCTCAACTTCTTCTGTTCCTTGATTATCAAGCATTTTCAACAATATACTATCCTTAGTTGGGTTTGATGGATTGCATAACTCTTCTATTGCCATCCCCATCCTCTTTCTTGCTTAATGAGAAATCATTGGGTTATTTCTAGGCACCCAAGCAAGGAGTGCTAATGCCATTTCTATGCAAGCTAAGTTTGGCTCTTTGACCCTTAAACCTTTGAGCATTATCTTGGTTTCTCTTATTTGCAGCCTCACCTTCAGATTTAATGTTTGTGGAAAAACTTCAACACAGTTTATGAATTAGGAGCCCTTGAATGTTGTTTCATTTTTGCACAAATTGCACCTCCATTCACATGTACCCCCAACAACCATTTGCCTGATCTTGGCCACATTCTCGCTGCTTGATCACTTGAGCAGCTTTACGGACACTAGGAACACTACTTTATGAAGTCATGACTGCTGAAAAAATAAAAAAACCCTGGCTGTTGTAAAAAACAACAAATAAAATTAATAAATCTAGTCAGAAAAAAGCCCAACACTTTGAAAACCATCATTGCTACAAAAATTTTAAAAATCCACTCAGAAAAAAAATCAGCACTTTGAAAAGCCATGCAAGTTAAAAAAACAACACACTAAAAAACTCTGCTGCCCACAATATTTTTCTCTTCTAATGGTTATTTTGATCATTGATTAGTTTTAGGCACCTTGATTCGTGATTTGACACAAATATGATCGAATTTCTTGATGAATCAAGTATAAACCGTGACAATGTCAGCATCCCTATAAGCTCTTAAGAAATTCACATTTGAGGAATGAAATCTTCCAATTTCATTAAATATCTTAGTTCACACCTGAAGTTTGATCAACCTACAGTGGCATGTTTATTGTTTTGGTATCCTACCTTGAATGATTGGTTATGATTGTACTGGAGCATACCTCTGATCAGTTTAAGTAATGACCTAAGTGAAGACATGTGTTACTTTAACTTGGTATATTTAAGTTGAATAAGTGAAAGGGAATCATAATTAAGATCTCATCATTTCCACAGTAGTTGTGTTGTCAAGCAGTCTCACTGTATACAATAAATTTATCTTATTGCAGCAGAAAGCCTCAAGGTTCATCATTGCCCTGCAACGGTTGCTTAAGACTATCATTTCAATGTTTTGATACAACACCCTTGTGACAATAACCTTTTGTATGACAATAATCCTAAAGTGTTCATGATAGTCCTCCTGTGGGCCTAACTGAAGTATACCTACGGTGAGTAAGTTCTGAAGATCATATAGTTTCTCTAAGCACAAAGATCTTCTAGAGTTTGTTGGCATGATATTATAGTCATTAACACTATCTTGAATGAGTGGTTTGCAGAACAAGGCCAACAACCTGAAGGGATCCTAAAAGGCATCAACAAGCCTAAACCTTTTGGTATAATGTTGATAGCAATAATATTCAGAACAAAAAGGCATCATCACACTTAAGGTATAATTCTCATTGACACATGCAAAACAAAGAATAGTAGGCAGGTTGCTTCAGATGCATTTTATCAATGTATGATACTAGCTGATATAACTTGACCAGAGACTTTAAGTTTGTTTGAACAGAGACGTTAGAGGCACCACTGAGAATGATGATGAAAATAATAAATAATATAGTAACTTTTACTTTAATGACTAAGAGAGCTTGATGATTTGAGCAATATAAATTAGATTGGCTAATCAGCATAGTGTTTTTAGGCAGTGAAGTGTAGGAGGAGTGTAGGAGCAGTGATTATGGACATTTGGAGCAGTGGTGGTGGCAACTACAGTTGTGAATGGTGGCAATAGTTGCAGGCTCAATAATGGTGTATGGTAGCATCCATTCACATCTTTGTCGAGCAGTTGGATCAATGCAAGTTCATGTAGCACCTTTATGTCTCAAGTTTTAGGAAGCATGACAGAGATGTGCCCTAGATTCCTCTTCTAATGGTTATTTTGATCATTGATCAGTTTTGGGCACCCTTATCCGTGATTTGACACAAATATGATCGATTTTCTTGATGAATCGAGTATAAACCGTGCCAATTTCAGCATCCCTATAAGCTCTTAAGACATTCACATTAGAGGAATGAAATCTTCCAATTTCATTAAATATCCTAGTTCACACCCGAAGTTTGATCAACCTACAGTGGCATGTTTATTGTTTTGATATCCTACCTTGAATGAATGGTTATGATTGTACTATAGCATACCTCTGATCAGTTTAAGTAATGACCTAAGTGAAGACATGTGTTACTTTCACTTGGCATATTTAAGTTGAAGAAGTGAAAGGGCATCAAAATTAATATCTCATCATTTCCACAGTAGTTGTGTTGTCAAGTAGTATCACTGTATACAATAGATTTATCTTATTGCAGCAGTAAGCCTCAAGGTTCATCATTGCCCTGCAACAGTTTCTTAAGACTATCATTGCAGTGTTTTGATACTGTAGAAATTATATGCACTAAGCATGCCTATGTCCAAGATCCACCTAATCTCACACTATTTAACTTTATGCAAGATACTGAATCTATTCCACTTTTTAATCTTTTGCAGAAAAATTAATTGCACACACATGTGAAACATAAACAAAAATATTCAATCGCACATAACACAGTTTTTAACCAGGAAAGCCTGAAGCTGAAAACCCCAACTATATATTATGTAACATGGAGATCATATGACAATCTCATACAAAACTTATCACAAGCCCTTAGTACAATACAATCGTCATACACTAATCAGGCCCAATCTTGCAAATCCATGCACCGATCTATGCCACCTGCTAGCCTTCCTCCACTGCGTAATATCTGCTGAAGAATAGCTCTGAATGAATTCAAATTACTCCATCCTTGACTGCACAATCTTCATTGGCATCTCCACTGAGTGTTGGATGCAATCAATGCATCACTATAGTCACAACAGATAGTCTATCTTGCCCTTTCACCTATCTCTCCACTGGTCTCCACTGAAAATTCCATGCACTATAGTTAACTGATGTATTCTTCAGTTTATTAATGAGTTATTATTTATGAACTAATTAACTAATTAATTCACTCCACTCTCACTAGTGTATCAATCATTTAGACTAGATACAACTAGCTTAACTGAGTCTAACTGAGTTAAACTGAATACAACTCCATAACTAATTCTTCCAACTGTGTCATAACTCTGCCACTTGAGTTCTAACTGAGTCCTCCATGCATTAGCTCCAGTAAACTCTCAGGAATAGCATAATTACTTCTGTCAGTTGCTGTGCCACATCTGTGCACTGAAATGAAGTGCTCCAAGAGAATAAGTTGTTGTTTAGAGTCTGATTATTATTACGAGCTAATAATAATCGACATGCATCTATTTTTAGATTGACGATTTATAAACAGACTTCGCCCAATATTATAAAAACATAATTTCATCTATTTTTCCAACTTGGTCAACCATCCACAAATAGCATCCTACAAATTCTGAAATATGATCATCATGTCTAAAAATAGACATAGTCTAAAAATAGACTTGCGCCAAAAATAGCCTACGGGCCCACTTAGTGAAGGCGATTCTTTTCACTAAGCTCATCATCTTGTTGAATCTCAACACTCCCTCTCAACAAGATAGGGATTATCCTTCACCTCGATCCTACCTCTATGGTATTCTAATTTTCTCCTGGTGAGCGCCTTTGTCAGAATATCTGCATCCTGATCCTCCGTGGGAATGTACTAAAGCAACATGATCTTCCGCTGCACACAATCTCTGATATGATGATACCGAATATCAATATTTTTAGATCTATCATGAAACACAGGATTAACCGAGAGTTTAATGCAACTCTGATTATCACAATGAATCACCGTGGGATCTAAATGTGAACCGAACAAACCAACCAGAATCTTCCTCATCCAGATAGCCTCACATGCAGCTAAACATGCTTCCATGTATTCTGCTTCCGCTGAACTGAGTGCCACAGATATTTGTTTCCCGTTGTACCAAGAAACTACCATAGATCCGATACTGAAAAATCCCTCTTGATGTGCTCTTTTTTTCTGTTGGGCTTCCTGCCCAATCTGCATCCGTGAAGCTATGCAACTTCACCTCATCCATCTGTCTGTACCATAAACCATACTCAGATGTGCCCTTGAGATATATCAGGACATGCTTGCCCGCCTTCCAAAAGAGCTTGGTAGGCTTAACCATCACCTGTGAATGCTGGTTCAACGCATAGCATATGTCCGGTCCTTTATTGACTAAATACATGAGTGAACCCACCAACTGTCAATAAACAGTGGCATCCACTACCTCTGCCGATGTAGCATCCTCTTTCTTCCAATTTCCTGGAATAGGAGTGTTGAAAGGCTTGCAGCCTTGCATGTGAAACTTCTCCAGTATCTCCCAGGCATACTTGCCTTGAGACACAAATAGTTCACCTTCTCGCTGCCATATTTCCAATCCAAGGAAATAATGAAGGACTCCCAAATCCTTCGTCTCAAACTCCTTTGCAAGATCTGCCTTGCATGAGTGTATCAACTGCTCATCACCTGTTAGTATCAAATCATCAACATAAAGTACAATGATTAAAAGCTTACCCTCAACCACAATCTGGTACAGGTTTGCATTCGCCTCACTCTTGGTGAAGCCAAGTCCAGTGAAATAGCTGTCGATCCGAGTGTACCAAGCATGGGGTGCTTGTTTCAGCCAATACAACGCTCTTTTGAGCCTGCACACATGCGACTTGCTACTAAAGATCTCAAATCCTCCAGGCTAATCAATGTACACCTCTTCCTCAATGATCCCATTAAGGAACACAGTCTTCACATCCATCTGATGAATGTGCCAACCCATCTGCACTGAGAGAGAAAGGATGGTCTGTATGGAAGAATACCATGTGATAAGTGCAAAGGTTTCTTCATAGTCAATCCCCTCAATCTGCGAGAAGCCCCGGGCAACAAATATTGCCTTATACTTCTCGACGCTCCCATCAATAGCTTGCTTTACCTTGTAGATCCATATTGATCCTACAACTAATTTTCCCACTGGCCTTTTAACAATCTCCCAAGCACTGTTTTTGACAATGGAGTCATACTCCTCCACCATGGCATCTACCCATGTGGGCTCCTGCGTTGCTTCTTCAAAATAAGATGGCTCTGTCATAATACACTTGCTCATAAGAGCCATGTATCCAGTATATCAGTCAGGTGACTGTCTCTGTTTGCACTGTGATGTAGGAACTCCTATATTCTGTGCCGCATCCACCTTCAGTCTCTCAGCTTCTGTGGTACACTTCCTGCCTTGTCTAATGTTTGGTTCTACATGAGTGGACTCTTCCACTCCATGAATCTCTTCCTGTGGCTGATCCACATCTAGAGGCTCATCTTTAGGAACAAGAAGTTCCTCCTCCACATGCTAGTGTAGCTCCCTCTCAAGCGACAACTTCATGGCTTTCACCTCATTGAATTTTATATCCCATCACATAACAGTCATCCGACTGTTTGGAAAATACACACGATAGTTATGGGGTGTTCATGTGTACCCCACAAATATCCAAACTTCTACAGTCTGCTCCAACTTCTTCCTGGCATCCTTCTTCACATGAATGTAAACAGGTGAGCCAAAAATCTTCAAATGAGAAATATCAGTCTTCTTACCAGTAAAATCTTCCTTGGGTGTACTCGTGCCAAGTAATCTATGAGGACAACGGTTTTGCACATAAACTGCAGTGTTGCATGCTTCCGCCCACAAGTGCATCGGTAGGCCCTGGTCATGTAGCATCGCTCGTGCAACACCCACAATTTTTCTGTTCTTTCTCTCCATGACCCCATTTTGCTGTGGGTTATGAGGTGCTATGAGTTCTATTCAAATTCCTTCTTTGCTACAAAAGTATTTGAATTTTCTAGAGATTTATTCATCACCATTATCTCTCCTTAGAGCTTTCACCTGCTTCCCCGACTCCTTCTCCACCAATGCCTTGAACTCACAGAACTTTGAGAACGTTTCACTCTTCTTCTGCATGAAGAAGATCCAACATCTACGAGAAAATTCATCAACAAATATCACATAATACCCGTGTTTCGTTGTTGAGGCAACCGAGAATGGTCCACACACGTCTGTGTGAATTCTCTCCAGGATCACTGAAGCATGGTTCTCCTTCTCATGAAAATTGGTCTTCACAAACTTACCCATTGTACATCCTTTGCACTGATCTGATTGCACAAAAGTACCCTTGGGAAGTCCAGTAGAAATTTGCTGCAAAATCTTCAAAGCGCCATGGTGAAGATGGCCCAATCTCCTATGCCATAATTTTCCCTCATCCAGGCTCACCACTTCTTCTGCTCTCCCCACCATTGCAGCACAGCCATCTACCTCCAGTTTGTAGAGATTCTTAATTTGAACCCCTATCTTCTTGGTTTGACCCGTTGTTTTATGTCGAAGGAAATATTTTCCCTCACTGAAAACAACATCATAACCCCTGTCTTCCAGCATTGCGACTGAGACCAAGTTCTTCTTCAGACCTGGAACATGCATGACATTCTTCAACAAGAATGGATTACCAGACTCCCTCTCAAAGGTAATGGTCCCAATGCCAGTCACACTATACCGACCATCGTCACCCATATCTACATTCATCTGGAGGTCCTTCTCCTCCAAGTCACTAAACAACTCTTTGTCTCCCGTCATATGGAAAGACGCACCACTGTCAAGATACCACACTGATCCCATGCAGCTTGAAACCAAGCATGTGATCAAGGAAAAATCCAGCTCAAGTTGCAAGGCTAAGGCCTCTCCAGCTGTAGATCCAACAACCTGCTTATTCTTCTTCTTTTGTGGACAGTTGGTGGCGAAATGTCCATGCTCATAACAGTGAAAACACTTCACTTTGGACAAGTCCTGCTTCTTTCCTTTTGCACCTGATTTAGAAGGATTTTTCTTCCCCTTCCCTTTCCTTGCTTTGGAAGCCAAAGCGCAATTCTCTTCATTTTCATTCTTCAATGAAGATCCATCCCTGGTACCCCGCCTTATCTCCCCCTACACAAGATCCGACCAAAGTCGCTCCCATCCTGGTAGTTTCTCCCGTCCATTGACAGAGTCTTCGTAGCTATGCCAACTCTTTGGAAGCCCAAGGAGAGCCAATCTCACCAAGTATTCTTCATCAACAGTAACCCCCACACTTCCCAGCTCATCCTTGCAGTGGACAAAATTCGTGAGGTATTTTGGAATATTGTCGCCTTTCTCCATTTTTATTTTTTTGAGCTTGTCTTTAAGCGCCAACTTCCTCTGGTCACTTTTGCTTTGGAAAAAGTCTGTCAAAGCCTTCCACATTAATAATGGAGTGGCTTTCCCATGAAGGATAGACACAATGTGGTCCTTTACACCTTCCAACAGAATCCTCCTCGTCTTTGCAGTCTTCTTTTGCCATGCATCAAGTAATGCATCATCGCTAGATCCCGGCTTAGGAACATCGCTATCGATGAACTCCTTCAGCCCATTATCCATCAAAATCACCTCCATCCTGTCCTTCCAGGATATGTAATTCGAGCTCCCATCAAGGGCATACTCCAATCTCAATCTGTTAAAATACATTTCAATGTATAATCGATTTTTACACCAAGAATATTCTGTAGCAAATTCGAATTGTCCACCATCACAAACTCACTTCACAATTTCAATATTCAATCAACAATGCTCCGATACCATGTAGAAATTATATGCACTAAGAATTCATATGGCCAAGATCCACCTGATCTCACACTATTTAACTTTATGCAAGATACTGAATCTATTCTACTTGTTAATATTTTGCGGAAAAATTAATTTCACACACATGTGAAGCATAAACAAAAATATTCCATCGCACATAACACAGTTTTTAACCGAGAAAGCCTGAAGCTAAAAACCCCAACTATATATTATGTAACATGGAGATCATATGACAATCTCATACAAACATAGAAAGCTTATCACAAGCCCTCAGTACAGTACAATCGTCATACACTAATCAGGCCCAATCTTGCAAATCCATGCACTGATCTATGCCACTTGCTAGCCTTCCTCCACTGCACAATCTCTGCTGAAGAATAGCTCTGAATGAATTTGAATTACTCCATCCTTGACTGTGAAATCCTCATTGGCATCTCCACTGAGTGTTGGATGCAATCAATGCATCACTATAGTCACAACAGATAGTCTATCTTGCCCTTTCACCTATCTCTCCACTGGTCTCCACTGAAACTTCCATGCACGGTAGTTAACTGATGTATTCTTCAGTTGATTAATGAGTTATTATTTATGAATTAATTAACTAATTAATTCACTCCACTCTCACTAGTGTATCAATCAATTAGACTAGATACAACTAGCTCAACTGAGTCTAACTAAGTTAAACTGAATACAACTCCATAACTACTTCTTCCAACTGTGTCATAACTCTGCCACTTGAGTTCTAACTCAGTCCTCCATGCATTAGCTCTAGTAAACCCTCAGGAATAGCATAATTCCTTTTGTCAGCTTCTGTGCCACATCTATGCACTGAACTGAAGTGCTCCAAGAGAATAAGTTACTGTTTAGAGTCTGATTATTATTAAGAGCTAATAATAATCAACATGCATCTATTTTTAGATTGACGATCTATAAATAGACGTCACCCAATATTCTAAAAATAGAATTTCATCTATTTTTCCAACTTGATCAACCATCCACAAATAGCATCCTGCAACTTCTAAAATATGATCATCATGTCTAAAAATAGACATAGTCTAAAAATAGACTTGCGCCAAAAATAGCCTGCGGGCCCACTTAGTGAAGGCAACTCTTTTCACTAAGCTCATCATCTTGTTGAATCTCAACAGATACAACACCCTTGTGACAATAACCTTTTGTATGAAAATAATCCTAAAGTGTTCATGATAGTCCTACTGTGGGCCTAATTGAAGTATACCTGCGGTGAGTAATTTCTGAAGATCATATAGTTTTTCTAAGCACAAATATCTTCTAGAGTTTGCTGGCATGATATTATAGTCATTAAAATTGCCTTGAATGAGTGGTTTGCAGAACAAGGCCAACAACCTGAAGGGATCCTAAAAGGCATAAAAAAGCCTAAACCTTGTGGTATATTGTTGATAGCAAGAAGCTTCAAAACAAAAAGGCATCATCACACTTAAGGTATAATTCTCATTGACACATGCAAAACAGAGAATAGTAGGCAGGTTGCTTCAGATGCATTTGATCAATGTATGATACTAGCTGATATAACTTGACCAGATACTTTAAGTTTGTTTGAACAGAGACGTTAGAGGCACCATTGAGAGTGATGATGACAATAATAAATAAGATAGTAACTTTGAATTTAATGACTAAGAGAGCTTGATGAGTTGAGCAATAGAAATCAGATTGGCTAATCAGCATAGTGTTTTTAGGCTTGAAGTGTAGGAGGAGTGTAGGAGTAGTGACTATGGACATTTGGAGCAGTGGTGGTGGCAACTGCAGTTGTGAATGGTGGCAATTGTTGCAGGCGCAATAATGGTGTATGGTAGTAGCCATTTACATATTTGTCTAGTATTTGGATCAATGCAAGTTCATGCAACACCTTTATGTTGGCACCTTTGGGTACCCCTTGGAAGTCTAGCAACTAGGAGTAAAAAATTACATGGCACATTGGACCAGTTCCTTGTAACAATCCTTATGAGCATGAAAATAGAGGTACCTTGAAGAAAGTGCATAACATATTTTATGTCTTGACAAGCACGATAAGCAGAAGACCCTGATTTTGGCATCTTGGTTGGGTAATTGGGCTCTTTGATGCATTACGTTAGGAAATTATAAAGAATGGTCTTGTGGATATGGATGCCTGAATGTGAAGGACCCCTCCTCATCATGGGTTGGGGAATTTGATGGATTGGTAGAATTCATCTAGCGTTGAAGGATAATGCAGCAGTTTTGGGATAATATCATGAGAGGATTTCTTCACCCTGGTTGAAGAAGGACCATGATGATTCTTCAGAATTTTCCTCTCTGACCTAAAGCAAGCTTCCTAGAAGTTGGTTGTTGTGGTTGCATCATGGAAAGTCTCATCTCTCATATGAGGAGCTCGTGATTGAAGGCTAGATGATCACCTAAAGCAAGGCCTCAGAGGGAGCTATAAAATACCTAGAAAAATGACCCAATGACTTTTATTGCCGAATGATTATTGATAAAAGAAAGTCATGACAGCTGAGTATGATGACACTGATGATGGATTGATATATATCTATGTTACCTTAGATGCTGCATGATTATGATTAATGTTTTTGGTACATGAACCTATGGATCAATCAAGAAGTGGATGATGGCTATTTATTATTTTGAGATATTATATATTTTTTTTGTAAATTCGGTGGGTCCCACTCCATTTTCTATTTATGTTGAAAGCGAGTTATAATATAAAGACAAAAATGTAGCTCAACTGTATGAAGCAATGGTCTGTTGGCCATCTAAATGCATGATAAGCAGTCCAAAACTGGAATTGTTTCATACGCCTAAACTTCTCCTGAGCTGTCTGTTCTATGATTCCTATATTTGCTTTCCTAGAGCATTTTGCAGATTGATTTCTAAACAGTAATATCATCAAAATTTAAAACAACACTAACTTCACTGTTTCTAAAAGACATAAATATTATGCTTCTGAAGAAGAGACTGGGGCTGGGTCCTTGGCACTGCTGCCAGGCATGTCTGCTTGTTGTATCTAATGTAAGATCTGTTGAAGGATTTTTTCCATCCTTCCCACTTTATCATCCAGTCTACTTACTCTGTCAATAGTCTAATATTGAGTTATCTTTATGTGCTGAAGCTGGTCTTGGATTTCTAGAATTTGAGCCTGTAGACTTGTCCCCTGCTTTACAGTTTTTGCCTGGGTGTGCACTGGATGAAAGCTCTGAATGGCTTTTGCTATTAAGCATTTCACTATCCAATATGTGTGGACAGTCTGATTGAACAAGGTGAGGCGGCCCCTCGTGTTACCTGGATCTTGGATAAAATCCAAAATATCTGCTTCTGTCTCATTATCCTCAAGATCTATTTGGATATCCCTCTCCCATCCTCGAATGACTTTCCTTGTGTTAGAAGAATTTCCTATAACATAGGTAGCAACTAACGTTTCCAAATGTTCCTGGTTGGTCTTGCGTCCTCTTTTCTTCGGGGCTGGTTCAGATTGCTCTGGCTGTTTTCCTTTAGCAGCCTCTGTTTTTACTCGGCATTTTCCCATGTCTGCTGAGCATCTATATGCATGCATTGATACATCAACAGGAACAACAACAAAATAAAGAGTTAGATGGCTGTGGTATGTGCGCCACCTTTGGGCTTTCAACTCATGGTTGTCATACAAACTATGAGACTTAAACCGAAAGATTAAAATCTGTAATTTTTCTGACAGAACTTCAGTATGGGCCTTGGGACTCTAGGTTGGATAATAGAGGCTATTTCTCGGCTTAAGGTTCCAAAGAACATTAAAATAAGTTAACTGATTGACTCTGTGGGCGACATCATTGTATATATGGTTGTGGCCAATATGCTTAATAGGGTGCAGATGAGGGATAAAAAGTCTAGGATTCAGGTCTTGAAGGATACAGGGCCTCAAGAACTCATCGAAAATAGGGCAGAGCTGAATAATATAGTCCCCATGCACTATGCATTTCCTAATATCTACCTTAATCCCCGACTGGTCTTGGCTATACTGGTTTCTGAAGCAGATGGTATACTTTCGGGTATGTAAAAAGTTTCTTGTAACATGACACCCCTGTAACTGGAAGCCTTGATTCTGATGACTGTTCCCGGAGGGCTCGCCCTTAACAAATAATAAACAAGGGTCCCATAAACAAGAGCACAGAGATTGTGTTATGGGGAATACAAAGTACAGGATTTTACTGAAACCCATCCTTGCATGCTTATGAAAAAGACTCAGAAAACTTATCGCAGTTGACTTCATATTATCAATGATAATGACTAATTCATACCGAAACAGGAACAAAGAAGCGTTTTGGGCTGGTAATAAACTAGGGTCCCTGTAATAAGGCAACTCAGATTGCTTTATCTAGATTACCCAAGACATAGTTTCGCTCCAACCTCTCCTTGCATGCTTATACAGTAAACAATGGATACCTTCTCTGATTAACTCCATAATCACTATGAAACTGAAAATTACATACGAAGACAGGACCAAAGAAACTTTTTGGACAGGTATTGCACTAGGGTCTCTGAAACAAGGCCTTACTGGTTGCTTAATGGGGATTACTAGATACAGAATTTTGCAAAGACCCTTAATTTCATGATTACATAGACGTCTAAGGAAACTTACTGTATCAGGCTCCATAATAGCAATGAGAATGATGCTTACATACTGTGACAAGAACGCTTGAAAATTTGACTGAATGCTGTTGTTTCTCCTCCGCTTCCGTCTCCAAACAAGTGCATGCAAAAGCCCATGCATGAATGAATGGAAGAGCGGAGGAATGACTCTTACCTTCGCGGTGGTTTGCCGTCTGTGAGCTGTCCAAACAGCCTGGCCACATTTCCCCATGATAGAATGATGTGATTTTTCCAGTCCTGCCATCATTAAAACTCTTAATGACTCGGAGTTGGATCGTGTGCCCAGTTGCCACGACGCGTATTTCCTAATGTCGGTTGAGCACCCCGATCGGGGGGGTTGAGATATTATAGAATTTCTATGAGAAATAAAGTTAAATATGTATACATTTTTGTCAACACGGGACATCATAGAAAGGTGGAAGTGTTTATAATTCGAAGCACATTGATGAAGCCGTTATATATAAGCACATTGATGAAGTTGTTCTAAACTATTATCAACATTGCCTTTGTAAGTTAAATAATTATGTTTATAATTCTTAATAATCATCTCACTATCACTATTATGTTTAGCAACACACATGAGTATTGTTTCTCAAGGCTGTGATGTAGAGGAGCATTGTTTCTTAATGCAGTGATACAAAGGAGAATATATTCTCAAGCCAATGACACGGGAGGATTTCCTGCTCTAAGAAAGGTCTTCTTATGCTTCCAAACCATATTGTTAAAGAATAATTTTTTGGGGGTTTTTAGTCTCCTTTAGGACCTTAAACATTGATGTATTTTAAGTGCGAGTTGGATTGTGTGCTTATTATGTTGGTTTGTTTTTTTATGCCTTGAATATTGTGATGGAATCACCACTTCAAGATACTGAGTCTATCATCATAGAACTTGAAATTCCATGGATATTCCACTATTATGTTAACCCTTCTTCACAGGAGTGTCAGGTCTGCATGTTGAATATTCTACTTATGTAAAAGTGTTGATAATGAATGTCGAATCATATAAAAATTGAGCTTATCTCATGGGTGTTGAGATAGTCATCACATGAATCTGAGTTTTGTCCTTCATACACATTCTAATACTACCATTATAAGACAGTTTGAGAGAAGGTAAAGATCTTGTCCCAAGAGTTACATTCACTATAGTCACAAAGACACCACACCCATTACATCATGAAGATATTATAGGTGTGCCAAGATTTTTATTGAGAGACCAAACAGGTTTGTCACCTCTAGATGACAGAATATATGCTTAGACAGTCATTATATGCTAAGAGATCAAATGAATGTTTAATATATTGCCACATTCATCCTAAAGAACATATGTTTGTTGAGAATGTCATGTAATACGAATTCTATAATACTGTTGAGGTTGTTTGTCAATATGTCAAGACATATATGTTTAAGTCCATTCATACTTTTCAGCCATATATATCAGATCTGTCTCCAAACAACCACTTAGATAATCACCATAGGAACCTGAATTTTGTTTACTTGAATGCTGGAAACTGAGGCATCTGAATCCAAAAATTTAATCTGTTATTTGAATGTCAGAGGCATGAACTCATATTTACAAAATATAGGATGATATTAATTGTTTTTTAGCATAGGATCTGTATCTAGAAGCAATGAAGTAGACAAGTATGTAGGCACTTACATGATACTACAACATATTTCTTAAAATGATACTTAAAGGCTCCATTGGATTATATCAAATGCAATTTGTTGGTGTAAGGATTTTATTTACATAAGTCACAAGGATAAAACAATGACCAGATCTACCCATTCAACATAAATGATAAAGACACTCAACTACAAGTTTCAAAGCAGTGAAGAATTCAGAAATTTTGCCACATTTGAATGGATCTAAATTTTATGGCAAGCATATGATAAAAGCTGGTCTTTGCGTCCAAGGCATCAAATTCATTTAGCATAACATGTATGATTTTCAAATTTGATGGAACACTCAATATTGTTAGGTATTAAATTTTAATGTTTGTTTTTGCTCTGTGATGTTTTGTGATTAGATGGTGGGGTATATTTTTGAACAAAAATCCATTTTTGGTGAGGATTTGTTGAAATGTCTTCTTAGAATATTTCTGTGCAGAAAAATTCACTAGCTGATATGGAATTTTTAAGTCATCTTGGTTGAAGAGCACACTATATGCTGATGATGTTACCCAAAAAAAAATCTATGTTTCTTTATTGAATACTTTATTATCTGTTTATCTTTCATGAAATTTTGGGATCCTCAATCTAGATTTGTCAACTTCTGTTGGACATAAGGAAGTATGTGCCTCCCTTGGTTAAATCTCATTTTTGAGCATCAATGTCGTGGGGTTTTCACATTTTTTGGAAATGAGTAGCTACATAATTATTCTTTTTCCTTCTAGAGAGTCTTAATCCCAATTTGTAAAATTTTATTTTGAAAAATACATTTAGATCTTTGATGTCCAATGGTACTTCCCTTATGCATGCAGAAGGGTCCCTGTCACTCCCCTGGTCTATCAGGATGAAAATTTCATTGGGTGCACCAAAAGGCCTGACATTTCTTCATGGAGGGGCTGAAAGACCAGTGATTTATCGAGATTTTAAAACATACAATATTTTGATGGATTCGGTTTGTACCTGCAACTTAAAAATTATGAGATGGCTCAGTGTTACACTTTGGATTCTCTTAAGTCTTTATGGAGAGATATGTACTTGGTGCAGGAATACAATGCCAAGTTGTTTGATTTTG
This sequence comes from Pinus albicaulis, assembly GCA_034641835.2. Lineage (NCBI taxonomy): Eukaryota > Viridiplantae > Streptophyta > Pinopsida > Pinales > Pinaceae > Pinus > Pinus albicaulis. The sequence goes on along the minus strand of CM076582.1, from coordinate 581,116,301 downwards.
GACTAGCAAAAGATGGACCTGAGGACGACCACCCATGTTTCAACTCGAGTTATGGGAACATATGGTTATGCTGCTCTAGAATATGTAATGACTGGTGAGAATTTTAACCAGTTTAAAAACTGTGGCAATAATATCTTGGTGAGGAAATTTTAAGATTGATACAGATAAATAAGATTTCTAGCCTCTTTAAGGGTCTTGTCTAGTAAATGGGGCAAGTAGCAAAACCGAAAAGTTTGTTCTGGGAGAATTTTTCAGGTCTTGTCCTATTGGCCTAATGTTAAATGTAGACCAACCAATGTTCAAGACTCAGGATAGTTTATATGAGGTTGAATTTTCCTTAATTTATGAAAAAAGTATCTAAACATGCATACGTCTCCTAAAATAAACATGCGTTTGGTGATACATATTTAAGTTGATCTCAATGTTCTCTTCATTGGATTCTCTCTTATTCCTGACTTACAGATTAGCACAGGCATTTTCTTTTTTACATCGCCTATTACTGATGTGGATTTTAATAAAAGTTAATATAGACCTTTCAGATATTTACAAAGATAAACAAGACTAATTGAGTTAATGATTAAGGTTGGAAGTCAGGACATTTTGAAAACTAATTTTTTTTTCAGTGTCTGGATTGATGCATCCAACAATAATCCTATTAAAACCTTTAGATGGAGAGGTTATTATAATACACAATTCGGCTTTCTTCAGTTCATACTATCTAGGTTTTTAGCTTTACTAGTTCACACTCTACTATTTCAGACATCGTCCAAGCTTCAAAATCACTCATCTCCTACCATATGAAGCTAAAGTGAATAATCCCCTGATGGATAACTTTTGATAAATTGGAATATCTGATCTTGTGCATATAGGATGCTCTTTGCAGAGACCTGGATCAGTGGGAAGGAGGGTGTCTTATGTGATTGTAAAAAGGGCCTGGACAAAGATACTCAGTTGCAAGGGTCTCATGGGTGGACGTAAGAGCTATCCTCAAGATCTCATGAATCTGCATACTGAGGTGGTGCTGCTCTCTCGCTGTAACTTATTTCTTTTGTGTGTGAGCTCTACAAAGTAGGGAGGTGATCGTCCTATTGTGTGGGTTGATGGGAGTTATTCTAAGGCTCTTCCATTTGAGTCTGTTGTGGGTGGAAAATCCGACAAGTGGAATTGTGCCCTAACTGGATGAATTTAAAACATCAAAGCTTCTTTATTCAACATACCAGAAAATATATTGTTTCAAGTGATACTATTGTTGAAGTCATATAAGGAAGCCTATGTTGCATGCATATTAGATAAAACCTTTGTACAGTGAAAAAATTTGTAGTGATATATTTTGCTAATATTTGAAGTGTTTTCTTCCACTTATAACATCCAAATATACAATGCATATAACCTATAAAATTATAATATAACTTCATACATTGCGGTGCTCTCTCTAAAAAAGGTTATGAGAAATCCCTAAGCTCAGGAAGATTTCCTTCAGTGAAAACTATCAAGTCTTTGCATCTAAAAGAATTTGAACATGAATGGTTTTCCTTCCCATAAAACATATTGGTCCCCATTTTTTAGCCATATTCTTCATCTCATGGATCTATTTGCAGAGCAATAGGGAGTTCTAATAATTCTATAGAATCTATATTTGCACGGCAATATTTTTGCTAGAGTTTTCTCTTCATGGATTTTTTGTTATGGGTTTGTTTAAATTTGAATATTATGTTGCCTTCATGATACCTAATCAAACTCATCACCATTGCTACACATGGGATCATCACTAGGAGCTACATAAACATCATTTGGCTTAGAGTCCGAGGACTCCTCAAACTCCTCTCCAACCTCAATATCAGTGCTAGTAGTAGCATGAGCAAGAACAATACACTTAGTAGAACTAGAAGAACACATTTTCCAAACTGCACGAGAACTACTTCCCTCACGAATCACCATGTGCCATGCTTGGTCTCAATGGTTCGCTTCCTTCAACTCCTGGTTCAACTACCATATCTTCATTGGAACCAACACCTCGAACTCCACAAGACAACGATTCACCATTTTGTACTAGTGATTCGCCATTTGTACTGGTGATTCACCATGATTTTACAAGATAATATAATATCGTGAGAGATTTGCCAAAAAATTATATATACATATTATATTATTAATAAAATTGCCTTCCATTTTTCCTATGTATCATGGGGATTCGCCCATTTATTATACATATAAATTTAGGGGTGTTCTTAAAATTTTCCCTAGGAGTATTGGCCAATATGAAAGGCCAATTGACTAGAACAAAGAATGCGAAATTGAAAAACTTCAGATATGGCGCCATTCTTATTTCATCTGCTTTAGAGAGAATTCTACTTCTCGCTCCTCAATTGATTCTAGTATATCGTGGGACTCCTCAGGAACCTCAGATGGTGCGATGGGAATCACTAATGGCTTGCCATGGTGGCGAGGGTGGTTCAATAGTTTGGTTTACTCCGACATATTTCATGTGGCTTAGGAACCAAGTCTTCACCATTGAAGACTTTCCTTATGCAGGAATGGATTACAGGGGTGATCCTAAAACATCTTTGGCTCCAGGGGCACAGTGGGATGAGACAGGTTAGTGAATCATTTTGATGTTTTTAATCTAATTTTTATTTGATTTTTATCATCCAATACTGACAAAAATATTTAAATGTAGATATCGATCCACAACATCCAGCAACACTTCGTCGCTTTGATAGGCGAGAAGCACAACCTGTAGCACCTCCACAGGACCAGGCAACAGAGATCCTAGCAGACATGGAGCACAACCTTGAAAGGTTGACCATTGATATTCCTGAGACAGAAACAAATGATATTCTTCTAAGGCTTCAGAGACACGTGACAGGTGTTCCATGTCCATTCAGGAGATTTATGCGCAAGGTGGCACGTGCTATAGTCTATTACCATGATCATCATCACAGATAGTTGATGGTCATTGTAGATCGACATTTTTTTTTTGTATCGGTATGTATTAGATCATAGGATGTTTGAACCTATGATCACAGACGATGTAGTATTTTTTTTTTTTGAAAACAAACTAATCAATCCTAATGATATTACTACTTTCATTCTCTGAGTATCTTGTTCAACATTAATTGGTTTTGGTTTTCTTTGTTAATGTTGCAAATGTATATTTAGAACACGATTAGCTAATGCATCAGCCAATGTGTTTAAATTTCTTGAAATATGTTGATATTCGATATAATCAAATTGTCGTTCCAAGAGACGAACCTTAAAAAATAATCTTAATAACACTGGATTTCTAATTTCATAAACTCTGTTTAAATGTAATACAATGAGTTGTGAATCCAACCTAATGATCAAAAATTTAATACCAAATGAAATGGCATCAGATAATAACTCAATGACTGCGCTATATTCTGCAATATTGTTCATTGTTTGACCAAGGAATATCCCATGAATAGAAACCAACTCATCGATGGGTGAATAGATAACCCAAGCCATGGAAGAGATATTTTGTGTACTATGACAAGCACCATCAACAAAACCAATGTATGTTTGAAGGGATGCCGACATCTACAATATCAAGAGTAATCAAGATAAGCAATGATAGTAGTAATAACAAAACTAATCTAGGCCCACTTGTCTGATCTAAGGCACACTATTCTAAAAGTAAATATTTTACAAGAGATATATTCACACGAAATTCAAGCATAACATCTCTTAAGATAAATACCATTTCTAGGCTTATCTAAAGAGACCCTGTCATAATCAATTAATTCATAGGCTCCTTTTGTAAGCACATGCTTGACAATATAGGGACCATGCCACATCGGTTCAAATTTTCCAGCGCCTAGCTTATCGTTAGTTTGATCGTATAATAAAACTAGGTCACCTTCTTAATAAATGTGAGGGTTAACACTTTTATCATATTGAGCTTTCACATGTTTCTTATGAGCTTCGGCAGCCAATGAAGCGGTGCAACGAGTCTCATCTAATTGTGCTAAGTATAGAAAATGCTTTTCCTCTTCAGAGGTAGCTGGTAACAACTCAATGATTGCGCTATATTCTGCAATATTGTTAGTTCTTTGACCAAGGCATATCCCATGAATAGAAATCAACTCATTGGTGGGTGAATAGATAATCCAAGCCGAAAAAGAGATATTTCGTGTACTATGACAGGAACCATCAGCAAAACCAATGTATGTTTGAAAGGATGTCGACATCTGCAATATCAAGAGTAATCAAGATAAGCAATGATAGTAGTAAGAACAAAACTAATCTAGGCACACTTGTCTGATCTAAGGCACACTATTCTAAAAAGTAACTATTGTACAAGAGAGATATTCACATGAAAGTCAAGCATAATATCTCTTAAGATAAAGACCATTTCTGGGATTATATAAAGATACCCCGTCATAATCATTTAATTCATAGGTTCCTTTTGCAAGCACATGCTTGACAATATAGGGACCACGCCACATCAGTTTGAATTTTCCAGTGCCTAGCTTATCGTTTGCTTGATCGTATACTAAAACTAGGTCACCTTCTGAATAAACAGGAGGGTTAACACTTTGATCATACTGAGCTTTCACACGTTTCTTATGAGCTTCAGCAACCAATGCAGCGGTGCACTAAGTCTCATCTAATTGTGCTAAGTATAAAAAATATTTTTCCTCTTTAGAGGTAGCTGGTAACAACTCAATGGCTAATTTGAGTGACGGTATTTCACATTCAATGCGTAGCACAAATTCTAAACCATAGACAAGTTGAAAAGGAGTGAACCCTGTAGCAGTTTTTGCAAAGGTTCGGTATGCCCATGGTGCCAACAAAGGTATGGTATGCCAATTTTATTTGTGAGTTCTGATAATCCATTTAATCATGGTGGTTAAAACCTTGTTGACAGCTTCAACTTGACCATTAGCCTGTGGGTAAGACAGAGTAGAATTATCATGGCGTAGGCCAAGTTGATCAAAAATTTCGGTCATCATAATATTTCGAAAATGACTCCCATGGTCTGTGATGATAGCTTGAGGCACACTGAAATGAGAAATCACATGATTGAATACGAAATTAGTTGCAATTTTTCCTTCTACCACGAATGTAGGCATCGCCTCGGCCCATTTGGTAAAGTATCTACGACGAGAATAATATACCCATGCCCTCCAACCGAGTGAGGGTTACATGTAATGAAATCAATGCCCCATTTTGCAAAAGGATCAATAACAATGATTGGGTGAAGAGGAGCTAGAGGTGCACGCATATTTCGATCAAGTAGTTGTGGCATTTTTGGACCGCAATAATACAATATTTGAATAAGGATGGCCAAAAATAACCACCGTGAAATATATTTTGGGATGTGGAAAACCCATAAATATGACCACCACACGCTCCAGAGTGGAAATCATTTAAAACAGTTTCAGCCTCTTGTGATTTATACAACGTCAAAAAACAGAATCCGCTCCACGACGGTAGAGAGTGTCTCCAACAATATTTTATTGCTAAGATTGATATTGGATTCTCTGTCGATATGAACGTGAAAGCTTTGGGCGAAAGGTTTGGATTTGAAGATATATAATGATATCTCCATACCATGGGTCTAAATTATTGATGAGAAACAAAGATTCATCGTTGATGGGACTCTCTACCATGGTTTTTGTCTAAGTATTGGGAAAGTCACACATAAGCTCAACAAACACTAGTGATTTCTTTGACTTAGGTTTCTCGAATTCCAAATCAAACTCTTGTAGGATGATAATCCATTTGGAGTATTTTCCCTCGAGTATTTTTTTTTTTCAAAATATACATCATCGAGTTGAAATTAGATATCACAGTTGTTTTACGTAACAGTATGTAGTGACGAAATTGTTGGACAACTTGGACTGTTGCCAAGGCCAATTTCTCCACATGCGAATATTTGATTTCCGTCGGATTGAGATTCCGACTTAGATAATAGATCACATGTTCATTGTGAGATTCATCCTCCTGAACCAAGACCATTCCAATGGTGGAATAAGAGGCATCTAAGTATAAAAATTAATCCTGGTGGTAATTGGGTGGATGCAATAACGGTGCATGGGTCAACGCATGTTTTAGTGCATCAAAAAATTTATTAGCAATATCATCCCAAATAATAGGAACACTTTATTTCAAAAATCAGGTAAAACCTATTGTTAACTGAACATAGTTCGGGATAAACCTATGTAAAAAAATTTCTTTCCCTTGCAGACTTTAGGGTTGGCGAAAAGTGGAAGGAGGTAAATTGATGATAGCCTCAACCTTCGACGGGTCAATACGAATGCCATATTTTGAAATGATGAATCCAAGTAATCGTCCTGATTGTACACAAAAACACATTTGTGCGGATTTAAACGAATTTTGTAATGCCTACATCTCATGAAAATAGCTCGTAAGTGTATAGGATGATCATCTCCGCGTAAAGAATGAGCAAGTAAATCATCCAGATAAGGTTGTACAACATGTTTGATATCATGAAAAGCATAAGACATAGCTCTTTGAAAAGTTGCAACACCATTTTTTAGTCCGAAAGGTAATTTTCAATAAGAAAATGTCCCCCAAGGACATATAAACGTTGTTTTTGGTTGATCGGCAGGGAGTATGTTGATTTGATTATAGCTAGAAAATCCATCCTTAGATGAAAATATTTCATTTCTGGCACAATCATCAATAATTTGGTCGATATAGGGTGTAGGATAATTTTCTTTTGGACATGCTTTATTAATGTCCCTATAATCGACACATACTCTTATAGTCCCTTGTTTTTTCGTAACAGGAACTATGTTAGATACCCAATCTGTTAATGAAATTGGATAAATAAATCCTGTTCATAATAGCTTCTCAACTTCAGCTTTAATAGCTGTAGATTTTCACGGATGTATTAGACGTAATCTTTGTATAATAGGCTTGGAATCCGGGTATATGTCTTAATTTCATGAATGAAAATATTAGGATCGATTCCTGGCATCTCTTCGTAAAACCAGGCAAAAATGTCTCAGAATTCTTGAAATAGGTCTTTGTAAGTGTTAATATCTTCCATCGTACATGAAGCACCTATATGAATTTTTTCAATAATTCTAGGTTTAACTAATATGTCGATAGGAAATGTTGTAGAAATATTTCCCAAATTAGTCTTAGAACTCGAATGTGTAATCGATATGGGATTTTGTGGTTCCTTGACATAATCAATCGTAAAAATAGAAGAAAAATCGTTTTCAAACTTATCAAGATTAGGTAAAAATGAAGATCTATGATGTAGATCATCCCAAGGTAATTCATCCGATGACAAAATTTCTCGAATTCTTTCATCAGTGTTAAATACATGTTGGAAGGGATTTGAAAATGATGTCAAGGATGAGCTTGATAGAGAAGATGATTCTTCACTGATCACATTCATTTGATTAGGAGTAGTTGAAAGTGTGTCAGAATAAGATTGTACTGCTACATATGCCTTTTCAAAAGGACTCAAAGGCATCTCACCAGTGAAAGAGTCTAATTCTGATTCTAAAGGCACTATCCATGTGTCATCAAATGGTATAGTGCTTGATGAGATCATATTGATGTTGGCCATTGTTCGTAGTACGTTGGGTGGAGGTATGGAGAAAGTTCCCATGAGAGCAGAATCCTTCACTAGTCCTACACCAACATCTTCATATGGGATATTTGTCTTTCCGACATGCTGGATATTGTTTGTAGAAGCAGGGTTTGCTGAAAAGTATGAAAACTGAATGATTTTCACAATCTTTCCTTTATGAGGAAATATGATTACCCGAAATAATGACAAAATGACGACTATCATGGCACAAGACCAACTACAACCCAAAATAAGGTTGTAATCAAGAGGGGCATCAATAAATTCCACTTCTAGATTAACGTTTTTTCCTTCTACTTCTATAGGTAGATCCTGGAGTATTCTATATGGATGAAATCCTCTTCCTTCAAAGGCTTTAAGGATAGTTGGTGATTGGTTGAGTGTTGGAGAACCAAGATTTTTCCAACAGTTTAAAGACATTATACACGTAGACGCCCCCTCATCAATTACAATACGAAATACTCATCTAGATTTGAATAATTCTAGAATCTGAAAAGCCATCTGATGAGGGAGCCTTGGTGTAAAATTTTCGAGGTCAAAGACCATGAGGTTCAAATCCTGAGGATCAATAGCTCTGATAGTTGATAATAGTAATTTCCTTTGTGCTGGACATGATTGTAGCACTTCCAAGGTCGATATTACTGAAGGGGATATCGCCAAATCTTCAACAATGTTGTAAGTCTGAGAAGCTCTCGCATGTGGATTGAAAGCTGAATTTCAAAGTACACCTTTAGTAGGTGGTTTAATAACTAAATTAGGATTAGGTTTCTCAATTTGAAGTGGTTCAGAAACTAAAGGAGGTATAACTGGTATTTGACTAGAAATTTCTATCTCTTTTCCAGTTACAGGATTTTTAATTCCATAATCTTGAGATCGTGTCACAACCATGACTTGAGACATCATTAAAATATATGTCGATGAATTTAAAGAAGATCCTATAATTTTACTATCTTGAGTGGGAAAAGGATCCTTCAAGACAACGGGTGTGGCTGAACCTTTGACAAAATTGGAGACCTCAGACCGATGTGGACACTCTTTAGTATAGTGATCCTCGTCACAAATAAGACAAGAATAACGAGGTTTCCATTTTTCATCAGCTGGTTCGTTCTTTTCTGTTTTCTCTTTGGGAGATGTAGTTTGTTTGTTTTTATTCTTTCCTTTCTTCTTATTACCGGTTTTAGATTTAGTTGTGGATGAGTCTACAACATGAATGTCGAAAAAATTTTCAAGGGAAGAATCTCATTTCGGTGAATTTGGTAAAGTTATAATGGGAGAAGTAGATTTAGATGACTTGTTCTTACTCTTGTTAGCGCTTACTGTACCAATCACACTGTCTGCTGAATGAGAACCAAAAGGAGTTGCAGTTATTTGAACTAGACATGGAAAGTCAAGAATTTTTTCGTATAAAGTACCAAACTATGTATATACAAGGTCTGAGTACTGTGATTGAGATATGACTCGTTCTTCTGTAGCAACACCTCCCTTAGCTACATCTTCAGTGATCTTTGTAGGTAATGATTTGATAAACCATTCTGCCAAAATTTGATCCGGAATGAAAAATTTCACTAAACATCGTCTACGTCTCCATTCATATATGTGATCTAAAATGTATGTAGACGTACTTTGTTTTAAGGAAGTTAAGAGTTCCAAGCCATTGTCATAACGGAATGGCAACTGAAAGTGTGTTAAGAAAGTTGTTGCTAACACGTTGAAATTGTTGAACAAGCCACGTGGTAATTCAATATACCACTTTGCAGCTAAGCCTATCAATGTTATTTGAAACAGTCTCAATCGAATAGAATCATCGATTAAAGAGTTGGATGTGCACCAAAGGTGGTAATTCATGACATGATTTGAGGGGTCTTCTCCCGATTTATCTTCAAATTTAGGAATATCATTGGGCATCTTATTCGGCATTGGTAGCCAAAACGGAAGATAATAAATCAGATCGTTTGTGAGGCGCGACAAATCTAGAAAATCCAAAGTTGTAATGAATGGTAACCAACGGTTAGGGTCCTGTTGAGAAAAATGATAACCTTGAGAAACGATACCAGTACCAAAAGGAGGATATCCAGGATAGCCTGGAATAGCTTGTGTGGTTGGAATTGGAATACCTTTGGGATAAATAGGGTTAGTCGTACTGAACTGAGGTTGAGATGGTATCTGATATGTATAACCAGGGTACGGTTGACTTTGGTAGACTGGATTTTGTCCTACGAGTCCATATTAAAACTGCCCTTGATATGGTTGATAAACAAACTGACTTGTTACAATTGTAGTTGTACCAGGTTGTCCTGCAGAGGTTTGAACAGTAAACTGAACCGTAGGTCCAGGTTGATCAACAATGAATTGAGGTATTAGTTGCAATACAATTGATGTCATTACTTGAGGGGTTGTAGCAATAGGGACTTGGGAAACTCCAGGGATAGGTGTACTGGGTTATTGAACATAAGTTGATGCAGTGGATTGGACATGAGTTTTAGGTGTACTCAGACTAGGTTGCTGAATACTACTAGGTACAGATACCTGACATATATCTTGAAGCATAGGTTGGACATGTTGCTGGATTTGGGTATAACCAGTTGGCTGACCAGTCTGATTATAAGGTACTTGCATAGTAGGTTGCAAATTATGTTGATTCAACGACGGATTCCACACTTTTTTTACCCCAGGATAAGGAGCTCCCATCAAAGGTTGTGGTGCGTAAGGTTGGCCATAACCAGGTTGAGGAATTGGAACGTAAGTTTGATAATTTGCTGGATAATTTCCACTAAAATATTGACCTCCTTGAAATAATTTTTGTTCTTGATAAAACTGCAGCCCCAAAGGAGGCTATTGTCCTTGAATAGGTTATTACCCTTGCATAGGGTGATGCCCTTGAAGAGGTTGTGGCCCTAGAATATAGTACTACCCTTGAAGTGGCTATGGCCCTAGAATAGAGTACTGCCCTTGAAGTGGTTGTGGCCCCGATACAGAGTATTTCCATTGAGGAGGATATTTTCCTTGAGGTAGATACTGCCCTTGAGGTTTCCCCCTAGGCAGTAAATTGCTACCTTGAGGGTCAGGTAAATGAATATTTCCAAACATCATGTATACTTGTTCCATTGTCAAAGTTTTGGTATCAGATTCATTGAGACGAGTTGATTGTATAAGTTTTTCAGAAGAGGGAGATGCTCCTGAGAAAGTATCGGAAAGTGACTGGTATCCTAAAGGAACTGATGAACCACCATACAAAAAAAATTCTGGCAATGAAGAAAACATGGATGACTCACCATACATGTTTTATGAAGGCATATATCTACCTCTGAGTATGGAGTAAAAAGGAATACGGGGCGGCGAATAATTAAGACCCGAATTATGTAGAAATTTGGTTAACTGAGAATACGAAGGATCTGGTTTAAAAGGGATATAATGGTAAATCAATTCACTATGCCTTAGATCTAAAGATTCTTGATGTGAAGGAAGTACAACTTCTTCTGTGTCAGTAATCTCTTCGATACTAATGAGGCCAGGAGGAAAGTTATCAGTGATGTGAAACTTCACTCGAGGTGAATGAGGACGACCGGGGGGTCAGGCAGGGGTCCTGAACAATAATTTCTCCTTTAGTTTGATAAGCCTTTCTCTCTGAATACCAGCATGGAGTTATGGACACAACGGTGTGATCATTCTCATGCCAACAACAACTCACTAGTGTAGAAAGCATGCACTCTTATGAATTTTCTTCAGCAACTACCATGTATGTCTACCCTTCAACTTGAAATTTGAGCTCAATTTATAGGTAAATGGAGGTAGTTTCAGTTCCATGAAGAGGGGGATGGATTCCTTTCATGAAGGGATTTGAGATCCATGGACCAAGGGATAATCTCCATGAGTGGATGGATAAAGCTCGAAGCACAGTGTTCCCAAATCAAGTCTTGGAATTGGAGAAAAGCTCTGTAAAACCCTTAAAATTCTACCTGCGTGGTTTTTCTAGCCTTTCCCTGCGCATGCGCTGCTGTTCTATCCATAAACTGCGGCAACTCCCACACTTTTTTCCAGGTAATAGTGGAAAAAAGTGTGGGAGTTGCTGCAGTTTATGGATAGAACAGCAGCGCATGCGCAGGGAAAGGCTAGAAAAACCACGCAGGTAGAATTTTAAGGGTTTTACAGAGCTTTTCTCCAATTCCAAGACTTGATTTGGGAACACTGGTGCTTTTTACCTCTAAGGGAAAATCATATAGGTGGTGATAAGCCCATATGAACCATCAAATGTCATGGTGAAAAAATGATGTGTAACACATGTCAGAGGAGAGAGAAAATATTCCTTGATCCTTGCTTTTTCTAGCGACTTCCTTTGTAAATCCCTACACCTCGCAACTCGAGTGATTTTAAGGAATTAAAATAATAAGTTATGAGATTCTGACCTTTTGATGTTTTTGGCCTACTCCCCTGGCCCCATGCCATCTCGGGTATCTTTTGAATATACCTCTAAAGTTCTAAGATTCTGACCTTCTGAGGCTCTGATATTTCGATCCTTTTGAGGTTCTGACCTTCCCTGGTTCCGAGGTTCCAAGGTTCTGAGATTCTAAACCTCTCGTGATTTTTACCTTCCTTGGTTCCGAGGTCTCGAGATTCTGAACCTCCCGAGATTCTAAGATTATTGTTCCTAAGGACTTCAAGGTCCTTACTTTATCTACCAATAAATTTTGATCCTTTGATCCATTTATGGACTTCCACGTACCGTTGCACTTTCTAGTGGAGAAGATATGATGTAGTATTTGAGCTCGTTTTCTACCTGAAAAATGGATACAAAATATTTTCTATTCTTTGCACCTCAACCCTTGTTCTTGTGCAATGGATCTGATCTCTTAAGACATAATCCTCTCCAAAGACTAGGACTCCCCGACCAACATAGTCATCTTTTTATGGCTTATCCAATAAGCTTGATACTGTGATGATTATCTAGAAGAGACTACAACATCCATGTGACTCCCCCTGAGCTTGACACATCAAGCACATCAATTCTAACACTCTTTCCAACTGTCCAACAATATACCAACATGATTGTTGACATTAATTCCAACACACTTGATGCCACTAGCCATCCAGGTAATGCCAACCGTCCAAAAATCTTCCTCTTTGGCATTGATCACAACACTGTAAGCTCCCCCTAAAATCATGCACGTTCTTCTTCATCGGTGTCCTTCTCCTGAGCACCACTAATATTCTCCTCCTTTGTCATAAATGGCAAATGATCCTTCTGGAGTCTCCCCATGAAACACTACGGCCTACTCTGATCCTTCAAGTTGAGTAGCTACCAATACTCATTGTAATTGAGTCATTTGGGAGGAGGAGCCACAACTCCTATCCGTTGTCGAAGATACACAAAGGATTCTCTTGCAAGTGGCTTACTAAATATGAATGTCCATTGTTTTTTAGTGGCCACATATTCAAATTGTACAATATTAGCAGCAACCTCTTCTCTCAGGAAATGAAACTTGATAGGAATATGCTTGGTCTTTGACTGCATGCCAAGATTCTTAGAGATGTTGATTGCAAATGTGTTATCACACATGATTGGAATTATATCGGTCAAATCTACTTTATTGTCCTTTAAGGTTTGCTTCATACAGATAATTTTTTAGCAACAAGTGGTAGTTGTGATATACTCTACTTCAGCCACTGATAAATAAATGGAGTCTTGTTTCTTGCTAACCCATGACACTAAGCAATTTCCAAAAAATAATTTTGCACCTAAGGTTCTCTTCCTATCATCAATACTGTCTTCCCAATAAGCATCATTATAGGCCTTTAATTTAAAATATCTACTTCTAGCATACCATAGTCGATAGTATGTTATCCCTTGCAGGTATTTGAAAATCCTGTTTACAACAATGATATGACTTTCGTGGGTGCATGCTTGAAATTTGGCCACCAAACCTACTGCTTGTATGATGTCTAGTCTACATGTTTTAAGATACAACAAGCTCCCTATCATCGATCTATAGACAGAATGATTTACCGGTGACGTTTCATCTTCTTTGCATAACTTACATCATGTAGCCATGGGGGTGCTAACCAGCTTGCAATCTTCCAGTACAAATTTCTTCAGAGTTTCTCATGGGTATTTGGATTGAGTGATAAATACCCCATATTTTGATTGAAAAACTTGCAATCCTAAGAAAAAGGACAGTTCTCCTATCATGGATATCTTAAACTCAGTTTGCATAAAATTTTTGAATTGACGCCCAAAATATTCTAGATTGTTGCCAAAGATTATTTTATCTACATACACTACCACGATCAATAAGTAGTCATATTTAGATTTTATATACATATTTCTATCTTAAATTCCCCTCTTAAATCTTTTTTCCTGAAGATATCTATTCAATCTGGTGTACGATGCTCTAGGGGCCTATTTTTTCCCATATAAGGCTTTCTTCAGTTTGCAAATAAATCCCTCCTATTTTGTGAGCATGAACCCCTATGGCTGCTCAATATAAACTTCTTCTTCCATATCACCATTAAGAAACACTAAATTCACATACATATGATATACCTTGATGTTTTTATGGATGGAAAAGGAAAGAAACATTTTGATGGCTTCCTTTCTAGATATTGGTGCAAAGGTTTCCTCGAAATCTATCCCTTCTCTTTGGGCATGCCCTTTGTAGACTAATTGAGCCTTGTTCCTGATTACTTGACCCTGCTCATTTAGATTATTTTTAAAGACCCATTTTGTGCCTATGAAATTTTTCTCTTTGGGTCTTGGAACAAGCTCCCAAGTGTCATTCTTATCAATTTGGTTAAGTTCCTCATTCATAGCTCTCACCCAAGACTTTTCCTCACTAGCCTCACTGGAATTATTAGGCTCAACCTGACATAGCAAAGCAATATTTTCACAGCTTGGGTTGCCAACAAATTTCCTCCTTGTCTAAACCCAAAGTCTTTGATCTTGAAGAATTAGACTCTTAGGACGCTCTTTTTGGACATACCAGGACAATGTTTTGGGCCTTGGAGTTGTGCTTGTTTATGCATCCTCATTATCTGAATTTGTTTCTTCATGTTCTAATGGCCTGATGGTTGAACTCTCTTCTCCATATAAGTTCATGTTTCCTTTGGAGGACTCACATTTTGGTGCTATTTCATCTATTACTACATCAATGTAATCTTCAACCCTCTTTGTCATTTTGTTGTAGCACTTGTATCATTTACTTGACGCAGAGTAACCTAGAAATATACCCTCATCAGCATGTGAATCAAACTTTCCAAGGTTTTTATCATTACTTTTGATAAATAATTTTCTCCCAAACACCTTATAGTGTTTTATTGATGTAGGTCTCCCCTTCTGCAACACATAGGGAATTTTATCACTATTAGGCCTGAGTTGTGTTCTATTTTATAGGTACATTGTGGCTTATGCTACTTCTAACCAGAGGGTGTGAGGTACATCTGCTTCATCCATCATAGCTATGGCCATCTCCTAGATGGTTATGTTCTTTCTCTAAACTACTCCATGTTGTTGTGGAGTTCTGGCCATGGAATACTTCCTGCTTATGCCATGCTCGTCACATAATTATTCAAACTCTCTTGAAGTGTATTCTCCTCCTTTGTCTGATCTTAAGCATTTGATCTTTAGATATTTCTCATTGTATAACTAAAATGAAAACTTTTAAAATGTTTAAATTCTTCTTATTTTTCTTTTAGGAACACGATCCAAGTGGCCTTGGTAAAATCATCAATAAGTAGCATAAAATACCTTTATCCTCTTGGGATTTTTTCTTTGGATGGGCCACAAATATTTCTATGGTTAACTCTAATGTTCTATATGAAGAAAAGTCTTTTGTATTGAAATTATTCCTAGTTTTCTTACCAAATTGACATGACTTGCAGATTTAACTATCATGCCTTGTCAGTCTTGGAAATCCTCTCACATCTCCCAACTTGTTGACTCTTATCAAACTGTCAAAATTCATATGACCAAGTCTCATGTTCCATAATCAAGATTTATTTGTTTTGCTCAAATATAATTTTAATTTGGATTCATCAAACACATATACATTATTTTGAGTTACGACTGCTCTTCCCACCAGCTTTTCATTTGCTTCATTTCGGATCTCACGGTCCTTGGATCGAAAGGTCACATTATAGCCATTATCACACATCTGTCTTACACTAAGAAAATTGTACTTGATACCTTCTACATACAACACATTTTGGGCTTTAGTATTTTGATCAAGACTGACTATGTCCTTACCCTTAATTCTTGTTGGGGCATTGTTGCTGAAAGTGACATTGTTTCCTATGTCCTTTTCTTTTAGCAATAGAAATTTTCTCTTATCCCCAGTCATATCCATCTTTTAGTTTCCAATTCCCTTATCCTTTTGAAAATTTGGTTGCCAAGTGTTATGGGAATTTTATAGATACCCAAACCTACTTCTGCACACACTTTCCTTGTGCCCAAAATTATTACATTTGAAACATCCAACATAACTCATTAGGGGAGAGAAGGTATTCTGATCTCCGAGAGGATAATTTTGAGATCTAAAATTATAATACCTATTGTATCTGGAATTTTCATCTCTTTCAACTTTGATCCTTATACAATCAACATCCTTAAGTCCAAATACGTGAGATTTATAACAATGACCATAAAATAAACGAGAATACCTAAAGTTTGAAATTTCATGAGTTTCTATATGAAGATACCTCCGTTATCTATCCAATTGATTCATTCTCCAATGGTATGGCTCCTTGGGAAAGTTTTAGTTATTATTCAAGTGATGTCCACTTCTTTGGCTTGCTACCTTTTTTTCTTCATTGATTCTTTCTTGATGCATATTTTCATAGCTTTGAGGTTCATCAAATCTCGTGGGCCTGAATTTCATATTTCCCATAGAGGATTCTTGTGGTCTAGAGTATCCTAGGCCGATTTTTTTCGTAAATACCTTTTACTGTTCAAAATATGATCTAGCTTTCTTGTTCCTTCTGCAAAATTTTCATTTGTACCCTTCTCTATCTCCAATCTCTCAAGATCTTTTCTCAGAGAGGAGACCTCTGCCTCAAGACTCTGATAGTTTTCTTCCCATTCATGGATCAAATCTATGATAACTTCTTATTTTCGTTTTGCTTCTTCTAATTTGAATTTCAAGGAAAAAAATTCATCTTTTCATGTTCTTGAGATCATTTCCCCCTTTACCTTGAACATCTCCTACTTTAGATTCTTGTTTTTTCATTCTAGCTTCTCACATGTTCCTTGTTTTTCTTCTATTAGAATATCTAAAGTATCGTTTCTTTTAATAGCTTCTTCAAGTTTTTCCTTTTGATAAACAAATTCATCATTGTCTAAGTTGTACATGCCTTATTAAACACGTTGAAACTATTCTTTTAGCTTCCTTTTATTTTTCGGGACCTTCTTTAATTCATCATGAGCATTGTTGAGTTCCCATTCAAAGTCCACTACTCCAACTTCTCCGTCTTCCTGTTTAGAGTCAGTAATATTTTGTTTCTTGGAGTATGCTCCAAATTCCATGAGTAAATACTCATTTGAATCATCTTATGAAGGGTTCTTGTTGTTTGAATCTAGTGATAAGCTATCCTATTTGGAGTAGAGCCCATTTTTCTTAAATAACTTCTTCTTCTTATGTTTTTGAAATTTGTTTCTAAATTTGTTATCATCTTCCTTTTCTGAACTTTCCTTATAAGGGAATTTGGATGAAAAATTTCCAACTCCTCCATAGTCAAATAATTTAAATGACAGCTTCCCTTTATACTTTCCTGAGCCACACTTAGTTTCTTGGAAAACTGAGCCATATCTTTATCAAATTTGCAACTGGAGCAATCTTGATGGTCTTTGTGTTCCTTGGCCTTCTTGGACACTTTGAAAACTGCCTCCTTGGGTTCAAATTTATCTTTTCCTACTCTCATCTCATAGTCTGTGAGAGTACCAAGCATCTAATCCATCTTGAGATTCTTTAAATCGGCCATCTCTTCAATGGCAGAGATTTGTCCCTAAATCTCATGGGTGGAGATCTTAATATATTTTGAACAATTATATCTTCTTTGACTTATTCATCGATAACTCTAATCATATTGGTTACCTCATAAAATTTGAGGAAGTATTCTACTATGCTTTCTTCTTCACTCATTTTTAAGCTTTCAAACGTCATTATGAAGGTTTGAAGTTTGGCCTGCTTGACTTTGTCCTCACCTTCATGAGTCTGATTAAGCTTCAACCACACTTCCTTGGCAGACTTACAATGCATAAAATTTATGAGTTTGGATAGACTAATGCCAAATCACGAAATTCTTAACTTAACTATTTCCATACAATTTTTTACTATCTTCATCGTGGGAGGGACATCGGGGACATCATAATCGACTAGTAGAGAGCTCCAAATATCTACACAAAGAACATAAGATTAGAAAGTTCCATCCTAAATTTCCAAAAGGCATATTTTGTCCCATCAAATATTGGTATCTTGCTTGAGTAAGCAATCTTCGCTCTCTTTCCCTTACATAATTCCTTATGGATCTACCTTCCGATTAGTTCTGGAATGTTCCTGAAGGAACACGTATTTGATACCAATTGATGGAATAAGGAATTCTTGAGAGCGAGGGGTGAACTAGTAATTGTGAGGTTCTTAAAAATTTAATGATAAGTCTTTAATTATTTTCACTATTGTTAGTTACTTGTGAGGGAATTCATACAATACAAATGAATAGAAATATAAGGCCTTCACATGTACATACAATCCATCACATGAGCAACATACATGCGACACAAGTATTTTTACATGGAAACTCAAAGGAGAAAACCACCAATCTATTTGCTATTATGATGTAAATTAAGCACCTATTTAGTTACATCAATTTTTTTGTGAGCACGCACTCATAGGAGGCACCAACTCCTTTAATACATCAAGCCACTACTTTCCAAGAGGCACCAACCTCCTATGAATGCAAGAAACTACCTACTCTAGCCATTGTTCTACTTTTCATACATTTAAAATTGAAAATAGAGACAAATGCATATACATATAAATACAAATCTAGTTTGTTCGAGTACTGATTCCTTTCCTTTAGCTCCCCATTTCTCCTTCAAACTGTGCTCTCTACTGCTCAACCAACTCAAATATCAAACCGGTGATGCACCTTCTCTCAATGACGCTTAACTCAGTCACACCTCCACAACACTGCACTCTGTAACAAAACAATTTTTCATTCCCCCTCATTGCATAATTTCTCTCCTATATTTTATTCCACTCCTGCACAAGGAATGATGCACTCACTGTTGAAAATTAACCTTCCATTTATGCTTCCAAATTATACTCCTTCATGTTGTTTCATCTGATGCATAGACACTGTTGTTGCATTAAACCAAAAATGGGCATCCTAGTGTTTCTACCATTCAACAACCTATGTTTTATTAAAATTAATGTAAAAAATGGTCACCTAAGAGTCTCCCATAGTGACAATAAATTATAAATCAATCTACACACTCCAATGAGCCTCCTCATGCTTATTAATTTGATCACATAGCTACAAGTACTCCAGTATGGCTTTGTTTTGTAGTTGACTCAATGAAGGATTATAGTGAGGTCAGGGATGGATTGATATAGTTGATTACTAGCCCATTAAATTTCTCTTCAAGTCGTGTCCCTCATTTCCTTGATTCATTGATCTTGATAGTTTTCATTTACTCTAGCGACTGACTCTAATATACACATTTACTCTTAGATGCTAACTCATTCATCCTTCATACACCTATGTACTACAATCTCAGAGCCCTGCATCTCATAACTTTTATTAGTAGTGATTCTCAAGTTCTTATGAGAACGCGAGACTATGAGCTTGGTCTCCAACCCCTTTTACTTTATCTCCTATTGATTATTACCATAGGACTAGGTGCTAAGACAAGCGAAATAGAATCTAGGTGTTAATCCCTCTAGGGTCCTGATACAGGTGACATAGCACTTAGGTGTTAATCCCTCTAGGGTCATGTTGGAGGCCTATCTCCATGTGTACATGCTTTATTCCCTTGGTTCTTGAGCTTATATAACCAAATTAAAACATAGCACCCGAGGCTCTCGACACATTCTGGCTTCCAAGTTGACATTTCCCGTGGGGATCGCCTAGTGCTTCTCCTGATTAGTTGTCATTGTGCCACCATGGATTGGCACCTTCTCCATTGGTTTGTGCTCTAGCACAGTCACATCATCTAGACGCCCATTCATCACCTTCATGTGGATCCTCCTAAGTGGTGACACATTTTCCCCATATAACTATGTCATGTTGACATCAGCTTCCACCGTTAGCTCCTCAGAGCTAATCAATTGCTTCCATGTATCTTGTTGGAGGAGAGAGAAAGGGTTCCTCGATCCTTAGTTTTTCTAGCAATTTCGTTTCTAAATAACTGCTCCTCACAAACCTGTCACTTTTAAGTAATTCAAATAATAATAGGTTACGAGGTTCTAACCTTCGAAGCTTTCGGTCCTTCTCCCTTGGTCCCATGCCATCTCGGATCCCTTTTAAATATACCTTCGAGGTTCCGATATTTTGACCTTCTGATGTTCCGAGGTTCCAAAATTTCGACCTTTTGATGTTCCGAGGTTACGAGATTTTGAGCCTTATGAGGTTCTAACCTTCCATGGTTCCAAGGTTCTAAGGTTCTGAGATTCTGAACCTCTCGAGATTCTGACCTTCCCTGGTTTCTAGGTCCCGAGATTCTGAGATTACTTCTCCTAAGGATTTCAAGGTCCTTACTTTATTTGTCAATAAATTTTGATCTCGGGATCCATTTATGGACTTCCAAATATCTTTGGAAATATTTTTCAAAGAATGTTATACTAGAGAAGGTTTGATGTAGTCTTTGAGCCCATTTGTTACATGAAAATAATATACAAACTCTCTGCTATTATTTTCACCTTTACCCTTCTTATTGTGCAACAGAGTTGATCTCTTGAGACATAATCCTCTCCAAATACTAGGATTCCCAAGCCAACATAGTAATATTTTTATGGTTTTTCCAATAGGCTTGCTACTATGATGATTCTCTACAAGATATCGCAACAACCATGGGACTCCCTCTGAGCTTGACACATTAAGCACATCAATGCTAACACTTTTTCCAACTATCAGACAATGCCAATTATCCAAAAATCTCCTAGAATTATTGTTGACATCAATGCCAACACACTTTCAGCCACTATCCATCTAGACAATACCAATTGTCCAACATATGGTAGTATCAAAGAAAGTAATAACTCCATGATTCCTACTTAGAAAACTCCCTCTACCATTATGAGTTTCCATGAATGATTATTCATATCATTTCTATGCTTTGTTCCAATTTCCTTTGTGATCTCCCTCTCTTGTTAGGATACCTTAGTGATTTTTTTAGACTTGTCTCTTGTTATTTGTAGATAGATCACTCCTTTCTTTGCAGTATTCTCATGTTGTGCTAGAAACCCTATTCCTTGTCCTCAGTCTTGAGTGACTCTTCCACTGAAAGGTTGCACACTTCTTAGCAGACATCAGATCACTTTTTTATAGTGCCACTGAGGCTCTCCTCTAGTTTGCGGTATATATTAAGATTTACTTCGATATGGAACTCCTTGCTCAGGTCATGCACATTCCTGTTGTCAAATAAGTCAGCACCTGAAGGATCAATTGGGGTTCCATTGAAGACACTTTCATAAAGGAATCCAAAGGGATTTTATTGACTTAGCAACCTCCAATATTCAAAATGTATAATATTCGACACATTCAATTCCTAATTTGAATATCGACGATTACTCGGTCCATGATGTCTTATATATCTAGGTTTTTGTTTAAGAATATTGCTTTGATTTTTATTGAGTATATAGATTCCAAGAGCCTCCACCATTGTATGTCATCATCATTAGTATATTTCAAAACAATTATCACAATTATCTATGATCGAAATGCAAAAACCTTGTATGTTTATGTTTTTTATTTGGGCTATCATTTTTTTCTCATGCTAGACCATTTCCACTAAGCTATTTCCTTTACAGACATTCTCGTTTCAGTTAGAACCAAGAGTTATTAGGTTGTAAATGATTACAATTTCAATGGTTAGCTTGTCACCACTTAGTCATGTAGCCTCCAGAGGCTAATCACGGGGATGCTCTTGCAAATTTTTTGGGGTGTTTCACCCATGCACCTGACATGGATTCCCAAGCATAACAACACTTTATTTGATTATACATGGAGCATTAGGAAAACCCTCTCAATCAGTTCTATAAGAGTATGCCCATATTGTTTGTACAAATAGATGTAGTGTCAAGGAATGTTCACTTGACTAGCTTGAATATGAAGGTCTCAAGTGCCATGGATGTGCTTGTATCTCTTGTTAAGCATGGAGATCAAAGAAAAAATTTAGACCAAATAATTTCATAGGTTGGAAAAGTAGGCATAATCCTCATGAGAGATATAATATTTATTTTGTTCATTGCGGTAGAAACAAACATGAGGCAAATATATGTAGAATCCCATTAAAGAAGATCAAAGATAACTAGGATAAAAAAGAATACCAAGTTAAAACATCATTTGTGGAAAAAGTTAAAGTACTTTATATTGCTCATCATAGTGAGTTATATCCCCCTCTCACTCACTTTTATTTATATTTTAACTATAGAAGGCAAAATTGATCAAAATTAATATTTCCAATTAGCTATCGCTAATTGGGAATATTACAGTCTCCCCTGGCAAAATGTTGCTTGACCCCAAGCAACTGTAGTGATGGATGCTGCAAAATCTTCTCACTTTCCCAAGTGGCATCCTCATCTGGAAAATTCTTCCACCTCACCAAGAACTCCCGGACTGTCTTGCTCCGCAGCTATCTCTCTCTAACATCAATAATGGCCTCCGACTGTCGCACCAAATGCCCCTCATCATCTGTCGACAGAAGCTCCTCTGTCACTGTCACCTGATGTCCCAAAGCCTTCTTCAGGCATGATACGTGAAAGATGTTATGAATCTTGCTGCCTTGGGGCAACTCCAACTCATAGGCAATCTATCCAACCCTGTGTATCACCCTGTAAGGTCCATAAAAGCGAGGCTTGAGCTTTTCAGCCCCTTTCTACTTCAGAGTCAACTGTTGGTATGGCTGCAAGCATAGGTAGACCAAGTCCCCTACCTCAAATTGTCTCTCCACCCGACCCCTGTCGGCATACAGCTTCTGCTGATTCTGTGTTGTAGCCATGTTATCCTTGAGAGCTCAGAGGATGTCCTGACTCTCTTCGATCCAATCCTTGGCTCTTGAAGCCTTGCTGGCACCAAACATCACATCAACAAAAGATAAATCATGATAACCATACAATTCATAGAACGGAGACATACCAGTAGACATGTGATGTGTGTTGTTGTAGCAGTACTCTCCTAGGTGTGGCCACTTCAGCCATGCTCTCTGCTGCCCACTGACATAGTTACACAAGTATCCCTCCAGCCACTTGTTAACTATCTCTGTCTGCCCATCTATCTATGGGTGGTAGCTGGTGCTCAGTGTCAACTCTATCCCCACCAGTCGGAAAAGCTCCTAAAAAAATTTGCCCATGAAGTGGCTGTCCCTGTCACTGACAATGGCCTTGGGAAGACCATGTAACTTGAAGATATCCCAGAAGAATAGCTCTGCCCCCTGTGCTACTGTATAGTGTGCGGATATGGAAAAAAAGTGTGCATATTTCGTCAGTCGATTAACGATGACAAATATACAGTCCTTGCCCTGCACCATGGGCAACCCTGTGATGAAGTCCATCGAAATACTCTCCCACTTCCCCTCTGGAATGGGAAGAGGCTGCAACAAACCTGCTGGATGGTTCTGTTTGGTCTCAACCTAGTCTCCTAAATTGAGCTCATTTATTGTCAACCAGGGTCAGTAAACTGCTGAAGTGTGGTGCACTATATGTGCCTAGGTATCTTTTCCTACTTCGTTGTGTTTAGTGTTTTCTGATGTTTTTGGTTTTATGGTTTTATGTTTAAAAAGGAAAAGAACTAAGTGCTAAATGAAGGGAAACTATTGGTCAAAACAGAGTGAAGCCTAAACTATGATGGTAAACAAATGCAAATGCAATACTGAAACAAAGTCAAATCTAAATTATGACTAAGCAGAAACAAAGCTTGATAATGACTTTTAAGCAAATGACTCAAAACATAAACCTATTTTGTCCCATTCTTTTGTCAAAGGTATTTTGAAAGAGATTGAGAAATGGTCAGCTAAGTATGCAAATTCTCCTAAGCTAAGTATGCAAACTCTCCTAATCTAAACAATTAAACAACTAGCTTATAATGATGCAAAATTTCATCCTTGATTAGAGATTTGTTGAAGCAAATTTGGAATAAAACATTTATACCATCATAAGATCTTCTATTCTAGGACTAGTTCCTAACTCTATTCTGCAATTTTAATTGAATGTCACAAAACCTTACTCAAGAGTTATTGATTTCTTTTCAAAGTAGTCTTTTGAGGGAGGGCTCTGTTTATGAAGTGATAAGGAAATTGCAGAGGTACTTCAAGCCTTAAAATGATATTGTCTTCTGTTCATGTAGTTATGAAGCAATTATAGATTTTAGAACAAGAAGAGGTTTGTGAATAATGAAGGCTGTTTTGTTAATCTTAACAACTGAAGTAATCTAATGTGCAGTGAATGACAATCTGAATGTGAAGTGCAAATGCAATGACTTAAGCTAAGAATGGACTTAAGATGTCACTAATCTAAAACAATGTTGAACTACAAGTCATTATCAAACTCAAAATAGAACAACTGAGCATGAGTTAAGTGCAATTAAACTCCGGAGTATCCTAACTTATGCTATGCAAACAGAAAGACAGAAAGCAATTAAAAACTAAGATATCATGGCTATCTCCCACTCGTCATTTTGATATTTTGGACAAGCGTTTAAGAGCAAGGGCAGCTATGGTACTTAGTGCAAACACACAAATGAAACGTTCAGGATCACAATCATGCTTAAAACATTATAAAGATTTCTTGGAAGAGTTTCTTCTTGTGGAAGAGTATTTAGCATAAGTATAATTGTGATGGTGAACAAAAGAGATTACAATCAAATCCTACAATAATGTAGCCAATTCCCATTCATCATTATAATATTTTGGAAGAGCTTCTTCTTTTGGAAGAGTTTTTAGAATGAGTATAACTACAACAGCTAATGAAAGCAACTACGAACTCAACTTCAAAAACGTAAAGGTAGCTAGAATACTTATCTAAATTACGCAAATAAATCCGTGCAAGAGGCAGGGGCCCTCTACCACCTGACGGAATCTAACTCCAAATCAAATCAACGCTTTCAAAACAACACTGTATGCTTCATTAAAAGAGAAATAACTTGAACAGAGCAATCTGCGTCTTCAGAAATGTAGCACAAAAACTCAGCAAAATCTAGAACAAAATCTCTACCTAGCTCTCGGTTTCCCAAGTGTTTTTATAACAAATGTACATAACAGAACTTGCAACAATTCAAGGGTCATTGTCTTTCCTTATCGAAATCATACTAGGACTCTTAAAGTGGCTGCGTAACAAGGAAATGGACATCTGGACTAAGACAGTCCTATTAGAAGTCTGTCTTCTTAAATGTGTTCCCACGTACCAAAACCATACACAGAATTCGTTTCTTCCTTCATGGTGAGCAACGAACCATGTAGACATGACGTGGAATATGCCCATATGCGGTTTTTCTTGAGAGGACACCTGTAACCCACTCAAACTGTAAAACAGCTGCGGAATGCGGGATCAGCTACGGAATGCGCGGTCAGCTACGGAATGCCTGTATTCTGTAGCTATTTTGCAGAAAATTGTTAAAATAGCAAAAATCATGAAAATACAATATGTTAATCGATTTCATGTAACCTTTAAGAAATCCTAATCATTCTTCATTGATTTTAGGCTTATGAAGTGATAAAATAATGATGAAATGAAGTGAAGGTTTGTAAAAGAGAAGGCAATTCTAAGGCTCAACAGGTTCATCTCCCCCTTGTTTCGCTGACAAACTTCGCACTCTCTGACATGTTGTAGTACGTCCTCCTTGAGGCCCTTCCATGAGAAGCTCTCCCTGATGGCCCTGTAGGTTTTGCTAAACCCCTGGTGGCCAGACAATGGTGAATCATGAGAAGCCTACAATATCTTCTTCTTAAGCTGAGAGCCCTCAGTCAAGAAGATCCTATCCCTGTAGTAGATGATCTCATCCATCACCCTGTATCAATCATCCATCACCTGTCCATCCAGAACCTCACAAGAAAACCTGTCTTTGGAGTACTCCACCAAAATTCGAGCCCTCCAATCTACATCCAAACTCATCAGAGACAACGTGGCTGGCCTGCGTGAAAGTGCATCAGCCACCACATTGTTCTTCCCTTTGACATACTCGATGTCAAAGTCATAGGCCTAGATCTTGCTGACCCACTTCTATTGCCTCTCTTGTAGCTGCTTCTACTCTAAGAAGAATCTGAGGCTGTTGTGGTCAATCCTCACCCTGAACCTATTACCTACCAGGTACTGCTGGAATTTGGCCAAGGCATGCATGATGGCCAACATCTCCTTGTCATATATGGCATATAACCGCTCATGTGGAAGGAGATTCCTACTCTCAAAAGCTATCGGGTGACCTCCCTGCATCAATACTACACTGATCCCCTCTCCCGATGCATCACACTCCAAAAAAAATGGCTGCATGAAATCTAGAAATGCAAGTACTGGGAAGCTGCTCATCACCTCCTTGACTCTATTAAAGGCCCGCTGCGCTGTATCTATCCAACTGAATGCCCCCTTCTTCGTAAAATCTGTCAGGGGTGCAGCAAGCTGAGATAAACTCTTGATGAACTTCCTATAGTAGGTGCAGATACCTACAAAACCTCGAATTTCTGTCACGTTTCTCAGCTCTGTCCATTCTCTGATGGCCCTGATCTTCTCCTCATGGACCCTCACTTCGTCCTCCCCTATAATGTGTCCCAGATATAGCATTTCTGTCAACCCAAACTCGCACTTGGAGAGCTTAGCATAAAAGTGTTGCTCCTCCAAAATACGCAACACTTCCTCTATGTGCTGGAGATGCTCCTCCCATGTCCTGCTATATATCAATATATCATCAAAGAAGACCAGCACAAACTTCCTCAAGTGACTGCGGAAGATGTGTTTCATGCACAACTGGAAAGTGGCCAGTGCATTGGTTAGCCCGAAGGGCATCACCAAGAACTCAAAATGGCCATAATGGCACCTGAAAGTGGTCTTGGGAATGTCCTGTTCCCTCACATGAATCTGGTGGTGCCCGGATCTCAAATCAATCTTTGAGAAGAACTGTGCCCCTCTCAACTCATCCATCAGCTCATTAATCCATGGTATAGGGTGCTTGTTCTTTATGGTTTTCTTGTTCAGAGCCCTGTAATCTATGCACATCCGCAATGTGCCATCCTTCTTCTTCACCAACACTACCGAAGAAGCGAAAGGACTGGTGCTGGGCCGTATGTGTCCAAGGGCTAACAGCTCATGGATAACCTGCTCAATCTCGTCCCGATAGGCCTTGGGGTGCCTATAGGGTGTGGTAATGACAATCTAAATGCCTTGCTCTAGCTCAATGGTATGCTCAAATCTTCGATCCGGTGGCTGACCTAGTGGTATCTCCCCAAACACTGTGGCATACCTGTCAAGGATGGTCTGATTCTCTGGGTGAACCGTCTGCCCGATAGTCCCTGCCTCTGATGCATGCAACTCTACTGCCCACTCTATGTCTCCCTTCTGGAAGTCTGCCTCCATTCAGTGAGCTAAAACAATATGGGGTGGGTAAGTGTGCATTCCCCATATCTTCTCATGTTTCCCGGTCTTCTTATCATCCCACTCCATCTCCAAGGCCTCCCAATCTATGGTGACCTTCCCTAGAGTGATCAGCCACTGTACACCCAATACCACATTGGTATCCGATATGTTAAACACGAAAAAGTGGTCAGTCACTGTGTAGGTGCCCATCGTCACTGCCAACTCTAGAAAATATCTGGCACACTGCATCGTCTGATCTCCTGGGACCAACACTAAAAATCCATTGAAGCTCTCTGTCTGTGTGCCTCTCCGCTCTACCATCTTTGCATCGATGAAGTTGTGGGTTGCCCCACTATCCATTAGTACTGATACTCGCTGCCCTCATACTGTCCCTTGGACACGCAGCATCAGATACTTGGGTACTCCCCATAATGCTGCAAGGGTCCCTCCTGTGGGTGAAAAATTTGCACCTCCTGCTCCTGGTGGTGGAGGTGGCAAATGTTCTGGCGCTGCATGGCTTCCTCCTACCTCCACATCATCATACTCATCCTCTTCTCCGCTTCTCTCAGAGAAGACCTCAATAAAGTGTACTTTGCCAGCAGCACACCTGTGTCCCGGTGCCCACGACTCCTGACATGTGGAACACAACCTCTTCTTCTTCAACTCCCTCCTGGCATCATCATCCAACTGTCCCCTACTTGGATTCCCCTTTGGAGGTGGAATCCTCACATCCTTCCCCTTAGGATGGAAAGCCTATCTCTAGGGGTAAGGCGTCCTGGTTCTGGGTAAGGCATCCTGCAAATCCCAGGTCCTACCAACTGCGTCATCGAGTGTGGTTGGTCTCGTGGATCTGACCAATCCCTGAAGTGGCTTTGCTAACCCCTCAATGAACATATAAATCATCCGTGCCGCAGATAGATCTGGCACCATCACTGAAAGTCTCAGGAAATCTGAGATATAAGTATTTGGGCTACCGGTCTATTTGAGCCTCGTCAGCTCAACAAAGTGCTCCTCCGGATCCCTCCGATCAAACCTCTCTATCAATCTTCGGGTGAAATCGGCATATGTAGTCACTGTCGAATGCCCGAGTGTAACCATCCCATGGAACCACCAATCCTGAGCTTCACCATCCAGATGTAGTGCTGCCACCTTGATGGCCTCCATCTCTGCCATCTCGTTGAGCTGGAATTATATGTCCAGCTTCTCCACCCAAGCCTTTTCGAACTATTTGATGAACCATCAAACGTGGGAAAATGGAACCTACTCACTATACGTTGAGTGTCTCCCTTGTGATAATGTCGATGCCCTCTGTGATGGTCGTGGGGTCTGCTGTCCCACTGGAGCTGAAAAAAATCTCTAAATGAAAGGGCATCCCTGAACTCCTGCCCATATGCCTGATACTCAGAAAAATAATCACCCATGTGGCTAGGCTCTGGCTCCTGTTGTGCTCCTGCCCCAGTGTCTGCACCCAGAAAAGTGGGCATAGTGGAACATGTGGGGGCATGTGATGCCATGTGCTAAGTGGCATCGTGCTCCTGCAAATGGTGGGATGTGCCCGATCCCTCACCAATCTGGAAACCCCTTAGGGTTTCACGCTGTCTAGCCTCTACAGCAGTGAATCTCTGCCCCATCACCTCAATCTACCTCGACATATCTTGTACTTACTTGAGGAGCATTTCCCCAAACTTCTTTGCATCACTATCATCTGCCATTGGTTCCTCCTATTCTGCGTCCACCACTGGAACGCAGTCACCCTCTCCGTAGGTGATTTGAAACCTGCGCTCTCTGTCATAGTACTTTCTACCTCTGTAGCAAATATACGGCTTCTCTCCCGGTGTCATAGAGAACTCACCCCCACAGGCTGAGCCAGGTATATGAGCTCTGATACCACTGTAATATCCTGAAAGGGAAATAACCAGTAATACAAAGCATACAACAAGATACAAAATGCTATAAACTGAACATGAAGTAGATACACATGAAATAGAGAGAATACTGAGCCATTTTATTATACTGAGAAATAGAAATGAGTACAAGAGGTGATCAGAGTGATGGCACCTCGACTTACACCAGGCAAGTGTAGGAATACTCTCAGAATAACGATGGAATGAATGCTCTCTGTTCTTCATCCAAGCTGCTAGAAAACTGCCGTACTATTGCTACTGCTGGAACAAGCTGAGTATTTGGGGCTTCTCCCCTACTCAGAAAGAGCTGAAACTCTGGAATCTGCCTCTACTCAATTTACCCAGAAAAGCCCAGAGAGCGTTTCTGAAATGGACGACCCCGGAAAATACCTCCCTTGAGGATCTACGCTATCCTCCCAAGGGCCATGCTGATGCTGAATGAAATCCTCCAAAATATAGCTTCCTACTCTACCAAAAGCCTCCAATAGGCAAGGGCTGGCCCCTTGCTCAATACTCTGGCAAAAATCCTCCAAAATAGTACCACTCCGGAGCTACCTCAAGATGGACTGCGTCCTCCCTCTCAATACTGCGCAGTCTCTATGGCTCTACTCCTCCCATGAATGCCAACACCGATCCCCCTACAAAATAATGATGAGACTACCTCACCCAAGAAAGCACTCGAAGTCTCCTGGGGCTGAGGGTGGGATGTCCGAACGGAGACACCCGACACACTAAATAGCGTTGCAGACAAGCTAAACAGCCAACGTGCTCTAAGTCGAAGTGACCAGCTCAATATGCATAAACTCGAATGAGGAAATGAGGAGGCTCTCCTCCTTTTTATAACGCTAGGCCTCTTTCAACCCTAGGCCCCACCATCTCCTATGTTGCCTTCCTTGGCCCACATTGCCAACTCAACTGCGCTGGCCATGCTCACGCTGTCCAAGTGGGTCCCTCTTCATGTGGTCACTTGGCCCCCTTGGCCCACCGTAGTCACAATGTTGTTTTCACTAGGTGACTTTAGGGAGTGTACTTTATTCTAAGTGAGTTATATCCCCCTCTCACTCACTTTTATGTATATTTTAACTATAGAAGGCAAAATTGATCAAAATTAATATTTCCAATTAGCTATCGCTAATTGGGAATATTACAGGGACATTTTCTCATGCACATATTATTGCCGCACCTCTCTCACCATGATGAAGAAAAATTACCATCTATTCTCTTATGGCATGTTTTATTTGGACACAGTAACTATGGCAATGTTCATTTGATGAAAAAGAATGGTGTTTATCGCTTTCACACTATTCCTAGGAAATTGAAGCAATGTGATGCTTGTCTCCCTAGAAAACATATCAGACAACCCTTAAATGATTCATCATGTATAGCATGTAGAAAAATTGGATTGATACATTCTAATTTGTGTGGCTCTGTGCCTATTACATTTGCTAATGGAAATAAAAATATCATGATTTTCGTTGATGATTACACTAGGAATTGTTGGGTGTGTGAGTTTTTGTAGCATTAAATGGTGTTCTAGTCTCAAACTTTGTGGAGAGGCTAAAACACATGAGCTCTCCAAAACCCAAAAATAATTATTGGAAATTCCACCTAGAGATAGGTCAATTAAATTAATTGACCATTATTTAAATGTCTCTGAAGTCTAACTTAGGAAAATTGGTTAAATAATAGTAATTAATTGAGAAAGGTGAGAATTCTCTAGAAACTCACATGGATCGACTTGGAGATGATATCGGCCATCGATTAAGTTTTAATATTAGTCATTTAAGATTCAGCTAGATATTATAAGAGGAGGTCGATGGGTAGATGGAAAAACACACACAATGAGAGCCAATAGTGTGATTTACGTGGTAGGTCGAGCTATCTAGCTTCAGATGTGAAGAAGAGGAAGAGAGTTCGAGTCATAAGGGATTCAGAGGGGAAGAGACAATGATTCTGGATGAGGATTCCAGTTTTGAAGATTCAGGAGAGGAGGTCAATCTATTTCTCCAGGAGGTTGCACAAGGGCAGCGCAGAAGCCTCAAAGAGGTTATTCGATTTAGCTGAATTGCAGGTGGATTCAGTTGACAGAGGCTTGGAAAAATTCTATAAGGTCATAAGGATCGTTTCCAGAGTAACAACAGGAAGAACAACTTGAGTAGCAGTATTTCTAGGCTAAGCATGTGACAAGCTGCATAGAGGTGACGCATAAGCCTATGCAAAGGGTTTGTATGTCTTACTTGGAGTTGTCATATTGTGCCGAGATTTCTTGGAGAGGAGGGTAATTTCCATCAGTTAATTTTCCAATAGTTCTCTCAAATAGAAACACCAGTTTTGAATCATTTTATTGTACTTAGAATTTCACTGCTACATAATAATAAAAACCCTCATTTGTTGCACCAGTTTTCCCACATTGGGTTTTTCCAAGGACAATTGTCCAATTTTGTGTCATTTTTATGTGTGTGTTAGCATATTTCTCAGTTTCCAATGCTTTTATTTTTTTGCAATTTTTAAGGTGAAAATTTGCAATGTGATTTATTCGTTATTTGTTGTAGCAATTAAACTACATAATTAAATTTAAATTTAGAAAAATAAATTTCCAATTGCTGAAATTAGACTCGTATATTTTCACATGGTATCAGAGCACAGTTGACACACAGGAAGCTCAAAGTCGAAGAGGAACAATTTTGCTTTTAGAGGGAGTAGCAGGACAAATTTTTGAGAGCTTGTGTAGTGACCATCCAGGTAATGTGAATTGTTGGACATGGTTCGATTTTCCAATAGCAGGTGGAAGGAAAGTTTGATTTGTACAGGAAGAAATTCTAGCTTTCAGAGGGAGCAACAACTCAGTTTTTCGCATAGCAGATTTCTTGTATGGGCGCAATAGGGTTTTGCAACAATTTGTTAGAGCAGAATCAACATCGGGGGTAAGAGAAATTGCACACACAGAGGGAGATTTCTCTCAAAGGGTTTCTAGTTTCAGAAATCCAAGATTTCCAGTTGCAGTAAGCAGTGGCAGCAGACATATTTTCTCAATTTAGGAAGGAGTATGAATAATAGAGCTAGCAACGGTGCAAGTGAAAGAGGGGGATTTTCATCCCAGGTTAAGTTTTTGCAGAGATGGCTTGAGCAGGACTCTAAGATCAGGACATATTAGAGGGTAACTCAAACTATTGTATCTGGAAGGTTAGGATGTCCTTCCTATTGGATGTGTATGGTTTGAATGCATACTTGGAAAGGGTTGTCGAAGTACCTACATATGTGGACCAACTAGAAAATTACAATAAGGAGATGGCCAAGGCGAAGCAATTCATTCTCTATGGAGTTTGAGATAATATTGTCTCACATGTGGCGACCAAGAATACAACCAAATAAATGTGGGATGTTATTGCCTCACTATATCGGAATCCTTCCAAGCAACAAAAGATGTTCCTGAAGGAAAAACTAAGGAATATTCTTATGCAGAAGGGTGAATGCATTGACCCCTTCCTCACCATAATTAAGCATATCCGAGATGAGCTTGCAGTCATAGGAGAAGCGCCTCAAGCTATAGAGATTGTGCGCTTGGCCCTCAACAGTGTCACCTAGGAATGGGAGACTTTCATCCAGGGCATTCTGGGACGAGATCAGTTACATGGGTGGGACCGGGAATGGGAAGATATAGCGCAAGAGGAGATGAGGAGAAATATAGTAAAGAGATCAATCAATGGCAGTAGAAGCAAAGGGTCGAAGGGTCTGAAGGAGGAAGAAAATGTGGCCCTTTCATCGAAATGGAAAGCAAAAGGTCCTAGACAGGGACAAGGCTCGTAGGAAGAGAACAAGAAGAAGAGGCATTTATCCAAGATCAAGTCCTTCAGGTGTGGTGAGTTTGGCTACTACAATACTCAATTTCCTCAAAGGAAGAAGGATAAGAAGGAGAAGTAGGATTAGGTGGAAGCATCCACATATATAGACCAGGTCTCCTCCAAACTGGAGGAACAATTCACACTGTATGAAATTATACCTCCAGGAGAGAGGTGGAGAGGCATAGAGTTATAGACTTTAGATTTGCGCAGAGTTGGACAGGGTTCATTGAGGTAAGCATCAGATGGTGTTTTCTATTGGATCATTTCCCTTGCTACAGGCACCCATAGTATTCAATAGCAAGAGGATCAATTCCAGTTGGTGTAGTCAGCTCCAGAGTGATAGTTGAAGACTAGTTGTAGCCAAATACTAAGGAGCACAAAGAATTATTGGCAATAGTGTAGGAGGAACAATGCAGAGTTAGAAGTAGTGAACATTTCACAGTAGACAACACAGATTCTAGTAGAAATTAGAGAATTAGGAGATAGTTGCAGCATGCGATCACAATCAATTCAGTATTTTGGATGCTTCTTAGTTGCAGAAGCAGCAAAAACATTTAGAGAGAGAGTTAGTTGAGTTGCAGTGCAGATGCGGAGTTGGCACCAGTACAGGTGGTACAGTGCAGTGTTAACAACATCACAGATGCAAAATGGTTCAGCTACAATCTGTATCAGATGAATCAGAGTTAGTGAAGTAGTTTATCGATAGTGGTAAGAAGCTATAGTTGTCATACATCAATAGTGTGAGGAGGATTTTATGGAGATAGTTGGAGAACACCTTCCTCGCTAAGAGGGAGTGTTAGTTTTTGTAGCATCAGATGATGTTCTAGTCTCAAAATTTATGGAGAGGCTAAAACATATGATTTCTCCAAAACTTAGAAATTGTTTTTGGAAATTCCACCTAGAGATAGCTCAATTAAATTAATTGACCATCATTTAAAATTTATTTAAGTCTAACTTAGGAAAATTGGTCAATCAATAGTAATTAATTGAGAAAGGTGGGAATTCTCTAGAAACTCACATGGATTGACTTGGATATTGTCTCAGACATAAATTAAGTTTTAATCTTGGTCGTTGAAGACTCAAATGGATATTATAAGAGGAGTTCAATGGGTAGATATAAAAATGCATAGAGTGAGAACTAATAGTGTGAGTTCCTTGGTAGGTCAAGCTATCTAGCTTCAGAGGTCAAGTAGAGGAATAGAGTTCAAGCCAGAAGGGTTACAAAGGGGAAGAGACAATGATTCCAAAGGATTATTCTAGTTCCGGAGATTTAGGAGAGGAGGTCGAGTTATTTCTCCAAGAGGTACAAGGGAAGCGAAGAAGCCTCAAGAAGCTAGTTAGATTTAGTTGAATTGGAGGTGGATTTAGTTTCCATAAGCCTAGAAATTTTCCAGAAAGCTAGGAGGGACATTTCTAGAGCCGCAGAAAGTAGAATGACTTGAGTAGCAGTTGTTTCGAGCTAAGCATGTGACGAGTTGCGCAGAGGTGATGCAAAATACTGTGCAGGGGGTTTGGACTACTTACTTAGAGTTGTCAGAATTGCTTGGAGAGGAAGGTAATTTCCCTCAGTTGATTTTGCCAGTATTTCTCTCATATGTAAATGCCAGTTTGGCATCATTTTATTGTACTCATAGTTTCACTGTTACATAATAATAAAAAACCTTAATTGTTGCATTGATTTTCTCACATTGGGTTTTTCAGGGGACAATTGTACAAAAATAATTTTGTCATTTTTATGTGTGTGTGCTAGCATATTTCTCACTTTCCAATGCTTTTATTTTTTTGTAGTTTTTATGGTGAAAAATTATAGTGTGATTTATTCATTATTTGTCGTAGCAAATAAACTGCATAGTTAAATTTACAATTAAAAGAATAAATTTCCATTTTTTTTAAGAAATTAAATAACAGAGAAATGAAACACATAAAATATTGCGGAAATAAAATAATAGAAACACATAAAACAAGAGAGACACAGATATACGTGGTTCATCCAATTTTGTCTACGTCCAAGGAGAAACAACCATTCCTTCCTTTATATTATCTAGCAAAATGAAGAGATACAACCTACAACAAATTCGTTGTAATTTCCTCTTTGCTCTCACACAATCTCCTCTATTTTTATCACATATAATAATGATACACAGTTGCAATACAATTCCCTCATATAAACTGAGGAATGCCTTCTAGGGACAAAAACCCTAAATTAACATAAATTTTTCCATCAGATCTTTCACCTAATGAACAGACCATATTAACTATGAAATTACAATATTTTACAAGGCATTTTTTATTCTATTTTTTGCTTCGGAGGCATTGCCCTCGAACCCCGCCAAGGGGGACTCATAAAATCATCGTCGCGCCCCTGGATCCCCCTAATAGAAATCATATGAGCAACATTTATGCCCTGTTATGAACTGAAATCTAATGCAGTTAAAACAAGACCTCTGAATCAATAAGATAATCAAGCTCTACACCCAATAATATCCCACTTGGAGATTGATTATAGCAACTCCACTAATGCTTCATTTGTTGGACAATGCTCCCACTTGGACCTGGTTATTTCTCATCTTCATCACTATTCTTGAAGGCCAATTGAAACTTAGCAGAAGCTTAATTTCTCTCTAGTTACAACATTTTTCAACATGTCTGTAGGATTCTGACTAGTGTGTATATTTTCCAGATTCAAATGTCCATCATCAAAAACTGACCATATGAAATGATACCTGAGATGTTTAGCCTTAGAATGAAAGTTTGAATTATTCCTGATATGAATGGCACTTTGTCTGTCACTATATAACCTGCTAGCCTCTTGCTTCTTACCCAATTCATCCATAAACCTCTATAGCCAAATCATTTCTTTGTTGGCCTCTGTAGCAGCAATATACTCTGCTTCTGTTATTGAAAGTGCAACAATTTTTTGCAATTTTCAAACCCAACTTATAGTTTTTCCACCTACAGTAAACACATATCTTGTGGTGCTCCTCCTATTATCTCTATCACCTTCCATAATTGCATCAACATATCCCTATAAAATAGTGTTTGAGCCTAAAAAACATAATGCTTGATTTGTGGTACCTTTCAAATACCTGAGAATTCACTTCACTGCTATGCAATTTTCTTTTCATGGATTGTTCATATACCTGCTCACAACTCCCATTGTGTGTGCAATAGTCAGCCTTGTGCAGACCATTGCATGCATTGAGCTTCCAAATAATGATGTGGATGGGACTTTAGACACATAATCTATCTCTTCCTGGATCTTGGGACACGACTCCTTACTTAGCTTGAAATGGCTAGCCAAAGGTGTATTAATTGTTTTTGCATTATGCATGTTAAATGTTTCCAAAACCTTTTCTATTTACTCACTATGAGACAATGTTATTTTGTGAATTTTCTTGTCTCTAGTTATTCTCATACCAAGGATTTGCTTTGCAACACCCAAATCCTTAATTTCAAATGAATTAGCCAATTTTCCTTTGAGCACATTTATTTCCCGCGTGTTAAACCTTGAAACACACATGTCGTCTATATACAATAATAATATAATATAGCTACCATAATTTTTCTTTTTAAGGTAAACACAGTGGTCAGAGTGACATCTAGTATAACCTTGTTCAGACATAAACCTGTCGAATTTTAAATACCATTGCCTTGGAGCCTGTTTTAAGCCATACAATCTCTTCTTCAACTTGCACACTACTTTCTCCTTCCCTTTGTCCTCATACCCTTGTGGTTGTTGCATATAGATCTCTTCCTCCAAATACCCATTGATAAAGGTTGTCTTTACATCTAATTGTTCAATATATAAATCTTTTGTTTCCACTAAACTTAAAATGATTTTTATTGAAGTCATTCTAACAACAGGAGAAAAAATTTCATTAAAGTATATAAATTTATTTTGTGCAAACCCCTTCACAACAAGTCTAGCCTTGTACCTCTTTTTATCTCCATCATTCTCCCTTCAATATGTCAACCCATTTATTCTACAATGTTTTTTTATGTGCAAGCTGTTTGACTAAGTCCTAATTCTGGTTATGCATCAAGGAGTCCATCTCTTCTTCCATGGCTTGCTCCCACTTATTCTTGGTTTCTACTTGCATTTATTCTTCATATCCTTCTAGTTCACCATAATCAGTCAAAAGTACATAATATAATGAAGGAGAGTATCATTCAAGGGGTCTACTTATCCTGGCGGATCTTCTAACATAACTTTTAGGTGTTTGAGATGCCTGTTGTTGTTGTGGATGTTGATCATAATGATTTTCAGGCACATTTACTTTTTCTGTGATCTCATCAAACATTGTGTATTCTTTGTTTTCTTTTTCCTATTTCTTTCCCTGCATTTGATCCTTATACAAGACATTTTCATTGAATATGACATCTTTGATCCTAATTATTTTGTGATTTTCATAATCATATAAGCGATAACAAAAATCATTAACACCATATCCAATGAAGGTACACTTCTTTGATTTTTCCTCAAGCTTTGTTATGTTTTCTTTATTAATGTGGAAAAAAGATTCACAACCAAAAGTATATAGAAATGAGTAGTTTACCTTTTTACCTTTCCATGCCTCCTTTAAAATACCACCATCCAAGGAACTTGAGGGCCCTCCATTTATTAGATAAACAAAAATATATACAACATCTTCTGAAAATTATAAGGGTAATCTTGCATGAAATATCACGCACCTTTCACGCTCCACGATTGTTCTATTCATCCTTTCTAACATACCATTTTCTTGTGGTGTTCTTGGAACTGTCATCTCTCTACGAATTCCATGATATGAACAATAATTATTAAACTCCTTGTTGCAATATTCACCTCCATTATTTGATCTAAGACACTACAACTTCTTTCATGTCTCATTATCAACCAAAGATTTATATTTCTTAAAAGTATAAAAAACAACAGATTTATTTCAAATACAATAAATCCAAGTTTTCATAGTTTCATCATCAATAAAAGTAACATAATAACGACAATCACCGAGAGATGATACCTGAGCGGGTCCCCATACATATGTATGCACAAGATCTAATTTTTAACTCTTCTTTTCTTTCCCAACTCTAAGAAATTTGACTCTCTTATGTTTTCCATAAACAAAATTTTCATAGAAATCCAAATCAACATGCTTCAAACCTGGCAAAAAATTTCTTGAGTGAAGAATATGCATCCCCTTCTCACTCATGTGCCTGAGAAATACGATGCCATAGTGTCATATTTTCTCCTATGGAGGTTAAAGCATTAAAATAATTATAAATACCATTGCATAAATACAATGTACCAACCTTTTCTCATTTTTCTATTATCAGGGCTCCTTTAGTGATCTTCCAGGTTTTGTCTGTGAAAGTTGTTACACAACCTTCACCTCCCAATTTCCATGTTGAAATTATATTTTTCTTTAGATCTAGGACATGTCTTACCTCCTTTAATAGCCATTTTTTTTTCCATTTTGATGCTTTATAAAAACCTTATCCATTCTAATGAATTTACAAGGTTTATCATCACCCATACAAACATGTCCAAATATCATTGAACATAGTCATGAAAATGTTTCCTACCAAGTGTGGCATGGAATGAATCCCATGAATCTACCACCCAAACATTAATAATATTTTATAATGAAAGAAGGAAATCATATGGCAACACTCACCTATTACATTCGCTTCATGATTGTTCTCTTGTTTCCCATCTCCTTCTTTTCCCTTTCTATATTTAGTCTTTCTTCAGGTCTCCCTTCTTCCCACATTTTCAACACATTATACTTGATATGGATTTGGATATGCCTTTTCTTAACTTACTGCAATTTATCGAGCTCCTTCCTCTTTCCATTTTACTTCCCCTCGTCTCTGTAGTCAAAGAATTATTTGATGTCTCACTAGAGATTTCTATTGCATTTCCTTACTAAGGATGGCACCAACAACATCATCAAAATTTAAAGTACTAGATCTAGAGACAAAGTTACTAATAGCCATGACTAAGCCATTCCAACTTTATGTCAATGAGCACATAAATAACATATCCCTAACTTCGTCATAAAAATTTACCCCTACAAATATTAACTGATTGGTAACCTTGTTAAATTCACTTAAATGATCAACAACCGATCCACCTTCTGACATCTTCATATTAAATAAATTCTTCATAAGAAATACCTTATTTGACACCAAGGTTTTTTCATATAGTTTGGCCAATGTCATCATTAGACCTTTTTTTTTTTCATTTCCTTTGAAATGTTGAAGGCCACTGACACTGCCAAGCATAGTCGTATTATTCCTGGTGCCTTTCTGTTGAGAAGATCCCATTCTTCGTTCATCATAATTTTTAGTTTATATTATTTTATTCTCAATGGTAGGTAAATATTTTCCCGATGCAAATAGTCCTCCATTTGCATCTTCCATCATTGGTAGTTTTGGTCGTTAAATTTGTCAACCCTAAACCTACCATATTCCACCATTGCTCCCACTTGAATCAGGAACCCTTATTTCTTGTGATTTTATCAGCCAAATAGAACTTCAGCTTTAATACCAGTTGTTAGAAATTAAATAATATAACAAGGAAACACATAAAATATTGTGGAAACACAAACACAAAAACACATAAAACAAGATAGACATAGATATATGTGGTTCATCCAATTTGGGCTACTTCCATGGAGAAACAACCATTCATTCCTTAATATTATCCAACAAAATGAAGAGATACAACCTACAAAAAATCCATTGTAATTTCCTCTTCGCTCTCACACAATATCCTCTCTCTTTCTCGCACAGAATAACAATACACATCCGCAATACAATTCCCTCATATAAAATGAGAGTTTCCTTTTAGAGAAAAAAAACCAAAATTCACATAACTTCTATTGTTATATCTTTCGCCTAATGAATGGCCCAAGTTAACTATAAAATTAAGATATTTTACAAGGAAAATTTTCATCTATTTTTTGATTCGTGGGTGTTTCCCCTGAACCCCCACCGGGGGGGGGGGGGGCTCATAAAATTTCCATTTCCCCCCTTAGACCCCCTAACGACAATCATACGGGAAGCGTTGCTACCCCGTTAGGAACTGGGGTCCAACCCGGATAAAACGAGACCTCTGAAACAAGAAGATAATCAGGCTCCACACCCAATAGTGGTTTCAATTATACTATTTTCATAGGGTGTACTTGTTAACATATAAATCACAAGCATTTGAAACTATATTTTGGTTCTTATTGTACTGATAATGGAGGAGAATATATATCTAATGAATTTGAAAATTTCCTTCACCAACATGGGTTTCAACATTAAATATTAGTTGCATAAAATCCTCAAATTAGTGGTGTAGTTGAAAGATTGAATAGGACTATCTTAAGTATGGGTTTCTCCATGATGTTTTTTAAAAATGAAAATTTGATGTTTTGGTTGATGGTTTATATGTGTAGTATCTATGAAAAGTAGGTTTCCATTTAATTATCTTGGAAATACGCCTCCATATGAAGTGTGGTATGGCCACATTCCTTCAGAAGGCATCTTAGGGTCTTCGGTACCTGTTATGCCTTGATTTTTAAAAAGAAAAGAAACAAGCTTGATGCAAGGATTTGGAAGTGCATCTTCTTGGGGTACTCAAATACCACCCATGCATATCATCTTTATGATGAGGTAAAAAAACCATTCCTTCTAGAGATGTAATTTTTCTCAAATCCAAGAATGAAAAAATTGTTGAGTGGTAACTTGATCATCTTGATAGATTCACTCATGTAAAGACATATCATGAGTTTGACGATGAGGTTCCACATATTGAAAGGTGGATACCTATCTTGGATCAATATTTGGAATTTCCTTTTGAATCAACATCACCTCTCATGAAGTTCAAGCCACTTCATTAGATCAAGGAGTTTTAGATGTTGTGATTGAGAGGATTGAAAGGCTGAACCTTGAGGAAATGCAATACCATCTCAATTAATGGAGCAACCTACACCATCTCAAAAAATTCCACCAAAGTGTCACATCAAGACACTTGAAAGTGTTCATCTTGACAAGCTTGAAAATATAGGAACTAGAGGTTTCAATAGTAAATATGGAGGTCATGTAGATAATTCAAATCAGGTGATGTAGATGATAATGTTTCATATGATTGTGAATTTAATTTATCTACTAAATTTGAACCAATTTCCTTTTAATGATATGCTTCTCATGATGAGTGGAAAGAGCTCATGTAGAAAGATAATATACTCTCATCGGGAATGGGAGATTGAACTTGGAGAACCCTCCATTTAAAACCAAATCAATTGGTTTCAAGTGGCTCTACAAGAAAAAGTACAAATCATATGGCTCACATGACAAGCACAAAGTAAGGCTCATGGCAAAGGATTTGCATAAAAAGAAGGCATTGAATATAAGGATATTTTTTCTCCTATAAAAAATGGGCCACCATCTGTACTATATTTTCCTTGGCAACACAAAATGGATGGAAATTTCATGAAATGGATGTGAAGATTGCTTACTTGAATGGAGAACTAAAAGAGAATATTTTCATGTGTTGGAAAAAATATTTTTTATGAAGGGACAAGAACATAAAGTATGTAAACTTGTCCAATCCTTATATTTCCTAAAATAATACTTTATGGGATTGGTATGAAAAATTAACTAATCATCTTATGGAATTAAAATTCAGTCATTTTAATCTTGATAATGTAATTATTTTTCAAGAAAATTGGAAAAATTGGTGTATATCTTGTAATGTATGTAAATTATCTATTGATTACATGAAATAATGAA
Organism: Pinus albicaulis; assembly: GCA_034641835.2. Taxonomy (NCBI): domain Eukaryota; kingdom Viridiplantae; phylum Streptophyta; class Pinopsida; order Pinales; family Pinaceae; genus Pinus; species Pinus albicaulis. The sequence goes on along the minus strand of CM076582.1, from coordinate 581,074,438 downwards.
ATATATATTGCATCCGTAAATAAATACTTGAAGAAAGGTTTTGAGAAAACAAATTTGACATCTTCACTTCTATTTAGGCATTGGAGTGACACAAAATTTGAAGTACATATTCATTTCCCGAAAGAAGAACATTTGGGGAACTATTGAACAAGTTTGTAATCACTAAATGTAACCCTTTTTTTTTCTCCAGTGTAATGGAATTTGAAGCTTACATCAAAACAAGGGAATGAATTTGAGGATCCAACCAAATATAGACATATTGTGGGAAGTCTTATCTACCATACCACCACCATACTCATGATTTCATTTTTTGTTAGTATTCTTTGTAGTTTTATTCAAAAACCTTTTGAAAGACATTCATTTGCTACAAAAAGAGTTTTAAGATGCTTTAAGGGAAATAAAAACTCTGGACTTTTCATAGCAAAATTTAGCACCTAGTGCAAAGTCTTATTAGGTGACCTAGACAATGTGCAACATACTCTTAGCAAGGAATCCCCTATATTTAGTGAAGTAAACAACCCAACAATAGGGAGACTTTGCTGGTAGTGCTTAGGGATCAAATAACCCATGGATCTTAAGCTTAATGCCCCCTAATGATCCTACAACAAAAATCCACTAAATAATGATATGAAAAACTAGGGTTTACAGTAGATGATGGAGTAAGTTAAAGCCTTGGGTTCAAAGGACCTATGGTTCAATGTAAAGGCTATGGTTAGCCTAATTAATCTCAAATAGGTTACCCAAAAACACATAATCAAGAAAAATCCAAAGCTAATATAAACTAGGGTTTTAGGCTAGCAAATTGTAGTAAAAGAATAGTTTATAACTATAGCAAATTTGGTTGTAGTAATTGTGTAAAAACTATATGTAATGAAGGTTAAATTTATGATTAAAATAAATACAAAATTTCAACAAATTTTGAAAGTTAAAAAGAATATAAAGTAAAGTATGATGTCAACCCTAGAAAATGGTTGGAAAATGCACGAAAAACTTTGAATTAGTTTTTCTAATGCACTTTGAAACAAAACCTAACTCTATGGAATACATAAACAAGTTATGAAATGTTTAAAAGACAATATTTTAATGTGATTTAACCTTAACTTTCCAAAAAAAAAAAGGAAAAATGATTTCAAGGTGCTAAAATAATTCCACAAGTGAGATAGACTAGTGTCTTCTCAAACTAGGGAAAATTAAATATAGGATAAAAACTATTCTAGGGTTTATTTGGAGTGATTATAAATCCAAACAAAACTAAGGAAAATAAACCAACTTACTACATGGTTTGCAATTTACATTCTAAATTTTCTAAATGATTAAGGGAAATAAGAACCTATCTTTATTCCTCAAATACTTGGAAGAAGAGTTCAAGCTAACAAGAGACAAAGGAACAAATACCAAAGAAATTAACTTAGTGAAAGTACATTTATCCCATGGAAACTAATATCAATATAAATAAAATAAACTTACATATTTGGTAGTTAGTATTCCAAAAAAATTCAACATCTTCTACGAGTAATAAGTTAAACAATGGCAAGACTATTTTTCTATAATTTTCTATTAATCATCAATAAGCCTACATAACTTTACAAACTTCTAGCATCTCATTGTGTTGATGGAATTGGTAATCTAATGCTTACTTCCATCTTGGTTAGATCGACTTTGACCCTTGCAAAAGACACATGATTATCGAGTATAATTCCTTTAGTTAGTAAAATAAAACATTTTTCATTACTTAGTGCTAGATTTGACTCTAGACGTCTTAGAAATTTTTTTCGAAATTGTTTAAAGCTTCTTTGAAAAAAAATGATATGCTGAGAAACTATCCATGTAAACCTATCCACATTCAGGTATTAAAATAGCAAAAATAACTAAAATTGCTTTGTAAAATGTGGCAGGTGCATTACATAGTCCAAATGGTAGTTCTTTATAGGAATATGTCACCAAGGATATGTAATGGTCATCTTATATTAATCCTTTAGAGCTATTTTAATCTGATTATAGCTACTAAATCCCTCGGGAAAATAAAAGCATTTATTTCCTACTATTGTGTCCAAAACTTATTTAGGCACTACCACCAAGGCAGAAAACGACTGGCTATCTAATATGGATAAATAAAGTATACTTCTAATAATTTTTAAGTTCTTCTTTTACTATCTCTTTTAGAACTAGATTCATTCTTCTTTGAGGTTGTCTAACAAGTCTAAGATTACCTTTTGTATAAATATGATGGATGCATGTATCCATATGTATACCTTTCATATATGTATAGTTCCAAGTGAATGTTGTAGAATACTTTTGTAATAATTGAATTAATTATTCTTCCTAATATTTTTCTAAAATAGAAATAATTTTTAACCATTTCCCAAGATATATTTCAATGTTTTTACTACAAGAAATTGACATTGAGTTTACACAAATTATAATTTAACATACAAAATTTTAAGAATTCATTGTATAAATTTCTTGAAAACTTTGCTCCCAAAGATGACTAGTGGATTTTTTTTGAGAAAATTTTAATTGTTGTACAAAATATGGATTGGAAATAAAATGATTAAGGAGATATTCATCATTTTATTTTCTAAAATTCATTGTTTGAGTAAATGTTAAAATGGGTTGAACAATTTATTCGTCAAAGTTTGTGTCTTCAAACCATGACATACATTCCAATTTATTTATAGATTTAATAAGCGGGTAGAGTGTCACTTGCTTGCTTTCAGTTCCTTCTGTGAGTTATCCTCTATGATATATAGCTAATGAATGCATCAACAATTTCCAACCAAGTTATTCCAAGGATTAAGGGATGTCCTCCTAAGTTAGGTTTAGGTTGAAGGATCATAAAATCTATAGAATAATAATGTGAATCCAAAGAGATAATAATATATTCAATCACACCTTCAGGATTTATCTTCGATCTGTCTATCAATTCTAAGATTGCAGGTGTTCGTTGATTTTTTTTTTTTCACAAAATCGGTTGCTATTAGTATTCAAAAAAAGGGGAGACAAGGCTCCAGAATTACAAGGTGCAGAGCATAAGGTGTAGAGAAGGGTGTGACAGTGGGAACTGCTACAACCCTTTTGCTTATAGCTTCCCTAAAAAACTGAAATACAGAAGGTGCATAGATTCGGAAAAAATGAAACAGTAATAAGATGAATTTACAAGACATGCTTAATCTATATTAATATGGCTAATCTGTCGTGCAGTGGAGTCTCCAGGGTTGGCATCTACGCCCAGATTCCTGAGATTTGTAGAGCTAGAGCTAGGAGCACTATTATTTTCCACCATGTACTTCAGAATTTGAATTGATTCTTCAGCGTGAGCGCATTTGTTGGAAAGCTCATTGAACTGTTCTTAAAGAGATGAAACCCTGTGGAGGAATAGGTTGAGATCAACTTCATGTTTCTCGTCAGCCATCTTAGCCTGGTATTTGAGTTTTTCATCCAAGATCTTCTGATGGGCTTGAGTCTGTTCCAATTTTTCTTGGAGGTCCGCGCAGTGTAAGCAATCTTCGCTCCTCGCCATCCTAGGCAGGAGATGCAGGTTCCCAAAAATCAAGAGCCGTAACAAGGTATGAGGTCGATGGAAGTAGAGCTTCAAGCTATTGTATTCGAAACAGGGCCAAAGGGAGAAGATGGGACTAATACAGGAAAAAAGGGGACCCAAAGCTGGGGGGGCAAGAATTCAAAGAGCTTCTGCTGAGGATGGAGTTCGTCGAAGGAGGAAACATCAGAACGAACCAGGGCGAAGGGGAAGCAGAGATTCCTCGACAAAACAACTTGAGGATAGAGTGAATGCCGATGAGGAAGGGAGGGGCGTATAAATAGGAAGAAACAAGAAAGGGAAGGCAGTGCCTGTGAATAAAAAATTCACGAGATTGATGAGGAAAATGACATGCGTAGGATCACGAGGAGCAGAGTCCTCTATTGGAGATTTCTTGGGAAGGTGAAGAAGATTCGATACAGGAGGAATGAGATTCGATATCATGGCAGAAAGGATAGCAATAAGATCATGAACAAGCTTAGAAGGTACAGGAATCCATCTCCAGCCTGGGGATGTGATGGAATAGGCACTCCAAATCCAAGAAGGACCGATTCCTCTGCTAGGGATCTGATTGTGCAGATTCATGGCAGAAGGAGATGGGATTCGACATCATTGCAGGAGAGGCACCCAATGTTTTTGTTGTAGGCCCTATTGGCATGGAGGTCTGCCTCCTTGTTGAGGTTGCGAAGGATATGGTAGAAGCTGATACCTCACATATTAGCAGTAAGAGTTTGACATCGGCTGGTGATTTGTTGCAACGCCACATTGGATGCCACGTGATTGTGAATCATTATACTGACAATTATAGCCGAATCACCAAAGATCATGGCATTATTTATACCGAGTTTTTGCAATTGAGATATACCTTGGAACAAGGCAAGACCTTCGGCTCTGTTATTGCAGAGTGAACCCAATCCCCATTCAAAGGAGGAAAGAATGGTAGTATCTTCATTGTAAATGATACCACCTGTGCTAGCCATGCTCGGTTTGGACTTAGACGCTCCATCGAAGAATAGGGAGGGCCTCTTGCAACTTTTTAACCATGTGAAAAAATCCTCCGCACTCAGTCGAATTTTCCAGCTGTTATTGGGGATATGCCACTAATTGAGGATGACGTTGTTGCACTTGATGCTATTATTTTTGTCTAGGAGGTAGCTTATGAAATTTCATTCTTCAACACAGAGGTCCTTGTAATCAATATGGTTTGATTGGTTCTTAGATGAAATAGTTTCAAGAGTAAGGCTCCGAGCCTAATTCAAAGCTTTCTGACATTGGTGTCTTTGTCTTTGAAGACTTTCCGATTTCGAGCCAACCATATATTCCAGAGAACAGTATGTGGGAGAGTGTCCCAAACTCTTTTGGCAATACTGTTCTTTTTACGTTTCCAAGGGTAACTTTTCTTCCATAAGTTTAGGGCTTCAGCAATGGAGCTGTGTGAGCTCCAAGGAAGGTGGGTAGTGGGAGAGAGCTCTTTCCAACATCAGATTGCAAAGGGGCAATCAATAAAGAGGTGTTGAATGGTTTCTTCAGCAGCATGGAAATTTGGGCACCGAGAAGGTCCAATCACACCTTTTTTTTTTAGATTGTCTGATGTCAAGATTTTCCCTTTAAGTAAAGTCCATATGAAAAATTTGATCTTGGGGAGGGCCTCTACTCTCCAAGCTACCTTCTAGATTGACCATATAGGCATGGGATATTACTTATTGCATACATGTTGGTATGCAACTTTGATAGTATATGTCGATCCTGAGGGATCCCATCGAAAATCATCCTCGCTATCTTGTTGGATAGGAGCTGTTGACCACACTTTGTCAACGACCCCATAACAGTACACCCCCATTTTTTCAAATGGGATTTTTCATGTTCGATGTGGTCATGCCATTCAGATTCCATCATCAGTCGACATGTTTATAAATGATGTAAACCCATTCTGCATGTAATGATGTAAATGATCTAAGTAAGACCGTCAATGTATGTAACAACCTAGGTAAGCCTAGTATGTTGCTGATGATCTCTATCCTAGGAGGTTTTTTGTCTCACTGATTCACGTAAGTGATCGGCAGAGTTTTTCCCTCCAGCCTCACCCCAAAGCTAGGGTGGATTTTATCATCAACATGCTAAGTGAGTCCTAGTGTTTTCTATCGAGTCCTTGTAAAAGTAGTTTGAGCTACTTGGTCTACTAGATCATGTTTTGAGTCGCAGAATTGGGTATTTATTTGAGGGTCTATACGAATGGGTATTCCCCCTTCATGTATGTAAATGTATTATCTCATGTAAAAGAGGTTGGAAAAATAATTATAATCCCCTCTTAGTCAATTAATTAAATTTTCTGGTCAATTAATTAATAAAATCTTAGACCAGAAATTTAATTAATTTAGGGTCCTAAGTTAGGATTAAATCTTTGAAGGCAAAATTTGTGGGTCCTTGGAAAATGATTTTGAAAGCCCCAGGCCAAGGGAATATTGAGAATTTTAAGAAATTTTGGACCTTTGGGCCTTGGTGGTTAAGTCAAAGTCAAAATTTTGGGGTAATTAACTCAAAAATAATATTTTTGAGTTAATTAAAATTGAATTAAATGATAAATTTGTTTTTCCCCAAAATTTTAATTTCCACGCTCCGGAGTAAAAGATGATTAAATCTTTTGGACGGTTGAGATTATTTTGACAAGGATCATCCAAACTAGCCGTTGGAGATTTTGTCCTATAAATTTAGAGGTCTTTGTCAGTCTTGAGTCATCCGATCTCAGGATCGTGCACTTGTTCTTAGAAGCTCTTGTAAATTTTTGAGAAATAAAGCATAAAGACTTTGGGGTTACAAATTTTGATGTTCCTTCTTGGATCTATGTGGTGAATTGTTTCTAAACTCTGCTACTTTGTTTTTGCATTTTATGGTTGATGGCCTTCATGGATTAATCTGCATACAGGTATCTTGTGCAGTTTTCTGGATTCATAAAATGACATTTTGATTTTTCTAAAGGATCTCATGTTATTTTCTTAAATCTCTATCGATCTAAGGTTCAGATCTAAGTGTGCAGGGAATTTTTTTTTAAGATTGAGCATCTGGGGAAGTCTTCGGTTGGACCAGCTGACTCTCAATAAACATAAATATGAAAATCTCATTATTTGTTAAATTCCAAGTCTATCTTACGAAATTTGTGATTTTGCAGGATTTTCTAAGGCTTGTGCCTCTCCTTAAAATTTTAAATCTCTAAAAAATTGCGCTGAAATGGATTCAAATCTGGCCATGAGGGCCTTAGATTTGTAGACTAGTTTGTAAATTTGTAAATTTTAAAGATTGTAAGGGTTTAATCATTTTCTTGGTGTGTGTATCTTCAAGATCTGACTGGTTCCTTCCATATTGTGGGTTTAAATTAGATTTTTTTTTAAAATCTGAGGCAGATCCAGCCTCCAAGGGCTAGATCTGGCCTCAAACTGCTACTGTGGGAAAAATCTGAATATCATATGATTAAAGGAGCACTGAAATCAGATTTTGACGAAAGAAATTTTAAGATATGAGGTTAACGTATTAGCGTGTACTGGATTTTCTTATCGTTTTCCTCCGCAGCCAGCGTCCTATGGACATTTTTCGATTTGCATTGAGCCCCCATACTTCTTCTGCTCCTGCACTACTCTCATTTTCCTCATCTTCGCTGAAAAATCCATTTTGCCCTTCTTTTCCTCACTCTCCCATCTCCCTGTCATCCAACTTGCATCAAACCTTCTCTTATTTCAAACGTCAGACCCTCATTTTCTAATCTACGTCTCCCTTTAATCTCTACCTTTTTTCTACTATCGAATCCCTTTCTGCCCACCGTCGAGGCATTCCCCTCTGCATAAATCTCGATCCTTGCTTCTGCCGTCAACCGTCCAGCTGATCTCTACCCTCACGCATTCGTTCCAAGCCGCCTCACCTAGACGTTGCCATCGATTTCTTTAAACTGCCCAGCGCTCCTGTAGACTTAACGCCCACATCCATCTCCCTTCAACAAATCGATTCCGCCCTGACCTCCATTTTCCTTTGCCATCATGCTCTGCTTCCTCATGTGGTCTTCTCCTCCTCGCCGTCACCTGAGCTATTTCACGACGTCAAGCTCCCACCTACACACGGAAACGACAAACGAACGCACATTATAATAAATAAAAACAAATGTTTATGCGTTGGTTAGATTCGTTTAGATTTTCATTGTTAAGATTTTTAGTGTAGATTTTTTGTATAGCATAAGGTGTTGGGTTTTATTTGTTAAATTCGATTTTTATTGTTTCAGTTGGTTTTAGTTAGAATTCGATTTCAGTAATTTTTTGTTAGGCTTAGTTTAGCTTTAAGTTTTCTTTTAATTCGATTTGGATGTTAGTTTTATTTAGGTTTTAAATTAGTTCTAGATTCAATTAAATTTTTGTTTTAATTTTTAGATTTTAATTTTTTAGATTTAATTTAGTTTTAATTTAATTTTAGTTTAGATTTTAAATTTTTTTTGTTTAGTTTTAGCTTTTAGATTTTAATTTTTAAGTTTCATTTATTTTTAATTCTAGTTGTGTTTTGATTTAGATTCTAATTTTTTAGATTATAATTTTTATTTAGATTTAGAATTTTTTTAAAATTGGTTTTAGGATTTAAAAATTAAAAAAAATAAAATAAAATAAATAATAACAATAAAAAATTCTAAAATCTCAAAATTCTAAAAAAATTTCTAAGTCCTATAGTCAAATAAGCCTAAGTTTTTCTATCTAAAGTTTGACCGTGGATCATTTTAATTTTCGAACTGGGTTATAATTGAAGCATCATAATTTTGAAAATAATTCAAGCATCAGGCATTTTTATCTTAATGATCGTCTCATGATAAGCTTTGTTGATTGGCTCAAGTATCTTAATGAATGATCGTGGCACTTTCTATTGAATATCATTGTGGTCATTTAGCAGCAGTTATACATCCAATACTTAATTTTAATTGCATAATGGGATCTTGTTTGACTCCATAAGGCACTGGTTCTAACATAATAAATCTATGAATTCTCGTTATTTTTGTCAAGTATTTTTTGTTTTAGCTGTGTCTCCTACATTTTTCTTCCTCGTTTATAATAAGGTATACCTCCCTTAGCTTGCAAGGAGACAAATTAAATAGAGAGATTGGGGATCAGGGTGATAGCCCCCTATCTGAGCCGTTGTCATGGTGCCTAGACAATCTGTGCGACAACAGGAGCAATGCCATGGAGATGGAATTGGAGGGTGGCAAGACTTGCCTCTAAATAAGCAGGAACTTCAGGAAATTTCCACCCAGTCCATAGCAAGGATTGGGCATCCCAGTTGCAAATCTGATTTAATTTATGTAACCCCTTGTTGCTAAGATAAGTTAAAATATGATGAGTTCCTTGTTTGCTATTGATGGGAGGCTGCCCCATGATTCTATCTACCCCAATGCTGATATTGATGCCACCCTTGGGCACTTTGGAAATATTTTGAGCTAAAAAAGGGATAGCTTTTTAGCATAGCCCCCAAATTCTGGAACAAGCTTTATTGGGGATAGCTTGGTCAAAGAGCTGCTGCCTAGTAGTATTGAGGTATTTAGTTTCCAGAACACTCTTCCACCAAGCAGGATTACCACTAATAAGTCTCCAAACAATCTTCCCACCAAAAGCCACGTTAAGGAGCTTTAGAGAACGGACTCCCAATTCACCATGCTCCTGATCTTGAATGACCTGTCTCCAGTTTATAAGGTTTTTTTTTTTTTTTCACTTTTCCCCCCTTGCCAAAGAAAGTGTTGAATGATAGCTTCCACTTTATGGTGAAAGATAGCGGGAGCTTGGAGCAGAGTAAATTGATATAAAGGCAAAGAAGAGAGACCATATTTGAGGAGAATGAGGCAGCCTACAGGATTGAGCCGAGATGAGCCCCAATGGTGCACTTTTAGTTTCATTTTGTCTATGATGATGTCCCATACTTCAACCTTCAAAGGACCTGTGCTCACTAGCATACCCAGATAAGAAAAATGTCCCCAATCTAACTTGTAAGGGACCCCAAATATATTGGCAATGCTGTGAAGAGACTGAGCTGAAGTATTCCAACCATAGATACAACTCTTAAGGTGATTAATCACGCCTCCTGAGTAGCTCATGAATTTGTCTAAGAGGGTTTTGAAGCGTTGAGCAATGATATTAGAAGCACCTCCCATTAGCAGAGTATCATCTGCGAATTGAGAATGGTTCATATTTTTGACGCCATTTCCAAACTTAATGCTAGTGATGAGCCCAAATCGACGCTTGTGGTCCAAAGCCTTACTGAAGGATTCAACCATCAAAATGAAAAGATAAGGAGAAAGGGGACAACCTTGTCTTAGGCCACGAGACGATTGAAAAGAAGGGCCAGACCTACCATTGATGAGGGGAGAGATCCACGGGCCAGAGATGCAAGCTTTAACAAGGTCAAGAAAGGAGGGGTCAAATCCCATTTTTTTAAGAACTGCAAGGAGGAATGAGTGATTAACCCAGTCGAAGGCATTGACCAGATCAAGCTTAAGGATGAAGCCTTTTTCATTGCGAGAAATAATGGAGTGAATTTCCTCTTGGACAAGGAGGATGGTATCAGAAATTTGGCTGTTGGACATGAAGCCTCCTTGGTTCTTAGAGATGAGAGAATGAAGATGGGGCTTAAGGCGCAAAGCAAGGATTTTGGTCAGAATTTTATAAGAGGAGTTACAAATTGAAATAGCTCGAAATTTGGAGAAGGAAGAGGGCCGATTTTCTTCGGGAATGAGGGCGAGGTGGGTGGAATTGGTGTATCCACCAATCTTGCTCTTGTGCTAGGCCCATTGTATCATTTTGACCAAATATTTCTTAATTATTCCCCAATATGTCCTGTAAAAGCTAATGAAAAAACCATCTGGGCTCGGAGCTTTTTCTGGCTGCAGGGTCCATATTTCTCTTTGAATCTCTGATTCTTCAATTTTCCTGTTGAGCAGATTGTTAGTTTCCTCATTGAATGAGGTGGGAAGGTATTGGAGGAAGTCAGAGTAATCCTCCTCGCCTCTCGTCTCAGTGAGAATATCTCGAAAGTGTTCTGAGGCGGCATTTTTAATTGCTTCTTGTTCATGGTGGAGATGGCCTTCTGCATCAGATATGGAGTTTATATTGTTTCAAATTTTCCTAACAGTGGCCTATTTGTGGAAAAAAGCGGAGTTCTTGTCACCTCCTTGCAGCCAGAGCTGTCTAGATTTGATGCACCATTTTTGCTCCTCCGCTCTGTTGGCATGGTAAAGCTGGCAGTATATATCATTTTCAAGCTCACGATGCTCGTGAGTGAGCCCAGCATTTTCAATTTTGTCATGGATGCTTTTGAGTCTTCTCTTTATATCTTATTGAAGTTTCTTTGGTTCTTTATAATGAAATTTCGCCCATTCCTTAAGAGCAATTTTGGTCATCTTTAGCTTTCTTTCCCATATGAAACCAGGAGATCCTTCTATATGTTGGCTCCATGTGTATTGAACTATTTGATTGGCTTTAGGGATATTTTTCCACAATGGACTGTATTTAAAGGGAATAGGTCCTAAAATGTGTTGCTCTTCAAGAATGAGCGTGATTGGATAATGTTCTGAAGCTGAAAAGGGAAGCACAAAGGCTGAAGCCAAGGAGTAAGATGAAAGGAAGGAAATATCCACGATAATTATGTCTAGTCTCTCCATGATATTGTCCTTCCAAATTCTTTGATTACTCCATGTGAATCTGCGATTTTTGGGAACAACATCCACCAATTCATGCTCCTGCATGATGCCTTCAAGCTGAGCTCTGAAAGGATATTGAGTGAAGCATCCTCCTCTCTTTTCATTGGAGTGAAGAACGAGGTTAAAGTTTCCTCCAATTAATATATTAATGTTTTCTTCCTCATCGATATCTGCCTTGATAGAATGCCAGCACTGCTCTTTATCTCTGTAGTGATTTGGGGCGTAAACATTGTATATGACAATATTTTTATTTTCTCCATAGTTCTCTAATATAAATTTAATCTAGTTCTGATTGATTGTGCTATTTTGGAGTCGCCAAAAACTGTGGTTCCAAAGGGTAACTAAACCCCCAGAAGCCCCTCTCGATTCAGAGAGAAGGCCATCATACTGCTTCAACTTATCAATTATTATTTTCATATCAGTTCTTCCTTACTTGGTTTCTTGCAAGAGGAGGATTCCTAGTTTCTCCTAGTTTGTCAGATCTTTGAGGGCAACAATTTTGGAGGGGTGCCCTAATCCCCTGTTGTTCCAAGAAATAACTTTCATCATTGAGTGCAGGTGGTATGAAGGGTTGCTCTCCCTCCTTATTCCTTATGTCCCGCCTCCTTGCTACTTTGGCCCAAGATGTAGGTTTTTATGGGGTTTTGGGTACCCATTGCAATATCTTTTTACGCATTTTCATCCCTTTGCTGCTTATGAGATCTCCTTCCTAGCCCTTTGTTTTTGGGTGGTTCAAGGTTTGCACCATGTTCTTTCGAAGAGTTCCTAGTTGCTTGGGTGGAAGGGGGATCAGGAACAGAAGGATGGTCCTGGAGGGTAGGGGAAGAGCAAGGGCCATCATAATGAAAGAGAGGGATGGAGAGGGGAGGGTCATCATCGGGATGGGAAATGGCGGAAAAGGGATTGGAAGACTCCAAGGCGGTCTTGGGTGGGGAGGAAGGCAAGACAGGGGAAGCTAAAGGATGGAGGAGGGGATCCTGGGAAGAAGGGGTGGAGGAGGAGGCTAAGGGATTTGAAATAGGAGGGGTAGAGGTTGAGTTGGCCTTAGGGTTTGAGGCAGTATTTTTTTTTTCACCGTTTCCCATTGAGCATCTTGATCAAGATTTTCAACATCTATTATTTTAGGACAACGATTTGCCAAGTGGCCATATTCATGACACACCTTACATTTAAAAGGGATCTATTCGTAGTCCAGCTACTAAATATGGGTCCAGTCATCCACTTTGAGCTTGATGGCCTATGGGAGACCTTTTCCGAGGTCTACCTCTACATATATTCTGGCACAATCTTGCATATTATCCTTTGGTTCGTTGCGATCTATGAATTTTCCAATAGCGTTCCCTATAGCGCGAACCGAATTGTCACCCCAATAGTGGAGAGGAGGGTGAGGGAGACGCACCCAAACCGGGACTGCGCTAGGCACATCCAGCTTGGGATAGAAGTCTGGGGTCCATTTGTTGAGGTATAGACCTCTAGAATCCATAAAATAAGGTATGTTCCTAAATATTAGATCCTTTTCTTCTTTGGACTCGAAGTGAAAGGTAAAATACCCTTTTCCACAAAAACGAATGGAGATTTTCCCACTGATTTTATCAGTCCAGTTTCGCTCAACCCAACGTTGCACCATCTTCGGAGAGGGCCAAAGCCCAGTAAATTGGCCAATAAGTCCTTTTTCAGCCAGAGAAAGCATGGCCATGCAAGGGAGGGATGGAGGAAGAGTGACTTCCTGCAGGCCATCGAGTTTCTTCACAAATTTTGAAATCGTCGGGCGAGGTCGCTGAGGCGGCAGAGATTTAATCAGGGCAAATAAGGCCATTTGAGCAGCGGTCGCCTCCGGGGTGGAGTTTGGAGGGGCCATGCTAGCTGAGAGGGGGATCAATGGACGCTGGTTGATTCAACACAGCCTCGGCGACAGCGCATCCTAGGTCAAACCAGAATGCAGAGCGCAACAGCCTGATTGCTTCGTTGAATATTATTCCATAATTTCTGTAGCAATTACATTGATAGTTGCACCTAATTTAATTAAATTATTTGGAATAGAAATATTGTTTATAAAACTTGTTACCACTAGTACATTTGGATCAAAACATTTTATGTTATATTTTTTGTTCACGTTATACTTGCAAGCTTTCCAATGACTTATGTACTTGGTGGATCTCTTTTTTCTTGTCTTTATTTATTAAGACATAATTCCCTAATTGTATTTGAATATATAGGTATATATTTTATAGCTTGCAATAAGGGAATTTTAACCCAAATATTTTTTTAACTTATCTAAGATATCATATTTAGGAGGGATTACATTTTTTCCAAAGTCAATATATCTAGAAAAAGAGGTGATTTGGCCACATATGATTGATCCTACCAAGACGTGTGTTATTGTCGTGCAAGCTTGAATAGAAACATATTCTTCCTCTCCTTATTATTTTATTATTACAGGGGATAAATTTTGAAGTATTTTTCCAAGCCTTAGGCGAATATCGTGTACATAAACAATTGAATAAGCAAGAAAAGTTTTCTCTTTGGCACTATAAATAGTTTTATCCACTTTATTATTATTTTTTTCCACTAGATGGGTTGGTAATTGGGTAGGTCTCGGAGGTGATTGGTTAGAAGGAAGTTGTAGTTGAAGTGGTTGAGTTATTTGTTTTTGTTGAGGTACTTAATATACTTGTTTCCTAGGTTGAGAATATTGGTTAAATGGAAATTTTTGTTGTTGTAGGTATTATTATTGTTGATATGATTGAGAGAAATATAGTTTTTGGTATGGTTTTTGAGAAAAAGGTGGTTGATATTGTGGTGGAGGATTGTAAAGACACATATTTCTATGAAGAGGTCATTTCCAACCATATTGATAAGGCTTGTTTTGGGCCTACTAGGGAGGTTATATTGTAGAATTTTAATGTAGATTCAAAACTGCTCATGTAATGTACTAAAACATTAGACTCAAATATACTCTACCAATATATGGAAGTAAATTCACGATCGAGAACACAAATCATTAACATGCATCAATATTAAACACACATACACAGAGATATATCTAGGGGAAAGCAACTACTTAAAACCCCATACTATCTATATTGCATTAATCAAAGAATCTGGATGAATACAATATGCTTTGCTCAATCTTGAGTTCTCCCTTCACCTGTATGTTCTATCCTCTACTTGACTGACTGACTTTGGCCAACAGTTAGCCAATTTCCAAGCCCTCAAAGCTCCTATTTCCTTGCTTTGTTTTCTGAGTAATTTTCCCCTATTAATTATGGAAATTTCTCATTGAGAATTGTGCAATTACATTAGGTCCTTATCTGAATGCATGCATGACTTATACAACTTGGAAAATTATACAACTGATAGTACACTACCCTTGAACTCCAATCTCAATTGGGTAACTCGAATTTCATGCATGTGTGAGTTAATTTAGGTTGATTGATCAGTTAAATGGTTAAACATTGAAGATGCACCCCACTACTAGACCTCCCACTAGTTCCTCCAACAGTTGGAACTAGTTTAACTAACCTTAACTCAATTTAACTTAATTAAATTGTTACAACTGAAATTAACTCAACCTAGGATCCTAAAATTTAACAATCATTATAAACAACTCAATTCCATGCTCCCAAATCAAATTAAATAAGCTAATTGAGTGATAAAAACTATTTCAACTCAGTTAACTCATTCAAGTTGTCTATTGATGTGGAATTTCAATTTTCTCCTAATTTAATCAAAGGAAAATTTAAATTAGGAATTTCTTACTACATTTTCAACACTCCCTCTCAACAAGAAATAGATTATTAGATATCCCATTCCTGCTTCTATGGAACTCGAATTTTCCTCTTGAAAAATCCTTTGTCAAAATATATGCATCATGTTCCTCTTTCAAAATGCACTGAAACAACATGATCTTCATCTCCACACAATCTCGTAGATGATGGTACCAGATATCAATGTGCTTGGATTGATCGTGAAAAACTGGATTCTCAGATAGTTTGATACAACTATGATTGTCACATTAAATCATAGTATGATCCATCATCTGACCAAATAACCCAACAAGAATATTTCTCATTCAGATAGCTTCAAAATTTTCTTGACTGGCATCCATGTACTCTGCTTCTGCTGAGCTGAGTGCAATTGATCTTTGCTTCCTATTGTACCAAGAAATTGTTTTTGACCCAACACTGAAAATTCCTCCTGAAGTTCTCTTCCAACCTGATGGACTTCTTGCCCAAGATACATCTGTGAAGCCTTGCAACTTCTCTCTCTCTATCCATCTATACCAAATTCCAAACTGAGTAGTGCCAATGAGGTACCGTAGTACATGTTTAGCATCCCTCCAAAATAATTTGGTTGGTCGAACCATGGCTTGGCTCAATTGATTGACTTCATAACACATGTTTGCTCATGTGTTCACCAAGTACATGAGAGAACCCACCAACTTCATGCACACGATATCATCCACCTCACCTGAAGCGACATCCTCTTTACTCCGGTTGGTCGCTAGAGGAGTCTCCATGGGTTTGCATTTTTCCATGTGGAACTTCAGAAGTATCTCGTTGGCATAATTTCTGTAGAAATTATACCACAATTATTTATATCATGGATTCAATCCGATCTAACAATGTACTAAAGTTAAATACTAAATCGCTTCTACAAATCAATTATGGAAATAAAAACACAATCACCAATCACATGAAGCAAAGAAGAATCAATCAAACCACAACACAGATAATTTCTCGGGAAAATATTGCTGCTCAAAACCCCTCTATCATATATTGTATTTTCCACAAGGAATCATGAAACAATTACAATGAAATTCTTCTCACAAGAATCTCTTGCAATCTGCCTATCGTCTCACAATTATCCAGACAAAATCGGGCCAACACTTAGCCAATTCTCAACCTGTCTTAGCCCTACCTTGCTCACACAATTCATGATAAATGTGTTATCACTCCAATAATTCTCAATAGTTGCGAGATTTTTTATTTTAGTTTAAATAATATTCATGGAAAATTTTAGGGGCGAATTTTAGCCCAAAGGCGAAATTTAAGGGGTTTTATAGTTTGAGGAGGCGAATTTTTTATATTGCAGCCATTTTTTCTATAGTTAGCAACTTAGCCCAAAATTTATTTAAAAAATAAATAATTATTATATTTTAGCCTTCGAAATTAAAGGGGATAAAAATTGAAAAGGTGGGATTCGCCCTAGATTTACATTGCAAAGGCCCGATTCACCTGGTTTGGAGGTTGGACTCATTGAATTTGGGTGGATTCACCTCGATTTACAGGTTTTGAAGTTCGATTTGGTTGCAATAGCTAGATTTCTTGGTTTGCAAATTGAGCGTAAGGTTTAAATTCATCTCTATAAATTACAGTTTGTTAATCCTTCTGTCATTTTCGAGCAAGATACAGATTTGGTTGCAATAGCCAGATTTCTTGGTTTTCAAATCGAGGGTAAGGTTGAAATTCATCTCTATAAAATACATTTTGCTAATCCTTCTGTCATTTTTGAGCAAGATACAACCCCGATCCTTTTTGTCATTTTTGAGCAAGAGACAACGATGATCCTTCTGTATGTTTTCTTCATTCTGATCATCTGATAAACATGAGTTTTTAGGTAAGAGGGAAGAAAGAAATAGCACCCTTAATCGCTGGTCAACGAGATCACCTCGCCTTCCTGCACTAATCATATTTCTTATAGCCATCGACCCTCCTACCATGCCCTCCTTGGGTCTTTATTCACTATACAAAGGAGCGTAAGGAAGGTCTTCTACACTTAACCGCTGGTGTCTCCTTACCCTAGGAAGCATGCATGTTAAAACCCATTTAGGCGTTTTACATAAAATTTCACCCCTTAATACTTTGGTCTTTAGACAGAGCAGAGCCGACGAGACCAGAGTAGCACCAAGGAGACCATCGAGATTTTTCAACGATATATTCTCAGATTTTTCAGCTTAATTCACATGGTGGAAGAGCACAGGTTGGATTGTGGAAGAGCACAGGTTATTTTCAAGGCGAGGCAAGATAATTTCGACTCTTGGTATAAATATTCCAGCAAGAGACTTTGGAAGTCATATTTTTTTCTCTTTGTAACCCATCATTGTTGAGTTGCAGGTGTGTAAATTCTACAGCCTGGGTGTGTGAAGTCTACAGTGCGGGTGTGTCCTTGGTCGAATGTGCTCCTGTTTGAGGCAAAGTAGACTGGTTACTACTACTGGAAAGGTATTTCCCACTAAACAAAGCAATAAAACAAGGCCAATGTGGATAACTGTCACTAACGGAAATGGCCTTAAGCATCCCCACAAATACACCAACAATTTGATGGCAAGTATCAAATTAAAAATACTTAGTTATCCCTTGATTTATAGTGACAACACTAAACGAAGCAATAAAACAAAGGCAATGTGGATGAATGTTAGCAATGGCAACAGTCTTAAGCATCCCCACAAATACACCAACAATTTGAGGGCGAGTATCAACTTGGATTCTAGGTATTGACACGCTGACTAAAATGAAAGGTTTGCAAAATACAAGGAACAAAAATGTCTCCAGGTTTAACAACAACTGGGCTTAAAGACATTGCCATTGTCAAGCATCTTGGTAAGTACTCCAACCATTACTCTTTCGTAGCTTTGCTTGACTGCAGAAACCTTGTTGGCAACGACTTGTATAATCATATTTTTGGTTCGGATTGCCAATTTTGTATATACGTTCATTTGTTCTGAATCACTATTGGGTTTTCTACATAGCTTTTATTTCCAATTTTTTCATACAATGGTCAAAGATATAAGGTGCATTGTAATTCTGATTGAGATATTCTATGATCTACAAGATGGAAAAGTGCTTACACAGAGTGTCAATATCAAGCAATTTCGACTTAAATGGATAAGGAAAAAAAATGGATTTGTAACCCAGGAACATGTCCTCTTTACATCCACTATTGAGATTATCTTGCATATAGTAAATATGAAGTTATACAACTAGAAATACAAGTTGCTTCCACGCTTGTTAATGCAAAAAAATTATGAGCAAGATGTACTAATTTTTGAGCTAATTTTACATAATAATGGGTGTTAGATATTGCATTGGCCAATAATAGAAATCTTACATACAATATTGCCATAGTATGATTGGTAGCAATCATTTGCACACACATCATATTTAAATTGGTCACTTGGGTTTCATAATAGAATATGCTTGTTTTACACTTTTAGTTCTTTTAGGATTAAGAATTTATTTGTTGATACCCTTTGGATTTGATATATCATAGATAAAAGGGAATGAATTTGTATTGTTTACTATCTTTCTGAACTTACCTATACTGAAAAAGGATATAAAAGATTCACTGATTTGTTCTTATAAACATGCCTTATTAGAGGTTGTTATTGATTTTTTCAGTAGTACTGTATAACTAATAAGGTAGTAAATATATGGAATTTTATTTCAAGACTCAAGTTGATCGGGAGAAGTTAGAAAGAGTCCAGATCCTATTTCTTAGGTACATTTGAAGCAAGCAAAAGGTACCTCAGGTTGTTGTTCGGGCAGTGTTTACAGCCCAACCTGTTTGCCTCAAGACCTTCTTCAAATTGGTATCATTCCTTTGCAGATTTAGGGATTTGTGGGATTTAGCTTCAAGGAAAGACATAATTTTGTAGTTATAAGTTAGCACTCTATTCTTTGGAGGTCATTACCTCGTTCAGTCTCTTAAAGGCATGCTCAGTGTTGACTCTCAAAGGTCTCTCGGTTACTCCAGTTAGTGGCTAGCTCTCTAGATCATCTTCCCCATTCACGTATTACCTAGATGTGCCATGCCATATCCTGTCATTCAATTAGGTCCTCAACTGAGCTATTAAAAAGGAATTCCAGGATAACTTTGATAAAATGGAGAAAAAGCTAAAAGCTTTGCATTTGAGGTTTAGGGCCAACAATATGAGATTGGAAAATTTTCATATATTGCAAAGGTTGAGCTGGCAATGGAGGCATCGTAGACTGGTTAGTGTAGCCTTGAATATAGTCATTATGTGCAACCATCCCTGCAGGTATCTCCTCCATGGGCGATTCATTATATGCTTCTTAAGCATTGAGTGCAATTCATTTCAGCAGTTTCTTATGATAAATTTTGAGTAACTAAATCATAAACATTTAAACTTGAGTAAATGTGGAAGCAGAAGTTTGAAGTGAGTGCAAGTCTACAGTGTGGGTGTGTCCTTCATCGAATGCACTCCTGTTTGAGGCAAGGTAGACTGGTTACTATTACTGGAAAGGTATTTCCCACTAAACCAAGAAATAAAACAAGGCCAATGTGGATGATTGTCACTAATGGAAATGACCTTAAGCATCCCCACAAATACACCAACAATTTGATGGCAAGTATCAAAGTAAAAATACTTAGTTATCCCTTGATCTATAGTGACAACACTAAACCAAGAAACAAAACAAAGGCAATGTGGATGAATGTCGCCAATGGCAATGGTCTTAAGCATCCCCACAAATACACCAAAAATTTGAGGGAAATTATCAACTTGGATTCTCGGTATTGATTTGTTGACTTCAATGAAAGGTTTGCAAAATACAAGGAAAAACAATGTCTGCAGGTTTAACCACAACTGGGCTTAAAGCCACTGCCAGTTTCAAGCACCTTGGTAAGTACTCCGAGAATTACTCTTTCATAGCTTTGCTTGACTGCAGAAACCTTGTTGACAACAATTTTTATAATCATATTTTTGGTACAGATTGCCAATTTTGTATATACGTTCATTTGTTCTGAATCACTATTGGGTCTGCTTCATAAATTTTATTTCCAAGGTTTCCATATAATGGTCAAAAATATAAGGTGCATTATAATTCTGCTTGAAATATTCTATGATCCACAAGATGGAAAAGTGCTTACAGAGAGTGTCAATATCAAGCAATTTCAACTTAAATGGACAAGGCAAAAAAATGGATTTGTAACCCAGGAACATGTCCTCTTTACTTCCACTATGGAGATTATCTTGCATATAGTAAAGATGAAGTTATACAACTAGAAATACAAGTTGCTTACATGCTTGTTAATGAAAAAAAATTATGAGCAAGATGTACTAATTTTTGAGCTAATTTTACATAATAATGGGTGTTAGATATTTCACTGGCCAATAATAGAAATTTTACATGAAATATTTCCATATTATGATTGGTAGAAATCATTGGCACACTCGTCATATTTAATTTGGTCACTTGGGTTGCATAATAGAATATGCTTGTTTTACACGTTTAGTACTTTTAGGACTAAGAATTTATTTGTTGATACCCTTTGGATTTGATATATCATAGATAAAAGGAAATGGATTTGTATTGTTTGCTATCTTTCTGAACTTACCTATACTGGAAAAGGATATAAAAGATTCACTGATTTGTTCTTACGAACATGCCTTATTAGAGGTTGTTATTGATTTATTCAGTAGTACTGTATAAATAATAAGGTAGTAAATGTATGGAATTTTATTTCAAGACTCAAGTTGATTGGGAGAAGTTAGAAAGAGTCCAGATCCTATTTCTTAGTTACATTTGATGCAGGCAAAATGTACCTCAGGTTGTTGTTCAGGAAGAGTTTGCAGCCCAACCTGTTTGCCTCAAGACCATCTTCAAATTGGTATCATTCCTTTGTAGATTTAGGGATTTGTGGGATTTAGCTTCAGGGAAAGACATAAATTTGTACTTATAATTTAGCACTATGTTCTTCAGAGGTCATTAACCAATTCAATGTGTGTAGTTTTGCAATTTGGAAACAATGAATAAGCGTGGGGGATGATCATTAATTAGTTGAAGTTCTCCTAGCGACCACTGACAACTAACTTGCATGGAGAACTATAGAGTAGATAAAACGTGGTTTCCTTCAGCTTCACCAACTATTCCAAATTATCATGTTCAATTTGTTAAACATGATCATTGAAAATATTTGCATTCACCTTCTCATTAGTGAAGGAATTGAGATGTCATAAATATGTGTCTACTGAAGTACTATATTCCTTGGCTTACCATATCTGTAAATCCCTTCATCTATGGGAAAATTTTGTATAAGGGATTTTGGAGAATCACAGATTCTTCATTGATTTCACCATCATCCTTAGGATTATAAATTACCTACAGTCTCATTTTATGAGTATTGATGGTTGTAGGGGTAGAAAAAAACATTTCAAGAAGGTTTTCAAATGGGGTAGCAGTTTATGAAGTGGAGTTTGTATATATATATTTAAATACAGATTCCTTTAACTATTAAAGGAATGATATACATATGGCTTTAATATAAGAAAAAAGGGCTGCAAATGTAGCTTCCACAAACAAATCCAGGAGTCAAACAGAGATCACCAACTCATGTAATGTTTACATGTCTTGTCCATGAAAGAGACTACAGAAAACTACCCAAGTAAATAAATATTAAGAATTGACCACACTAGTTACACTAGGAGGCTAGTCATGGTAATTCTCTAGGGTAGGGTTCTAAGCCAAGATATGGGGATTGACACTAGGAAGATAGAGTGGGGAAGCTTGAGACCATATGGCCAAGGGATAACATCATTACCTGCTTGTTGCTTGGTGGACTATGTTGGAATTTGGGTAGCTCAAAGGAATTTTTTAGAGGTGAAAACCCACCAAAAGGAGTTGGTTGGGAAAGTTACCCAAGTAGTTGGAGTTTTGACCCAAAGATGTGGGTTTGGACCCAAGACAATTAATTATTTATTCTAATTTAAAAACTGTCATGATCATAAAAACTATCTTCAAGGGGTATATGAAGTATTTTTCCATGATGGCATCAAATTTATTAGCATCTTAACTTCCCTTTAGAGCAAACCTAAGATGGTTAGTGGTTTACTTTCAATTTAGGAGGAGAAAGATGCATGTGCAACATGCTTGCCTTGAAAATAGTGTTGGAAGATCTTTGGTGAAGAAAAAGTATGGAATGTGATGTGAAGTTTGGTATTAGTCTGTTGTGATCCTTTGTGGACCCATGAAGACACTTTCAGTATCTAGTGCAAGGCATTTTCTCCTTATTGTTGACATATTTAGGAAAATGTACATGTTTTTCTTAATAATAAAGTTTGTTGCATTTTTTGAGTTCAAGAACTTAAGAGAGGAATGGAGAATGAATTAGGGAAGATAATTAAAGTCCTTCAATTAGATAAGGAAAGGGAGTTTGCATCAAATGAATTTTCCAATTGTTACACAAGTGAAGGGATTTAAAGGCAAAGACAATTCTACACTTTATTTACTTGAATAGAATGGGCTGGTTGAATGAGGAAATAGGATAGTGTTGGAGATTTCCAGATGTATATTTTTTGAAGGCAAGGGATTTCCAAGTAAGTGTTTACTATCTTATTGATTATTGTCATCACCACTCTCAATGGTGCCTCTAACATCTCTGTTCAAACAAACTTAAAGTCTCTATTCAAGTTATATCAGCTAGTATCATACATTGATCAAATGCATCTGAAGCAACCTGCCTACTATTCTCTGTTTTGCATGTGTCAATGAGAAATATACCTTAAGTGTGATGATGCCTTTTTGTTCTGAAGCTTCTTGCTATCAACAGTATACCACAAGGTTTAGGCTTGTTGATGCCTTTTAAGATCCCTTCAAGTTGTTGGCCTTGTTCTGCAAACCACTCATTCAAGACAGTGTTAATGACTATTATATCATGCCAGCAAACTCTAGAAGATATTTGTGCTTAGCGAAACTGTATGATCTTCAGAACTTACTCACCACAGGTATACTTCAGTTAGGCCCACAGGAGGACTATCATGAACACTTTAGGATTATTTTCATATAAAAGGTTATTGTCACAAGGGTGTTGTATCAAAACACTGCAATGATAGTCTTAAGCAACGTTGCAGGGCAATGATGAACCTTGAGGCTTACTACTGCAATAAGATAAAGCTATGGTATACAGTGAGACTGCTTGACAACACAACTACTGTGGAAATGATGAGATCTTAATTTTGATGCCCTTTCACTTCTTCAACTTAAATGGTGTTGTAATGTAAATTATGTTTCCATAGTTGAAGATATGAAGTATTTTGTGATATTTTTATTATACCATGGCACCTGGATCGGATCCAGTGTTTATCAACACTTTTTTAATAGCATGTTTTATTTTCTTCCTGTTGCTGTTCATTGGAAATTCTGAACCACTTTCTCAACTGTCAGATTAGATGGAATATTCATGCATATTCAGCTCTGTTAGTAGAAAAGAATGTAACCATTTCAGGAATTAGAAGTTGGTGATATATGGTTGAAGTTGTAATTGTGGGATGTCAGAGCTATTAGCAATCACAAGAGTGATTGATGGAAAACGTTTTGAATGCCTCCAAGAAACTTCCTCACTTCACTTGAACGCTTTATCACCTCTTGGTCTGGATGGCCTATGAAATTATAACAATAAATCAAGTTATAAATTTCACTCCAACTGCAGAGAAACACAGTATTCAGAGCATGGATGTATGAAAGGGCCAGTATGTTAGAAGAAAAACTCACCAATGCTATCCATGGCTTGCTCCAACTTGAAAAGATAGTCACGGTTATTCCCACATGGACCAGTAGCTTTTTCAATTTGCTTGCATACAAGATTATGCCATCTGTAAGTGAAATTCTTTTGAAACATTTTATACTTAAAAAAAATCTCATATTTCAAACATTTGGGTCAAATATACTATTGTAAGTTACATACCTTGCCATTTCTTGCAGTGGAGCTCGGCCCAAATAGTACTTGTTTATGTTCTTGTTTGGAGTTGATATGAACCTGCAAGAATTATAAAACCAATGATTATGATGAATCTACCAGTGATTATGATGAATCTTTCTAAAAAGCAGGAGCAAAATGTATTTCCATGTAAAACAAAGCCAACAAAAAATGAGACAAGCCCAGAGAAATTAAGGCTATGAGATCAAATCTGCTTGAACTCACACTAGGACTCCAGTCAGAAATGGGGTTGCAAATTCTCTTTCCTCCTACAATAACAAATCCACCATTGAAGATCAGATATCATATGAAAATTTCAAACACATGAATAGCTTCTATATATTTCCAAGAAATTGTTAGGCAGTTGCCATATATATGGAGCAATGCGAAGCATCTTACTGTGTAGAAATATACAGAGGCCTTAAGATCATATTCACATTCCCTCCTTTCCAGATATTGATTATCACATTTATTAGTAAAAACCCATCAGCGTTTTTCCCATTAATAGGCAAAGAAAAACATGCTAAACAAAACAGTGAGCCTCCCCTTTCATCTCACCTCCATAGCCAATATTTCCTTCTTTGGTTCTCCTCTCACATAGTAAGCTCTACCCCACTAAGAATATCAACCAAAAATCAGTGTCAGTCCATACAAAAAAAAACAATGGAGATGCAGAAAAATACCCTTCACAAGACAAATAAAAACCAATAGAGTTTAAACAGCCTTTACATGGATTGCTTATTGCAAAATATCTAGTATTCCTAGCAATGTACATAGCTCAAAAATTATATGGGAATATAGACAGAAGATAAATGTAAGATAAGAATATTCTCTGTTCTTACACAAATAGCTCCCTCCTGCGCTTCCAATGTTCATGTCCGAGATGGAGACTATGGAGTCCCACGGTGGTTAGTACAAGCTGCAAAAAGCACAAGGAGGAAGTCCCTTTAAACAGCCATTCCAGCAGTAACACCATTTTTCATTATTGAATGATGTAATAACTCATCAGTGTGAAAGAAATTTAAACCTAAATTAAAAATTCTTTGGTAGCCTTTGATATATCAAACAAATTCTTCATCAACATCAACATCCACAAGCCTATACAACCCATTCTGTTTTAGCACCGATACAATCACCTAACCATTGGTCCATTACCTTTATCTTTCACAAAACGATTTTCAACACTAAATGAGGCCTCCAAATATGGACTCTATATTGTTATCTCACTAATTGAGAGAAGATTTTTATCCATATATGATCAATGGTATGTAATGCACATTATCAAAAGTACACTTCTTAACATCTAACAATTTCATTTGAACATCCCCACAATTTTCCACAAAATGCACCCAACCAAAACCAAAGACTATAGTTTCTATTTTGGATTTGGCTTCAACGAAGGTAATAAACCAATCCTTCTTGATGATCATGTGCTTTAAAGCACCAAAATCAAGGAACCAATTATGTAAATGCCTACTTCCCACCTATATATATATGTTCTAGGGATCTTGCTGCCGGGCTGTCATAGGTTTCCTAGCTGTGCAAGTGTTTATTACTGTTGTGAATTGTGTGTGCACTGAAATGGGATTGAGTTTAATACACAGTTCAATGCTTAGATTTTTTTATAATCCAAAGCCAATTCGTCCCTTTGTCTTGTCCATTCTCGCCACATTTCATGATTGAAAGTATGATTAGGTCAAAGTTCATCAAGGGTGAAAACTGTTTCAGTCATAATTGACTTCATCACATCCACGGACAAGTTGCCAATAATTGATATTTGGCCAGATTTGTCATGCCTATAGAACAATATGGTTCTTTGGGTTATATTTTATTTGGACTTATAAGTTATAACTACCAAATTTGAAAATATGCATATACTGAAAATGTATCTCTCCTTGTACAAATTTAAAACAAGAAAGCATTTGTACAACAATACTAGGAGAGCATTGGAAAGTTCTAGAGTGGGCCTCCTCTCCAATCAATGGAGCTATCAAGTAAATACAGGGTGCCACTGCTACTACTTGTGGGATTCTGCTACAAACAGATTCATGGCATGGCATGGGCATGACATGGGGAATGGAGTTTTTCTAATGGTTCTCTTCATGTTGATGGTTATAATTTTAACAAATTTAGCAGGGTGGCTACAATTGGCACATATTCCTTTCAATATCCAGATTTTGAAGGCATGAGAAGGAATAATATTTTGAAGAAGTGAAAAGAAGTTCACCTTATTATAGTTACCATGCTAGGTCTTCCTTTAAGAGCTTCACAACATCAAATAATTTCCATAAATATGGTTGTAAGAGTCGTGATGGTGTTGTAATGTAAATTATGTTTCCATATTTGAACATCTGAAGTATTTTGCAATATTTTTATTGTACCATGGCACCTGGATCGGATCCAGTGTTTATCAACACTTTTTTTTAATAGCATGTTTTCTTTTCTTCCTGTTGCTATTCATTTCTCCTCAAACTCCTCTCCAACCTCAATATCAGTGCTAGTAGTAGCATGAGCAACAACACTACGCTTAGCAGAACTAGAAGAACGTGTTTTCCAAACTGCACGAGAACTACTTCCCTCACGAGTCACCATGTACCATGCTTGGTCTCGGTGGTTCTCTTCCTTCTACTCCTGGTTCAACTACCATATCTTCATTGGAACCAACACCCCAAAGTCCACTAGACAACGATTCACCATTTTGTAGTAGTGATTTGCCATTTGTACTGGTGATTCACCATAACTTTACAAGATAATATAATCTCGTGAGAGATTCGCCAAAAAATTATATATACATATTATATTATTAATAAAATCGCCTTCCATTTTTCCTATGTATCATGGGGATTCGCCCATTTATTATATATATAAATTTAGGGGGGTTCTTAAAATTTTCCCTGATAATATTAGAGGTAACCACAAACCTACTTTTAAGCCTTAATATCTAGCCTTCCTAATGCTCAGAGAGGGCTCTCTCTATATGATTTATCTTTGTTGATTGTATTTGATTTTAGGCTAGCTATGTAGGGTAAATTTGTTTTGGATTTTGATTTGATTTGGTGGTGAAATCACTTACTCAGATGGATAGATGTAGGTTTTTATTCCATTGGGCTAATGGAGTCAATGTGTTAAGCAGTCAGATCAGGATCAAATTCTAAATGGAAATGTTTACAGGGAAAGATAGTTGAGTTACTTCAGATCTTCAAGGATGATGGTGAAAATAGTTTTAATCGAGGTAAAAGAGAAATTGAGGGTTCTTAAATCCGGATTATGAATGAAAAGGCAGAGGTCAATCGAAACTAGGGAGAAATTAAGGGTTCCCTAATCTAGATATCAATGGAAGACATATAAATGATAATCAATCAAAACAGAGTTTTTTTAATATATTCTGAAATAACAATTCTTGATTTATCATTTACATTTAGAACACATTCAATTATTGATGAAAAACATAAGAATTTTACAAAGAAACAAGTGAAAATACTTCATTGTAGTAGCCCAACACATGAATCTTGTAATATGATGCTTTATTGCTTTGATCCAGTCTGCTAACTTGAAATTGTTACAATCACCCTTAGGTTCAGAATAGTACAACTATAGAAATGCTCAACAATTCATCCACACTCAATACTTCCAAATGACAAGTATTTATACAAAAAATCTTTACAAAATATCCTAAAACGAACTTAGGAATTATTCATGGAAAATAAATATCTTCATGAAAGAAGATAGTGACAACTTTCTAACTAATTCTAGTTGTCCCTTTTTTATTGAAATAACTTGTTTGTTGTCTTCATTTTGTTACTGATTTCTCTCTTTTTGGTTCAACGAAGCTGCAGCTGGACATTGAAGTGTCCTTTATGCTGGCAGATTCATCTCTTCTTTGTAATTCTTATTTTGACTTTTAAAGTTTGACTTTGAACTGATATTCTTTCATATGATACTCTTTATCCTAATACTCTTTCACTGCAAAACTTTAAATGTTGTTTTAACCTTTTACTGCTCTGTTTTCACTGCAATCTGATTTCACAGTAAATCAGTTAATTTTTCCCAAAGATCAGCTTCTGGTAATTTGATCTTCATCATCCTCCTGAAATTCTCATAAGCTTCAGTGTATTTTGAGAATGTAGGTTTTTTAATAAATATGTGTTTTACCTCATGTTGTAGGTAAAACAAATTCTCAAAGCTTTTGTAAAGTACTTTCCCTAATGGGATTCCCTGCAAGGCTGAATTGTTCACTTGCTTTTTGGAAAACTCTCTTATATTTTTATCATAATCATCTTGCTTCATTAATATGTCATTAATAACTAGAGGATTGGGAAGAAATTTTTTCCTTAGAACATCAAACTTGATCATGAACCTTGTGATAGAAACCTCCATGTTCTGGCATTTCTCTTCTACCTGTATCATCAAATTATTCTTAGAGATTACCTTCCTAACTTCTAGGATGGTTTCTGTCCTGTCACTAATTCCAATTTCTTCAAGTTCCTGTCTATTTTTGGAATTAAGAAACTAGATGATTTCAAGAGCTTCTCATGTTTCTTACGAAGCTCTTATTTTATCTTCTGGATTGCTTCTCTTGTTGATTTTACTAAGTCTTTATGCGCATATATGACCTGTATGGATGGCCAAATATCATTGATAGATTCAATGATATTGGACCATAGCTATTGCTTGACATGTGACATTGGTTCCTTCAGTGTTAGTTCTTTTTATAACTTTTTCAACTGCTCATTTAATATGTTGGCTCTTTGTTCTTCATTTTTATGAATTATCTTGGCAAGTTTCTTTTCATCTTCAAGATTTTTAAGTTGTTCTTTAAGTTAGTTTATCTCATTAGTCTAAATAGACATGTCCTGCATAGCTTTTATCAATTTGCTTGCTTCATCTGAATGTTTTGTTGTTGTTGTTGAAGATTCTGTGGTTGAAGTGGTTAATGAAGTGACAAGTAATGTTGTAGTCATGGGTACTGCAGGTGCTAGTGATTCAACTAGTGTGTAAAGTACAACAGTAGTAACTATAGGAATCACTGTGACTGGAATTTATTCTTATTTATCCTTTTTCTCTTAGACCAACTTGTCCATTTCATTCTCCATTTCCTTTATCTGGGCAGTCAACTGTAAAATGAGATTCATCATCTCATCTTTCTTATTAGTATCTTGTAAGACTTCTTTGGCTTGAGGATGTTCTATAGGGGGCAGATTTAGTTGTTTCTTTAATGCAACAATGTCTGCATTTTTCTTCTTGATCAATTCTTGTACAACTTTAACTTTTTAGGATCATACTAGCCCTTCCGAGGATTTGATTCTAGTGTCTTTTGCCTGTGAGGAATCGTTTTCCAATTTGAGCTTATCTCTGATATTTACCATATTTTTTTGCAGTTTCTGTGCACTCATGGCCTTGGTGGTCATTGTAGAATAAATCATCTCTCCTGCCTGCCTATGAAACTCAATTTGGTCAAGAGGATGAATATCCTGGATTGGGACTTCAAAATCTATCTTTTTGTAATATGAGGATGACTTAGGATTTTGAATTGTAGGTTGAATAAATGTCGTCTGCATGTTTTTATTCTTATATTCAAAGGCTGAAAGTAGCCTATTCTGGATTCCAGGAGTTTGTTTTAGATACTGAGAATATATTTCTGTTTTAATCTCTTCATGTCTGGCTTTGATCTCTTTGTATATTTCCTTGATATCCATGTCCTTTTCTGCTGGTTTTTTAGATGAAGAAACTTCAATAATGTTTTGCTTCTGAATTAGTTGAGTCTTTGAAGTAGTAGGTTGTTCTTCTTCTTCAATTTTTGTAGGAGGTGCATTGTCTTTTGCTGCTATTTCTGTATCAATCACCTCTATTATTTCCACTTCTTTGTTGGCAGGATTTAGCTTTGGATTTTTACTGTATCTCAATTTGAATTTTGTCTCTGTTGTAGTTTCTACAGTATAGGATCCTTCCTCTCTGATTATTTTTGCATTTCTGTCTTTTTGAGCTGGAGTTTGCAAAGTTTGACTAGTATCACTTTGCTTCTCTGCCTCTACCAAGGTATTCTCCAACCATTTAGATTGATTTGATAATTTCTCTATCTCTGGCTTCTTTTCATGTACATATGGAGTGAATTTGCACTTAACTATAATTTTACTAATAACTCTAAGGGGATCATAATACCATAGGAAACTGGGACAGAACTTGAACTCCTGCAAATATTTTTCAACCTCTGGACCTGCATCTCTATTGTTACAGATAAAAGAGCCAACCTGGTTCTTCAACTTGAACTTTGTTTTCTTCTTTGCTGCTAAGAAATTAACTGCATCTGAATTAAGAATTTTCCTTATGTATTCAAGGGAAAATAACCTCATAGGGAGGTATCTAGGCAGTTTATATGGAACCAGAATTGATCAATATACTCTTATTTCAGTGTGATTTTGGTACAAGTACCAATCACCTATCCTATTATGCTCTGACATCTAGAGGACTCTCTTAATCTCTTCAATAAATCTAGGTTGCATGCTACTGTTAAGAAAATCTACCATAGGCTGAATGAAGGAATCTGTAAAATCTATATAGGTGAACTCATTTGAATCTTTCCTTATCAAGGAAGTCCAAAAGATGACTGATTGTGGATTTCCTTCCACATCAAGATTTTGAAGGTTAATATTGAATTTCTCAGATTGAAAGTATAAGAACATGTGGAATAGGAATGATGAATACTTAAAAGCACCTTCAGAAGGCATTTTTACCAATTGCTCATGGATACTTTCAGAAAGGTACTGGGAAAAATTAAAAATGGTAGCAGGAGGCTAACCAGGTCTAAATGTAGACCGAAAACCTAATATTGCAACATTAGCATGTTCATCTGTAAAATAGCCAAGAATGAAAGACGACATGGAGATGATATGTCTTGTCCTTTCAGATAATTTTGCAGAAGGGTATGGAGGATTTATCTTGGGAATTTCTACGAAAGAAGGCATGAAGGTTTGAAATATCTGGAACCTATTGGGGAAGTCCATTTTGAGGTATAACTGAGTGAGGGTCTCAATGGATAAAGGGATTTCATTGGGCCTGGGCTGTATTTGGAGCATATGATTAATTGACTCAACAGTAATGGTAAATAAGACTTCTTTTTCAGGGTTTATGATGGCTCTTTGATCAAGAAAATAACATGATTGACAG
The DNA here is from genome assembly GCA_034641835.2 of Pinus albicaulis. Classification (NCBI taxonomy): domain Eukaryota; kingdom Viridiplantae; phylum Streptophyta; class Pinopsida; order Pinales; family Pinaceae; genus Pinus; species Pinus albicaulis. Next base: position 581,043,308 of record CM076582.1, on the reverse strand, counting down.
AGTCTAATCACTTCTGGGCATTGATAGGTCTGAGGAACAACATACTTTGGCAAATTTGACTCCCATATGAACACTTCATCAACCCGATCTATGGATTTTTCTTGGCTCCAGCGGTGGAGCTCAAGAAGGTTGAATTCTATCACTGTATCAGTAATCTTGAAGTCTGTGTCATCTAATGGAATGTGCTCTATATCTACAATAGGGGATTTTAGAGTATTTATGGGTACAATATTTTTGGAAGCCATTGATTTTCTTAATTTATCAATTTTAATACTCTTTTGACCTTAGAACATTGATTTAGGCCTGTAGGAGCACCTCTAGTAATTTATAACAGTTTGCAGATTAATTTGGATAAAAACAAGGGCTTTGTCTATTGTTTGCAAAGGTATAAACTTGCTCTATTAATCAAACTGTAATCTCTGTAGCAATCTCAAGACCTTAGAGTTTCTGCAAAATATATATAGGGCTTATAGTGCAATTTTTGTGATAAAAGTAGTCTCAAGACCTTGGAATTTGGTAAAAGGACACTTAGAGTCTGTAGAAAATGACTTGAAAGGTACAGAAGTATTTTTTAGGTATTCATGGGCTTAAATTTCTTCATTTTATTCAATCTGTGATCTTTAACATTCACAGGCTTTCATAATCTATGAAAATATGCCCAAGGTTTACAGAAATGAAGGGTTTTCAGGAAGTAACAGGGCTTTTAGGATTGTAAAAGGCTCCTAAATGATTCAATTTAGTTGTATTACTTCTTTATATCCAAGAATAGGTTTGTTATTTTGAAGAATACCTGGAAAACTGAAGATTTTCTATGTAGGAGGGTTTCTGACGTGGAAGAAAGCTTTCTGAAGCTCCTGCTGGTCCTTAAAAGCTTTCAATTTGGTTATGAAATGTTTTGCAACATCAAAGGTCTCAAATTCTAGTGAATTGGGCTTGAAATGAGGTCAGAAACGTGATCTGGTAGCGGAAAAACTAGTCGAGAGTGCTTCTTGAGTGAAAAATATAACATAAAGGTGAAAAAAGGGTGCAAATGGGCAGTTTTATGCATTGTTATCAATAGTGAACGCATTAATGGGCAGTCAATTTTGAATTGACAGGGTGGTTTTGCGCGTTGGGGGAAAAAGCGACTAAGCATTTTTCGCAATGGGTAAAGGTGGTAAGCAGTTTTATTTTGAATTGTGCAATCCAATAAAAATACGCCACGTAGAGGGGAGGGAGAGCCCGAAAACTGTGCTTTTCGCAAGGTTTGGGGTGTGCTAACTATCAGGCAATGAAACGCACGATAAGCTATGATGGTTGTCGGATCTGGCAGATGAAGATCAAGCAGCTAGGGTGGTGCAATGGAGTCGCGGGATCAGATGACGTGGGGCTAGGTGTTTAAATGATGCGGGTGGTTAATATGTATTAAACTAAGGTTTAATACATATAATCGGGACTTTATACTATTGGTTAATTTTTGATATGGTTGGGGTTTTATAATATAACCAATGGGATGCGGGTATGTGTAAAGTTATAACCGGCGGGGATAATATATAGTGGGACCGGGATTATTAACATGTGGGGTTTTAAACTATATGTTAAAATAAAATATATGGGTTGGGCTATAATACATAGAGGAATTATATTAATACGGGATAAAAAGTTTTATAATGGGAATTAATACATTAGGTTACTGTGTTAAAAATGAAATGTAACTGTGGGATATGTAAAAACACTAAGTATAGCGTAAAAAATGACATCGGGGATAGATTTCTCTATAGTGGAGCCCGATATAACATCTTAGCATTTATACTTAGGAAAAGGGGCTTTTTACAAGGAGGAAAAAAGTGAAATAAGGGGAAAGAATGAAAATGGAGGGGATGGAGTATTTTTACAAGGGGATGATTTTTGAAAGAAGTTAGTAAATAAAAGGACCAATTTTCTGCTTATCCATGATTGTAAAAACTGCTTGTACCTACCCATCTTCTACCCTAACATTTTTTATTCATTTACATGGGTGCAATTGAGCTTGCAAACCCTTATTCATTGTTCTTTTAAAACATCAAACTAACTAATTCTATCCTTATTTCTTCCAATGGCTCAGATTAAACTGTTGAGCTCCTTAATATTCTCTACCTAACTACTAATCTGTCAAGATTAAACTATTTGCTAGATATTTATTCTCTATCTAACAACATGAAATTTAAAGCATGAAAGGTTAAGATTAAGTTGTTTAACCTTCATGGATTGTGGCATTTTAACAAGTTGCACACAATCTGTTGGAAAAATACTGAGAGGGGGGGGTGAATCAGTATTTAGAGCAGACAATAAAAATTTGAAATTTCCTTCTTAAAACCCCATACGCTACTTTCCTGAATTCAACTCACGTATATACGTAGATATCCTTCACAGAACTCGCGTATATCCAGTGAATTAATTATGCATTTAATTCATGACTTAGATCATTGCATTACTCATTTATCATATGTTCAAAAAACAGTAAACAGGTGCAGAAAGAACAGAGTAATCATCACACACAATCAATCACACATGAACACCAGGATTTTTAGGTGGAAACCCAATTTGGGAGAAAACCACCACTGTCGTTGTCTCAGTATTCAATCTTTATTATTAAGAAAACTTCTTACAACATGTACTGGCACAGACTCATACCAGCACGCAGGCACCCACCTGCAGAAGGCTACAACCTTCTCTCGTTTACCAGCCTTTCCTGGAAGGGAGCAACAGCCCCCTGCTCTCGTTTACCAGCCTCTCCTGGAAGGGAGTTACTACCCCCTGATATTAACACCAGCCTCTCTTGGCAGAAAGCTTCTACTTTCATACTGAAGGCTTCAACCCTCAGATCCACTGCAGACCACGTTTCATCAATTTTCAAACTGGATCAAAACAGCTTCAACACAATCCTTCACTTATCAGAAAACGTCCTTTTTCTAGAGCATCAAACAAAACAGTGAAACCACTGTAACCAGAATATCAGAGATAACCCAGACTTCAGAATAGATATGCAAAATCTCAATTAGCTTTGAGCAACCATTAGTTCAAATTGCATACGCGCTTTTCTTCAAACAGACTCACGTATATACGCGCTTTTAATAAAGGCAACCCGCATATACATCTGTGCACTTTTCAGAAAAACCCTAACAGTCCATATGCTCCTTTGTTTAAACAGATCCGCGTATATATGCGCTTTTCATGAAACGAACATGCGTATAGATCTATAAAAGACAAACTTTGCAGAACAGATCAGATCTATGGACTTACCCAGTTTTCTTCAATATCTTCAATAGATTTGCGCCAGGTCTTCAATAATTATTTTCGGATCATCCTAGAGATTCATCATTTCCAGATCTAGAGATTTTGAACCTTCATCATATTCATGGGTGCATCATAGATTCAGATCTATCGATTAAGAACAGAGTTCAATCATACAAATAAACTTCAGAGTGAAGTATTCATTTAAAGCCCAGACACATGCACACACTTTTCACAATGATTTTCTTCTCCTTATATAGGTTTACCCTTTATCAATACCATGAGCCAAAACCACACCTCTTCCGATGGTATTCCTGGACGGGGTCAAATAGACAACCCAGCGCTCAATACAATGAGTCAATACCATGGTAGTAACCCCTGGTTTTACACTTTTAGAGCGCAATTGAGCATACGCGACTTGGCACGTACTTTCCCGCGTGCATACGCTACTTCGCCTAGACAAACCCGCGTATGCCTTGAGACACACACTTTTCATCATTGGTCTAGCACATACTGGAATTCCTTTCATCATTACATCTGAGCTGCTCTGTAGACACATCAGATTTACATCATTAAATAGTATATCAAGTCAGTTTCCATTAAGTACAACTTTCATCAAGTTCTTTATCAAGTGGGTTGCCATCAAGGACAACACTCTGCATAATTTTGCCAACAATCTCCCCCTTTGGACTTGATGGCAACCATAATGGTGTTTGATCACAACAGGTAGATTCATTAATCATAATGATAGTCTCCCCCTATTCAAACACCATGTCACTCTCCCCCTTTGACATCAAGGGAAAAGTGTGGATCAACACCAACACAAGGTTTTTCTCCTCATGTCAAAAGAAAAGCGCTAGATATCTGATGTGCACTGAGGTTACCAAGCTCCCCCTGAGTTCATGCCGGATCTTCAAACATGTTTTTCAATGAAGTACATGACTCTATGACCTTCCTATCACCAAGGATGCATACTTACATCAAAGATCCAACCAAGTGGATTTACAGATGAGACTCAAGTACCGAACCAAGTGGGTTTACATATTTTGACTCAGCTACCCAACCAAGTGGGTTTACACATTGAACAAGTCCTTACATGACTGAATATTACAATTTACATCATAGGTCTCAACATGACCTTTTCATCAAATTACAAATATGACCCTTCATACCCAAGACAAAAGGATCTCAAGAGAGAGATCATAATTCAGAATCATCATAATGCCAACAATGCATTATTCTCAGCAAGGCTAATGCTCCCCCTGAATATGTGCATCCTAAACACTTTCAACAGCAAATCATCAAGGCATCTTCACCCAAAATCAGAGAATGAAACAGAAATATAAGAGCCGAAATACCACCAGAGACTCCAAATAGCATCAGAGATACCAAACAGCACCATAGCTTGTGCTGAAGAAATGCTGACCTAGAAAAATTGTCAGCAACCACACATACGTGGTTTTCTGTGTATGAACTCGCGTATATACGCGACTGTCTTTCAGGAAACCTGCGTATCCAAATTAATCTTCAGAATTTTAATCAGATCTGATCCTCTGCATGGCAGAGACTACTCCCAGCTTATGTCTGAGATATTCGAACGCTTCCCTGGGCAGAGGTTTGGTAAATATATCAGCAACTTGTTCTTTGGAGGGAACATACTCCAACTTCACCTTTTGTTCAAGCACTTGTTCACATAAGAAATGATACTTGATGGGAATGTGCTTGGTCTTGGAATGCATAACAGGATTCTTTGAGATACTGATGGCACTTGTATTATCACACATAATGGAAATAGGAGGTGAACATTTGATTTGGAAATATTGTAAGGTTTGCATCATCCAAAGAAGTTGAGTGCAACATGATGCGGCAACCACATACTCTGCTTCTGTTGTAGATAAGGCAATAGAGCTTTGCTTCTTGCTGAACCAAGATACTAATCGGGGCCCCATATAGAATGCACCACCACTAGTGCTTTTCCGATCATCAACATTTCCATCCCAATCTGCATCAGTGTAAGTATGAAGAGTAAGATCAGCATTCTTTGGATACCATAGTCCAAAGTCTTGAGTTCCTTGCAGATATTTGAATATTCTTTTGACAGCCTGAAGGTGAGATTCTTTTGGATTAGCTTGGAATCGTCCAACAATCCCAACTGCATGCATAATGTCCAGTCTAGTCCCGGTGAGATAAAGTAGACTTCCTATCATAGATCTGTAATCTGGTTGGTTCACCATGGGAGAATCATCATGAGAACTGAGATTACATCCGGTTATCATTGGTGTACTTACAGGTTTGCACTCTTCCATGCCATACTTCTTCAGAATTTGCTTAAGGTATTTTTCTTGTGATAAGAATATACCATCTGTAGTTTGATGCACTTGCAAACCAAGAAAGAATGTTAGTTCCCCAAGTAAAGACATTTCAAATTCTTGCTGCATGACAGAAGCAAATTTCTGACTCATAGATTCTTCATTACTTCCAAAAATTATATCATCAACATATACAACCACAATCAAAAGTTTATCATTTTCAATTTTTGTGTATAAGTTGCTATCAGCAGACCCCTTTGAAAATCCTTGTTGGTGAATATATTTTTCAAGACGATAATACCATGCCCTTGGAGCTTGTTTGAGACCATATAGAGCCTTTTTAAGTCTACAAACAAGATTTTCATCATTTCCCAAAATGAATCCTTCTGGTTGTTCTATATAAACTTCTTCTTCTATATCACCATTGAGAAATGCAGATTTAACATCCATTTGATAAACTTTGATTTGTTGAAAACTTGAAAAAGCAAGAAACATTCTTATGGCTTCAAGTCTAGCTACAGGAGCAAAAGTTTCTTCAAAGTCTATACCTTCTTGTTGAGTATACCCCTTGCAAACAAGTCTGGCTTTATTTCTTATGACATCTCCATTTTCATTTAACTTGTTTTTGAATATCCATTTAGTTCCAATGACATTTTTGTTATGAGGTCTTGGTACTAATTCCCAAGTGTCATTTTTATCAATTTGGTCAAGCTCTTCATTCTTGTTTTGAACCCAAAATTCATCTTTGCTAGCTTGATTGACATTGTGTGGTTCAATAGTGGATATAAATGCCAGATAGCTAGAGGATCCTACAAGAGTCCTTCTTGTTTGTACACCTGATGCCTTATCTCCCAAAATCTGAGATTCTGGATGATTCTTTTGAACATATCTGGAAGGAGCCTTTTCAGATAAATCATCTTCAGGTTCTTCATTGGATCCACTGTCTATATCATTCCTATTTGATGTATAAGGACAATAGTCACCATCATCTTCTTCTGTCGTTTGTTTTTCTTCTTTAGGGGCTGCAGGAGACTCATCAATGACAACATCAATACATTCAACAATCTTTCAAAGCCTTTTATTGTAACATTTGTATGCTCTGCTTGTAGATGAGTAACCAAGAAGTGTCCCTTCATCTGACCTAGGTTCAAACTTGCCAAGCTTCTCATCATTATTTTTGATAAAGCATTTACTTCCAAAAACTCTAAAATGCTTCACAGAGGGAGAATTACCATACCAGAGTTCATATGGAGTTTTGTCACTATTTACCCGAACATGTGCCTTGTTGAGAATGTTTGCTGCTGTATGTGTTGCTTCTCCCCAGAAAATGTCAGGTGTTCCAGAATCATCAACCATAGCTCTAGCCATTTGTTGAATTGTTCTATTCATTCTTTCCGCTACGCCATTTTGTTGTGGGGTGCCTGCTACAGAGAACTGTCTTTTTATGCCATGTTGTTCACAAAATTCAAGGAATTCATTTGAAGTATATTCTCCTCCTCGATCAGATCTAAGACACTTGATTTTTAGATCTAATTCATTTTCCACCAGTGCTTTGAAGATCTGAAATTTTTCAAATGCTTCATCTTTGTGTTTAATCAACCCAATCCAACACATCCTAGAGAAATCAGCAATAAATAAGATATAGTATTCTTCCCCACGTGGTGACTTTTTCCTCATAGGTCCACATATGTCAGTATGAATAAGTTCAAGAGGATTACTTGATGATCCTTCTTTGGCATTAAATTTCACTCTAGTCTGCTTACCGAATTGGCAAGATTTGCATATGATACTCTCTGGTAGAGTAATATTGGGAAGACCACGAACAGCTTTAAGTCTACCTGATTTGTTGATTTGAGAGAAGCTCAGATGCCCCAGCCTTCTATGCCATAGCCAATTTTCTGAAGATTTGCTCAAGTAACATTGATCTTTGCAGTTCTTATTACTCTGGGATTGCTTGAGTTCTTCCTTTATAATAGTTTTACCTTGTCAGTTCACGAACCACACATACTTTCGAACTAAAGACAACTCGGTTCATGATCACACATTTGACTTACACTTAACGGAGTTACATGCCTTAATCCATCCACATACATGACATCATTAGCCTTCACCTTTTCTTTTTTTAAAAGCTCTGAGACCCTTTTATTTTAATTTATTTTGAGGTATCATTTCCAAATGTAACTTTCTTTCCTTTTCTAGAGCATTATATGCAAGAAGTTTTCTTTGTCACTTGTCATGTGTCTTGAGCATCCACTATCAATGTACCATTGATTTTCTTCACCTTCTAAAAATATGTATCCCACAATTTTCAACCTGTAATTCCTTCTTTTTCCATACTTTGGAACTTGAAGGAAAATCCTATTTTGGCTGGACTTTTCTCCTACATTCAGATTCTAAATGGACAAAGTTATTGCAATAAGTACATTCAACTTCATTTTGAAGAGGAGAAAAGTTGTTATAGATGTTCTTCTTTGGTTCAATATCCATCGTTTTCTTTCTTGCTTCTCTAGTCATGATGGTTTTATAGGCAACACATTGAACAACTTTATGACCAAAATTGTGACATGAGAAACATTGTCCATTGAAGTAGAAATTTTTGCGATCATGAAATATTATATTTGAATTTACCTGTTGGTTGTAGCTTCTTTGAAAGACATCCCTGTTAGTGTTCCTTGAATTGTGATGATCATGCTTTACCTGTAAAGATTCTTTATTCCCTTGCTGAGTGGCTGAATGTAGTAAACTAGCTATAGCTGCTTTTAGATAATTTGGTGTTGAAGCTTGAGAGGATTCTCCGGTATATCCAAGACCTATATTTATAAGAGGAGAACGTTGTACCTTGATAATCTCATCTAAGGTTTCATATCCTTTAGAAAATCTAAGATTCAGAGTCTTTTCTTTCTCAAGTTCTTTTCTTAGACTTACTACTTCACATTCTAAATTCTCATTGTGTTTCTTCGCTTCTTCATTCTACTTTTTCAGAGTCTCTGGTATTTTTCCTTTCTTCTAAGAGAATTTTACCATTCTTCGAATTTTAGTTGATTTTTTCTTCAGAAAATCATTGTCCTCTAGAGCATCCACAAAAGTATCCTTTTCATCTTTAGATTCAAATTCCATGAGAAGTCTAGGATCTTGTTCACATTCTTCCTGACTATTAGATAACCCATCACTGTCTTCATGAGTGTAGTAACTTTTCCTGGTGCTAGACGGGTGCTTATTCATTCTTGCTTACTTCCTTCCCTTTTGCGGATGTTTCTTTATCAGGACATTAGCGGCCTCAATGACCAAAGCATCCACAATCAAAACATTTGAAAGGAAGCTTACCTACGAACCGTCCTGTGCCAAAGTTGAAGTTTCTTTAAATTTACCTCATCTTCTTCGAGATACCAATACGATCCTTCTGCTTCTTGTACTTTCTTCCCTTTTGTAGAAGCTCTAAAGACAGCTTCTTTGACTTCAGATGGTCCTCCTCTTCTCATTTCATAATCAGTTAGTATGCCATGGAGTTGTACGACAGTAAGATTTTGAAGATCCTGTTTTTCTTCAAGAGCAGAAACTTTTGACTCAAATTTTGTTGTTAGAGATCTTAAGATTTTCTCAACCAAAGTAGATTCTGCTATTGTTTCTCCCATGTTTCTCATATGATTTACAATATCATCAAGACGTAAGAAGAAACTAGCAACACTCTCATCATTATGCATCTTCAAATTCTCATATTCAATTCTGAGAGTTTGGAGTTTTGCACTTTTTACCTTTGCATCTCCTTCATAACTTAGAATGATTTTGTCCCATAATTCCTTTGCTGTATTTAGCTGCATAACCTTGAAAAATTATGATTCAGTTAGACTTCCCAATAGTGCATTGACCGCCTTTGCATTTGTTTCATAGTTCTTCTTTTTCCGTTGGATCCGTTGGTACTGCGACTGGATATTGATATCCTTGTTCAATAATGGCCCATACGTCTACTCCCATAGACTGAAGATAGGATCTCATCCTTATTTTCTAGAAGATTAAATTGCTTCCATTAAAGAGTGGAGGCTTGATAGATACTGTTCCATCTTGATTGCTCATCTTGCTTGATCTTCCTTCTAGCGGCTAAGCTTTTTCAGAAGGACCTGCTCTGATACCAATTGTTGGAAAAATATTGAGAGGGGGGGGGGTGAATCAGTATTTAGTGCAGACAATTAAAACTTTGATATTTCCTTCTTAAAAACCCATACGCTACTTTCCTGAATTAAACTCGCGTATATACGCGGATATCCTTTACAAAACTCGCGTATATCCAGTGAATTAATTATGCATTTAATTCATGACTTAGATCATTGTATTAATCATTTATCAGATGTTCAGAAAATAGTAAACAGGTGCAGAAAGAATAGAGTAATCATCACACACAATCAATCACACGTGAACACCAGGATTTTTAGGTGGAAACCCAATTTGGGAGAAAACCACCGTTGTCATCGTCTCAGTCTTCAATCTTTATTATTAAGAAAACTTCTTACAACATGTACTGGCGCAAACTCATACCAGCACGCAGGCACCCATCTGCAGAAGGCTACAACCTTCTCTTGTTTACCAACCTTTCCTGGAAGGGAGCAACAACCCCCTGCTCTCGTTTACTAGCCTCTCCTGGAAGGGAGCTACTACCCCCTGATATTAACACCAGCCTCTCTTGGCATAAAGCTTCTAATTTCAGACTGAAGGCTTCAACCCTCAGATCCACTGCAGACCATGTTTCATCAATTTTCAGACTGGATCAAAACAGCTTCAACAAAATCCTTCACTTATCAGCAAACGTCCTTTTCCCAGAGCATCAAACAGAACAGTGAAACCATTGTAACCAGAATATCAGAGATAACCCAGACTTCAGAATAGATAAGTAGAATCTCAATCAGCTTTGAGCAACCATTAGTTCAAATTGCATACGCACTTTTATTCAAACAGACTCGCGTATATACGCGCTTTTAATAAAGGCAACCCACGTATACACTTGTGCACTTTTCAGAAAAACCCTAACAGTCCATACGCTCCTTTTTTTAAACCGATCCGCGTATATACACGCTTTTCATGAAACGAACATGCGTATAGATCTATAAAAGATAGACTTTGCAGAGCAGATCAGATCTATGGACTTACCCAGATTTCTTCAATATCTTCAATGAATTTAACTAGGTGCCAAATGCACCGGATCAATACTGTGGAGTTCATCTAACATTTCAGATCCTGAAGTTTGCAGACCTTCATCATATTCATGGGTGCATCATAGATTCATATCTATCGATTAATAACAGAGTTCAACCATACAGATAAAATTCAGAGTGAAGTATTCATTTAAAGCCCAGACATATACACACACTTTGCACAATGATTTTATTCTCCTTATATAGGTTTACCCTTTATTAATACCATGAGCCAAAACCACACCTCTTCCGATGGTATTCCTGGGCGGGATCAAATAGACAACCCAGCGCTCAATACAATGGGTCAATATCATGGTAGTAACCCCTGGTTTTACACTTTTAGAGCGCAATTGAGCATACGTGACTTGGCACGTACTTTCCCGCGTGCATACGCTACTTCTCCTAGACAAACCCGCATATGCCTTGAGACACACACTTTTCGTCATTGCTCTAGCACATACTGGAATTCCTTTCATCATTACATCTGAGCTGCTCTGTAGACACATCATATTTACATCATTAATTAGTATATCAAGTCGTTTCCCTCAAGTACAACTTTCATCAAGTAGGTTGCCATCATCTTTATCAAGTGGGTTGTCATCAAGGACAACACGGCGCATCTCATGCCAGCACAGCCTTTATTTTGCAGTAAAAGTAAATAGTAGTGGCATTTGGATTTGCATCACTTACATGTTTTCTTTTTGTTTGGGGTCCATTTTTATATTCTTTTTGATATTTTTTCTTTTAAGTCCTTTGAATTTTATTTTAGGACTTTTACCCTCTTTACATTTTTTTATTTTCTTCAGGAATTTCAACCTTCCTCAACTGCGATGAGTATCATGGGAATCCTGTGGTGTTTTAACTACATTTGGGTAGTCTGCTAATATCACAATTGATAGTCACACTTCCCTTTAACCTTTGTCTCAACTGGGTCTCCACTGGAACTGACATGCATGCAAATAATAATAGTAAATCATCAGTTACATGTTAGATCACTGATTTTGAATTAAATAATATTTAATTTACTTGATCTCTCACTAGTGTATCAAACAATTACAACTAGCACAATTGACTTTAACTAACTTAACTGAGTTAACTGATTACAACATGTATTAAACTAATGTGCCACTGCACTTCGAACTCTATTACAACTATAATTAATCTGCATGCCTCACCAACTACCCTCAACTCGAAATTCATGATCTAACTGAGTTTATCACACTCAGTTAACTATTACAAGTGATTTTGAGATAAGATTACAATTTATTGTCCAATTTAATTAAGGGATAATTAAAATAGAGATGCACAAAATTCAGCCCACACCAGTGTAAGTGTTGCTAGGACCTGTGGTCCCACACTAGTGTAGGTGCTTCTTGGACCTCCTAGTTGCACACTAGTGTAGGTGCTACTTGGACCTCCTCATCCCACACTTAGTGTAGGTGTTGTCATGTTGTTTCCGGATGCCAATTTACTGTTTCTTGTTGCAAACTTCAACACTCCCTCTCAACAAGAAAGGAATTTCCTTGCATGCGACATGCACCTCTTGCATGCAACATGCAACCTCATACATGTGACTTGCAACCCTTACATGTGACATGCAACTCTTGCATGCAACACTTCTCTAGTGTTTCTTGCACATGCAACCTTTGCATGCAGCACTCCTGAAACTGAATAGCCTCCAAAGAACTAAATCAATATAATGCATATGTGTCATTTGATCTTGTGCTACTAGGCTGGTTTCCCCACCCATAAAAATCTGTCATATGAGATGGTGGCTAAATGATGTTGGATAGCCTTCAAGAAACAATTCCATTACGAAAATTGCTGATACTTGAAGACTTTTGATAATATCCTATCCTTGGGTAATATTCACTACTGTTTCCCTTCAGAACTCAGAATCCTGCTGATTTCCAAAGTCAAAATACTGCTACAAACCCCATTTTTCCCTTTTTCTCCTTCCCATACTAACTTCATTTTCTATTTTCCCATTCCCCATGAAAATCCCATAATTTCATGTTTTCTTCCCTTCCCATTTCATAAAATACATTTGATAAGGTCTAAGACCCCTTCTTAGCCTTATCGAAACCTCCATTTCCTTTGAAAAACATTAAAAAACCATAGAAAATTCATATTTTCTATGATTTGGACTTAAGCCCCCTCGGGCTAAGTCCCTAACCCTTTTTTCGCCCATGCGCCCGAGCGCCAGAACCAACTTCTAAACCCATCGGGCGCTTATCCTTTCGAATTTATTTTTCTCCGCCAAACCACGAAAAACCTTTGTTATTTGTGTTTTTGGGGTTTTAATTTATTCCCAAAGGTTCCACCCGTATAAATGATGGAGCAATCTCCACCATCGATCTTCTCTGCAGATCGGACGGTGCGGAACGCGCCATCCCTGTGGACCCCCCCATCCACGCGCTATTTTCCAAACCCATGTGGTTTCTTTCACACCGCTCTTCAGCGGAGGGCGGTTTTTCCCCGGCAGCCAGTGATTCCATACGAAATTTGACGCGTGTCCCTTGTATGATTTGAAAACCGCTGGGCAACCGTCGTCCATCGTGCGTTATAGTCCAGACTAGGATGCCCAGCGAAATCAATCTCCGCCGTCCGATCTAGGCCCAATCATCCAACGGCTATCGCTCTTCGAAAGTGTCTGATGTATAATCAAAGTGCCCGTGTGATAAACCAACCTTCGTACCACAGCAAATCAATCTCTACCGTCGATCTGATCTGCAGATCGACGATCCAAAATCCATCACCTAGATCCCCTCCGTTTGACTTTCAACATCCCCTGATTCCATCTTAACCGTCCAAATTGATCCAGATCAACGGCGCAGTTTCACTGCGGGGGTATACCCCCAAGATTTTTCCTTCGTGCACCCGGACCCCCCAAAATCATCCCCGACCGTCGATCTCTGCGCGAATTGACGGCTCTGATCTAATCCTCCCCCCATGCTTTTTCAACCATTTTGAGATTAAATCCCGACCGTTGGATGATGCCATCCAACGGCCCTACTTCCTTCGCACATCCTCCGATGCAGATTGACCTATAAAAGCAGGATTTTATAACGTTTGTTTGTATTTTGCAGGGTTTCAAAGGCTTTCACTATAAACGAAGAAAATTCGAAAGAAGAGGGTGACGACTCTCTTACTTTTGATTTACCAAAGGAAATCGACCACCGGGTTTAAAATGTCATATTTATCAATGTTTCATGAACCATTGATGCATTACAGACCTTATGCGGCCCTGTACAACAGCGAGAAAACATGGATCAAGCGCAAGAAAAGAGTATCAGCGCTGAAGACCAGGAAATTATCAGAGCAAAGGATTAATGGACTGTTTACAAGGATTATGGCCCAAAATGATCATTATAAACCTAATCCCCGGGTTAAAACAGAGTTCAAAGCAAATCCAAAAGATTTCCGCAGACGGACCCTCCTTACAAATGGGCGAGACAGTTCCTCCCAGCGACTAAAAGCGCCACCTGTGCCTCAAAGTATTCAATCAGGAGCTGAATTTATTGATCAGGATCAGATATTCCACCTCAACGCAGCCAAAGAGTTATTTCTGCCAGGAACTTCAATACAAAGAATATCTGCAGAGTTACTTCAATGCCACAAAGTGCCTCAAAGGTCAACAAAACTCCTACCAAGCTTGAAATCATTATGTAAATCATTTAATATAGAGGATATGTATGTAAGTCTCCTCATTTGTGCCCCTTGAGGTCCAATGAGCCATTTAATTATGTATTAATTGTAATTTAGATCTTTTATCAAGATCTCACCTCCTCATCCCTCTATATATACTACAGCAGAGGATGAGTGAATGTTGGTTGTTGTTTGATTACAAGTTGTGACATTGAAACTCTCTGAAATAAATATACTAGTCTGTTGAAGTTGAAAAACAAATTGAAGTCTTGGATGTCTTGATGATGTTGTCATATGCTGTTCCTGAGAAGGTTCTATCATTGGATCCATGAGCTTGGCTGTTGGTGAAGTATTTTGAATTGTTTAATGTTTTCTCCTGTTTTCATTATGTTCCATAATTTCTTACTACAGTAGGTTGAAATTTTTAGACTAAGAAATGACTCTTGGAAGCACCTTAGATCTGTTCATCCTTCACTGTTTTATGTTTTCTTCTGCTAAAGTATTTTAGAGGCTTTAAATTTTCTCTTTAGTCTTCATGCTTGTTTATTTCCATAATAGCTCAAATATTTGGTTTCGGCATGATTTATGGTTATCCCTGCTTGCCTGCTATCACTTGAAAGCTGTTATTGAAGTCTCCCTTTGAAGTACCATTGTTCTAAGTTAATCAAAGAGGTCGATTTTGATCTTGCCCTTTGCCATTGCCTGAACAGTTGTTTTGAAGGTCTTTATAGCTGTAAGCATAGATGTTATTTAGGTGTTCCCTCTTCTATGAATGCAACTATCAGTGAATCTTTTATGTTTTCTAAATCCTTAAAAAATAAAATCTTTGAGGAAATAGGGAGTTCCCCGAATCTTAGATTTCATTTTAAAAGTTGTATTGAAATCATTATTTTCTTAAAGAATGTTTGTAGAATTTATGGTTAGCCCTGTCTATCAAATATTTGTTTATTGTTAAGTTATGTTTTCAAGTTCCCTTTGTTGAGAATTAAACTTCTCTTCCCAAATCATTAATGTCCATCTCATTCCAAAACAAAGGATCCTATGGCCAAGTTAGATTTTTCCTTTGATATCCCATATCCCTTGAAGAGTTTTCCATGACCTTATTTTGACTCCATTACCCAATGAACCAGATATTTCTTTTTTTTGTCTATCTTTCCTAGACCTTTCATGTTCTGTTGTATCAACTCAACCCAACCAAACAAACATCTACACTTAATAACTAGTCTAAAATCCATAATCAAAGCACACAAGATAAACCTTTGAAAACAAATATTTGAGAGATCCCTCTCTGAGAACAGGAGGACTAGATCCTGGAACTCTAAAGATTGGTTCTGATGTTGCATTGTCTTTTGATTTGCCAAACTTTCAAAACACCGGACACCAACATAATGGCGATCACGGTGGGACCTACTGAGAATCAGAGGTTTCAAAACCTTTCTTTAAACTTTTTAGGTCCAGTATAACATAAGTAACTCTCTTCAAGCACTGCCTGACAATGGTAATCATGATAGGACTAAATTGAATCAGTGACAAACTAAGAAACCCTTAGTATTCTTGAAAAGCCTTAACAAACATTGAAGGAACCAGTTACCAAGCCATAAGAGCAACTCTGTTTGTTTGAACACCTTAGCTAAGTGCAAAATCAGACTTAGAATACTCTCTTAACCACTAAAACCAAAT
The DNA here is from genome assembly GCA_034641835.2 of Pinus albicaulis. Taxonomy (NCBI): domain Eukaryota; kingdom Viridiplantae; phylum Streptophyta; class Pinopsida; order Pinales; family Pinaceae; genus Pinus; species Pinus albicaulis. The sequence goes on along the minus strand of CM076582.1, from coordinate 581,027,236 downwards.
AGCTCAGAAAAACCCAAAAAACATTTCAAGTTTGGCTGCATAATAAACATTGGTAGTGGACCATAAAACCTTTACCTCCTCAGCAGCTAAGAACTTCCACTTTGTAGTAAAACACTCATTCTTATATATCATTTATCTTTTGTTGTGTTTTACCTTATACTCTTAGACAGAGTCTAGAAAGGGCCAGGTAGCCTCCGGATCTCATCCTCTTTTAGAGGTGACATATCTGGTGAATGCCCCCCCAGTCAATCTCTGGTTAGAGTTTGTTGTGTTTCGGGATATCCTTGAAGAAGGATGTTTCACAAGCACTATGGTGGACAGTGTATCTCTTTGAAAACACTCTAAAATTTCCACCTGGCGACTCCACAATCTTGAACAGACCTTAAGACTCCACTGGGAAGAACCCTTATCATTATAATATCTTTCAAACTCAGTTAGAGCACTGTAGGATTAAAATTGCGAAAACAGATAAGTTGACCTCTCAAAGATTGTCATACTTGGTTGAAATTTTCTTGTTATTTGGGTCTAAAAACACAACATAGTGGCTCCTAGAAAGATCCACACTAGAACCCATCCTGACCCCGATCCGCCTGAGATAGTTGAAAACCTGGAAAGAATCCTTAGGAAGTCCCCTAAGATAAAATCTTCAACTATTTTTAGATCACCCCCAAGAGCTAATTCAGTCCCTGAAAATCTTTTAGCTCTACAACAATCACAAGCTGACTTAGTCAATCCCTTTAGGACTAGGTCATTTGGTGATTTAGATCAGCTAGATTTTGAGTCTTCACTTTCATTTCCTGAAACAAGTGAACATTTTGGTAGTAGAGAAACAACACCTCCTGATTTACACTTCCTTCATAACTTAGGTGTCTCTCATCAGATCGACTCGAAATCTCTTGTTGTTCCCATTCATGTCACCCGCTTCATCCCTTTGTTCAAACCACTCCACTTCAGCCCCTCCTCTTGTCAATCCACCTTATGAAAACCCACCCCCACCACATATCCTTGCATGGTATGCTCCTTAGTCCTTACTTATACCATTATTGATCTTCCAAGGGACTATCGATTTGAAATTCCATTATATGATGCTACCGTCATGTTGCATCGCAACATGTGGATAAGATGGATGATTACTTTGACGGAAATGAGATCGATGATGATTCTATCAAGCTTAGATTATTTTCTCAGAGCTTAGGGGGGGAAGTAATAAAATGGTTTAAAGGTTTAACCCCCCGTAGTATTAATGATCTCCAAGCCTTCCATCAAACGTTCCTAAACAAATGGGAAGTGAAGAATAATCATCTCCAAGTCCCTGCTGGATTACAACAATCTCCGTAGGAACCCTGGGGAAAGTGTACAAGCCTATTGTACTAGGTTTAACAGTGTATATAATGCACTTTCCCCAAAACTAAAACCTCCACAAGGCTCAGCCTTAAACAAATTCCCTGAAGGATTTGACTCTGACATGACTTATTCACTAAGAGAAAGAGATTTTGCAACTCTCGAAGATATGCAAAGGGGTTCTATTTCTGTGGAAGTCAACTTAATAGAAAAGAGAGCAAGGATGAAAACTGAGAAGAAAGTATCTTTTAAAGAGGAATCCTCTCCTTCTACTTCAAGCTCAAAAGTGGAGAGAATGTTGGAAGAAATGATGAAAGAGATGAGCATAATTAAGAAAGCACAAGAAAATCAAAACCAAACCACACTTCAAAACAATCAAAATAGAAATAGAAATCAGAATTATAGAAGAGATAACAATCAAGATAAGCAAAAAGAAAGTGACCAACAAATTAGACCTCCCTTTCAACAGAACTATGTAGATCAATATGAGGAAGATAGGGAGTTGGAAAGGTTGGAAGAACCTCATGTAAACTTGATTGGATCAGACAGTGGGGATGATGTTTTCCTCACTAAGGAAGAACAAGGTTTCTTCTCTGATGATCAAAATACAAACACCTATGAAGATTCTGCTGAATATAGATTGGGTTTTGAAAATGCAATCATGGAGGTACACAAACAATATGATCTTAGGAGCAAGGGAAGTATAGAGAATTCAAAAGATAATAATACTAGCACTACTGTCAAGAAAAACGCAGAAAACCAACCCAAAAGGACAGCAGAAAAAACCAACATTTCGGCCAAAAAACCAGATTTAAAAAAAGACAAGGGAGTCCAGCCAAATGTTGAACAGAGCACCCCTAGCACTTCAGCTAGTGGTCCTAATAAAACTATTCCTATCACTAGTCCAAACAAGGTTCAGCAAATTAAAGCTGCTGAAAAGAATTCAATTGAAAAAAACAGATGTAAATATTAACAAGTCAATTATTCCTTTTAGCCTTGAGGGAGAGGTTGCTAAGATAAAAATTACCATCCCCCTAGCTGAACTAGTAACCCAAGAAGTGTACAAAAACCAAGTTTTGAAAGCTTTAAACTTATGAAGTGATACTGACACCTTAAACTTGACAGATGACAAACCTAAGCTGTTGTTTGGCCCAGAGGTTGAAGGAAAATATCAAGACGGACCAGTCCCTCCCTTCTATGTTAGTTTGAACATACACGATAAAATTTTTCACAATGCCATGTTAGATTCTGGAGCTTCACACAATCTAATCCCCAAGGTAGTAATGGAAATCTTAGGCTTAGAAATTACTAAACCATACAAAGATTTGTATTCTTTTGACTCAAGCAGAGTCAAATTTTTGGGTTTAATCAAAGATTTATGTGTTAACCTAGCTCAGATCCCTGCCGAGAATCTAGTTATGGATATAGTCGTAGCTAACATTCCCCCTAAGTATGGCATGCTCTTATCAAGATCATCAGGAGCCAAAATTCAGGGAGCCCTTCAAATGGACATGTCTTATGCCACCATCCCTGTTTTCAATCAAAATAGAAGACTATACAGGGAATCCCACATGAAGTACATGGTGAGCAACATAGACAAACCAAACAACACTCCAATCTATTCTATTCAATCAAGTTTATATTCCTTTATCTTGTGTAATGAAGATGAAATTACTCAACAAGGTAAAGAAAACATGGACCCAATCAGTTCACCAGAACAATCCAATCTTACCTCTAATCAACTTCAAAACATTGACAATCAACAACAACAAGAAAATGAAAATGAGTCAAATATACTTTGGACAATAAATTTCGATGGATCCTGTAATAAAACCAGTGCAGGGGCAGGTGTCTGGACTCAAAACAAAAATCATAGTTTTTCATACAAGTTAGACTTCCCATGCACTAACAATATTGCTCAGTATGAAGCACTTCTCCTAGGCTTACAACTGCTTAAAGAATTGGAAACCCAAAAGATATCTATTTTAGGGGATTCTAAACTTATCATCAAACAAATCAAAGGAGAATACTCAGCCAAGAATCCAAGGCTTAGGGAATATCGAAATGCTGCCCTTGACCTATTAAAAAATTTCGAAAAATATGAACTCATTTTCATCCCTAGAGCACTGAATCATCTAGAAAATGAACTTACCTTCATTGCCAGAAATTGCCAAGTACCTGAGATAAATGAACAACTCAGTATAAAGGTGAAACACAGACCTGCTGTGCCTGATAACGAAGATCACTGGCAGGTGTTTGAATCTGACAGACACATAGATGATTTCTTGAAATCAGAAAGTGATTTCAGCATACCAATACCAGAAAATAACCATAAAGAAAACTATTTGTATATTGAACAAATCCCAGAGGCTAAAATAACATATCCTGCTAATATAAATCATTGTGAGAATCCTTTTGAAGCAGAGATAATGAAAAATGAATACCAAGAAGACTTGGAAGTCTTACAATGCAAAAATGATAAAATCCCAAGAGGTCTCACACCTTTAGAACACCTGTTTGATCTCAACGATGTAGCCAAAGAACCAAGAATGGAGCCTGTGGAAACAAATGTAGAAGAGCATAACATAGGTAGTCTAGCAGAACCCAAGATGATCAAGCTATCCAACACCCTCCCAGCTCACATAAAATTGCAATACATAGAGCTTTTCAAAGAATTCAGAGATGTGTTTGCTTGGGAATACAAAGACTTAAAATCGTATGATACCAGCATCATCCAGCATAAGATCTCCTTGAAGGAAAATCAAAAGCCTTTTAAGAAAAAACTAAGGAGAATAAATCCCCTTTTACTACCTTTAGTTAAGGCAGAAATTGAGAAGATGTACAATGTTGGGATCATAGTACCCATTAGATTTTCAGAATGGGTATCAAACTTAGTTTCTGTTAGAAAGAAAGCAGGGGAAATCAGGCTCTGTATTGACTTCAGAAATTTAAATAGGGCCTCTTTAAAAGACAACTACCCCTTACCCATGATGGACCATATACTTCAAAGGGTAGTTGGGTCAAGAATAATATCCTTATTAGATGGGTTCTCGGGTTACAATCAGGTGTTAGTGTTCCCAAGTGATCAAATCAAAACTGCTTTTACCACACCTTGGGGCACCTTTATGTATGTCAAAATTCCTTTCGGATTAATGAATGCAGGGGCCACCTTCCAAAGGGCCATGGACATAGCCTTCTCTGAAGATATTGGCTATTTTATAATTATTTACGTTGATGACATAACTGTTTTCTCAAAAACTGATGAAGAGCATTTGATTCACCTAAGAAAGGTTTTTGAGAAGTGTAGGAAATTTGGCTTATCACTGAATCCCAAGAAGACCCTCTTTGATCTCCAAGAAGGGAAACTTCTTGGTCATATAATTTCAAAAGAGGGAATCAAAGTAGACCCTACAAGGATAGATGGCATATTGCAAATTAGCCATCCTAGAAGCCTCAAAGAATTGCAATCTTTCATTGGAAAGATTAATTTTTTGAGAAGGTTTATTCCCAACCTTGCTGAGCTATTAAAAAACATTACAAACATGCTTAAGAAAAACGTGGGTGTAAAATGGACTTTACCAGCTAAACAATCATTCGAACTGGTCAAACAAGCTCTTACCCAAACACCAGTCCTGATTAGTCCTGATTTTACCAAATACTTTTACATTTTTTCTTTTGCATCTGAACATACAATAGCTGCAGTTTTGCTTCAAAAGAATGATTTGGGGCAAGAACAACCAATATCCTTTTTTAGTAGGGCCTTAAGAGATGCTCCTCTCAAATATAGTATCATGGAGAAGCAAGCCTTAGCATTAGTGAAAGCATTAAAGGACTTTAGGGTCTATATTTTACACTCTCACACAATTGCTTTTGTTCCACATACTGTTGTCAAAGACATTCTAAGTCAAGACCCTGATGGTAAAAGGGGAAAATGGATTGAAACCATTCTTGAATATGACTTAGAAATTAGGCCCACCAAACTAGTTAAAGGGAAAGGATTAGCAAAACTTATGGCTAAGTCTAATTTCCAAGCACTAGACATGAATATGGTAGATGTGTTGGAAGACGTAGAAGAAGCTACTGCTCCTTTCATTGAAGAAACATTTCTGAATTCTCCTTGGTATGCTGACATTATTTATTTGCTTTTATATCTAAATGCCCCTCCTTCTTTGTCTAAAACTAAAGCTAGATTCTTGAAACAAAAGGCTTTGAGTTTTTGTATCTTAGATGGAGTATTATATTGGAAAAATGATGTTGGAATTTTTCTTAAATGATTACTTGAAGATGATGCAGGAAATTTCATGCATGAATTGCATGATGGAGAATGTGGAGGTCACCTCTACTGGAAGGCCACAGCAAACAAAATTCTTAGATCGAGTTACTATTGGCCTACCCTTCTCCAAGACACTCAGAAGTTGGTCATGTCTTGCCATAAGTGTCAAATCTTTGATGGCAAGAGGAAACTCCTTCCCTTACCTTTACATCCTATCAGAGTTGAGGCACCTTTTCAACAATGGGGGCTGGACTTCATTGGGGAAATTCATCCATATTCCTCAGCTCAACATAAGTGGATCCTCATAGCCACTGACTTCTTCACCAAATGGATAGAAGTTATACCTACCAGGAATGCTAATGACTCTGTCATTATCAAGTTTCTTGAAACCCATATCCTATCCAGATTTGGTTGCCCCAGAAAAATCATAACAGACAATGATGCTGCTTTCAAATCCAAGAAGATGGTTGATTTCTGTCACAAATACCATATAACCTTGGGCCATTCTACTGCTTACTATCCCCAAGGAAATGGATTATCTGAATCCTCCAACAAGAGTCTCATCAATATCATAAAAAAGTTGTTGGAACAGAATCAAAAATCATGGCACAGTAAGCTGGTTCATGCCTTATGGGTTGATAGATTAACTACAAAGAAATCAATAAACATGTCCCCCTATCAGTTAGTTTATGGCATGGATGCAATTTTTCCTACCTCATTGGGAGTTCCAGTCATGAAGCTCCTTCAAGAAGTGCAGGTTGAAGAAAATGATATGCAGAGGAGGATCAACCAAAAAATCCATTTACAGCAGACCAGAGAAGAAGTTTATGAAAGAACACAGTTGGTCCAAGAAAATATGAAGAAGTTATTTGATAAGAGGACCAAGGCAAACAATTTCCAGGCTGGAAGTGTTGTTCTTAAATGGGATTCAAGAAGAGAAGAGAAGGGGAAACATGGCAAGTTTGAGAACTTGTGGAAAGGGCCCTATATTGTTCATACTGAGAGGGGTCATAATACATTTTTCTTGAAAGAATTGAATGGAGAAGACCTATATGGAGGTCCTGTCAATGGCAGGATGCTCAAGCATTACTTCTGCCAAGAATCTTAAGTTTCAAAGAATTTTTGTTTTACCATTGTAAATATCATAGTCTAGCCGTTGCATTCAAAATTTATGAAAAATCAAAAATACAAAAACAAAGAAAAGAAAGAAAAGAGGGCAGGTTGTGAAAACAAGAAAGGCAAAGCCCCATGCCAAAAAAGAGAAATAAATCTAAAAGTGTGCAAGCTTAAATGCCACTCCTACAAAACACACTTCTAGTTAGTCAAACAGTTTAATCTTGACTAATTAGTTTTAAATTTTCTGCTGATAGGATAGTGAATTTGATTTTCCAAACTGTTCAATCTTGGCTTATCAGTAGATAGATTAGGATAGAAATTGAAGGTTCAAACAAGCTCAAAATCTAAACCAAAGTTTCCAAAATGATATGACTCGAAATTTTTTTATTTTCTGAGTCATAAAAGAGATAAACTGATTCTGATCTACTCAAACTCTGAACCAGAAGAAAGGCAAAGACAGCTCAAAAGCAAAGAAAAAACAGAGGTGTGAAGAAAGGAGAAGGCCATGACGAGGAACTTTCAGATCCTAAGCCTTCCATTTTGTTGTTATTTTCTGCAAATAATAATCTATGCGCAGCTTGTTTTTTATGCCATAGATCACAGCAAGTCAAACAGCTTAAACTTGACTTGACTGTTTTTAAATTTATGTTATAGAATTTATAGAATGAAAGTCTGTTGGACAGTTTAATCCCAACAGACAGTAGATTAGGTAGAGAAATTATCTGAGCTCAACTATTTAATCTGAGTTCAGGGAGAAATAAGGAATAGAATTAGATTAATTTTTATGCTTTCAAAAGAATAAAATGTTGTAAGAGAGTTTGCCAATCCAAGTGCACTCTGATGAAGAAAAAATGTTAGATCAGTAGGATTGGGTAGGTAGAAAGTTTGTTGATAAAATTTCCATTGTTTTTTAAGACTAATAACTTGTTTCCATAGCAAAAGAAGATCATTCAAGTAGAAGAAAACATCCCAATGGATGAGGCAACTGATCAGCCTCCCAGAGAATACAAGTCTGCAGTTCTTGATGCCTTCAAAAAAGGCACCATCCCCAAGTGGAGCCACTGTTAGCCACCCATAAAAATATGTCATATCAGATGGTGGCTAAATGATGTTGGATAGCCTTCAAGAAACAATTTCATTACTAAAATTGCTGATACTTGAAGACTTTTGATAATATCCTATCCTTGGGTAATATTCACTACTGTTTCCCTTCAGAACTCAGAATCCTGCTGATTTCCAAAGCCAAAATACTGCTGCAAACCCCATTTTTCCCTTTTTCTCCTTCCCATACTAACTTCATTTTCTATTTTCCCATTCCCCATGAAAATCCCATAATTTCATGTTTTCTTCCCTTCCCATTTCATAAAATCCATTTCATAAGGTCTAAGACCCCTTCTTGGCCTTATCGGAACCTCCATTTCCTTTGAAAAACATTAAAAAACCATAGAAAATCCATATTTTCTATGATCTGGACTTAAGCCCCCTCGGGCTAAGTCCCTAACCCTTTTTCGCCCATGCGCCCGAGCGCTAGAACCAACTGCTAAACCCATCGGGCGCTTATCCTTTCGAATTAATTTTTCTCCTCCAAACCACGAAAAACCTTTGTTATTTGTGTTTTTTGGGTTTTAATTTATTCCCAAAGGTTCCGCCTGTATAAATGATGGAGCAATCTCCACCATCGATCTGCTCTGCAGATCAGACGGTGTGGAACGCACCATCCCTGTGGACCCCCCCCCATCCACGCGCTGTTTTCCAAACCCACGTGGTTTCTTTCGCACTGCTCTTCAGCGGAGGGCGGTTTTTCCCCGGTAGCCAGCGATTCCATACGAAAGTTGACGCGTGTCCCTTGTACGATTTTAAAACCGCCGCGCAACCGTCGTCCATCGCGCGTTATAGTCCGGACCAGGATGCCCAGCGAAATCGATCTCCGCCGTCTGATCTAGGCCCACTCATCCCACGGCTATCGCTCTTCGAAAGTGTCCGATGGATAACCAAAGTGCCCACGTGATAACTCAGGCTTCCGTGCAGTGGAAATCGCATCTCCACCGTCGATCTGATCTGCAGATCGATGGTCCAAAATCCATCACCCAGATTCCCTCCGTTTGACTTTCAACATCCCCTGATTCCATCTTGACCGTCCAAATTGATCCAAATCAATGGCGCAGTTTCACTGCGGGGGTATACCCCCAAGATTTTTCCTCCGTGCACCCGGACCCCCCGTAATCATCCCCGACCATCGATCTCAGCGTGAATCGACGGCTTTGATCTAATCCTCCTTCCCCCATGCTTTTTCGACCATTCTGAGATTAAATCCCGACCGCTGGATGATGCCATCCAACGGCCCTGCTTCCTCCGCACATCCTCCGATGCAGATTGACCTATAAAAGTAGGATTTTATAACGTTTGTTTGTATTTTGCAGGGTTTTGAAGGTTTTCACTATAAACGAAGAAAATTCGAAAGAAGAGGGTGACGACTCTCTTGCTTTTGATTTACCAACGGAAATCGACCATCGGGTTTAAAATTTCATATTTATCAATGTTTCATGAACCATTGATGCATTACAGACCTTGTACAGCCCTGCGCAACAGTAAGAAAACATGGATTAAGCACAGAAAAAGAGTATCAGCGCTGAAGACCAGGAAATTATCAGAGCAGAGGATTAATGGACTGTTTACGAGGATTATGGCCGAAAATGATCATTATAAACCTAATCCCCGGGTTAAAACAGAGTTCAAAACAAATCTAAAGGGTTTCACCGACAGGAAACCCTCCACCGTCACAAATTGAGGCAAATTGATCCTTCTAGCTACCACGACGCCACCTGTGCCTCAAAGTATTCAATCAGGAGCTGAATTTATTGATCAGGATCAGATATTTTGCCTCGACACAGCTGAAGAAGTTATTTCTGCCAGGAAATTCAATTCAAAGAATATCTGCAGAGTTACTTCGTCACCACACAATGCCTCAAAGGTCAACAAAACTCCTACCGAGCTTGAAATCATTATGTAAATCATTTAATACAGAGGATATGTATGTGGATCTCCTCATTGAACCCCTCAAAGGCCAATGAGCCATTTATTTCTGTATTAATTGTAATTGAGATATTTTTTCAGATCTCACCTCCTCATCTTTCTATATATACTACAGTAGAAGATGGGTGAGCGTTGGTTGTTGTTTGATTACAAGTTGTAACACTGAAACTCTCTGAAATAAATATACAAGTCTGTTGAAGTTGAAAAAAAAATTGTGTCTTGGATGTCTTGATGATTTTGTCGCATGCTTGTTCCTGAGAAGGCTCTATCATTGGATCCATGAGCTTGGCTGTTGGTGAAGTATTCTGAACTGTTCTATGTTTTTTTTCCCCCTATTTTCATTATGTTCCATAATTTCTTACTACAGTAGGTTGAAAGTTTTAGGCTAAGAAATGACTCCCGGAAGCACCTTAGACCTGTTCATCCTTCACTGTTTTATGTTTTCTTCTGCTGAAGTATTTTAGAGTCTTTAATCTCTCTCTTTAGTCTTCATGCTTGTTTATTTCCTTAATAGCTCAAATAGTTGGTTTCAACATGATTTATGGTTCTCCCTGCTTGTCTGCTATCACTTGAAAGCTGTTATTGAAGTCTCCCTTTGAAGTACCATTGTTTTAAGTTAATCAAAGAGGTCGGTTTTGATCTTGCCCTTTGCCATTGCTTGAAAAGTTGTTTTGAAGGTCTTTATAGTTGTAAGCATAGATGTTATTTAGGTGTTCCCTCTTCTATGACTGCAATTATCAGTGAATCTTTTATGTTTTCTAAGTCCTTTAAAATAAAATCTTTGAGGAAATAGGGTGTTCCCCGAATCTTAGATTTCATTTTAAAAGTTGTCTTGAAGTCATAATTTTCTTAAACAATGTTTGTATAATTTATGGTTAGCCCTGTCTATCAAATATCTCTTATTGCTAAGTTATGTTTTCAAGTTCCCTTTGTTGAGAATTAAACTTCTCTTTCCAAATCATTAATGTCCATCTCATTCCAAAAACAAAAGGATCTTGTGGCCAAGTTAGATTTGCCCTTTGATATCCCATATCCCTTGAAGAGTTTTTCATGACCTTATTTTGACTCCATTGCCCAATCAGCCAGATATTTCCTCTTTCTGTCTATCTTTCCTAGACCTTTCATGTTATGCTGTATCAACTCAATCCAACCAAACAAACATCTGCACCTAATAACTAGTCTAAAATCCATAATCAAAGCACACAAGATAAACCTTTGCAAACAAATACTTGAGAGATCCCTCTCTGAGAACAGGAGGACTAGATCCTAGAACTCTAAAGATTGGTTCTGATGTTTCCTTGTCTTTTGATTTTCCAAACTGTCAAAACACGGGACACCAACACTAGCTATTGTACATGTCTACTGGATTCTCTGCGTTGTTGACATCTGCATCCATGCACTCTACACTTCTGCCAACTCTAATATACGCTCTAGTATCTGACACCTGTCACTCTGATATATGTCCTCCTGACATCTAATTGCATCAATCTAACTGATCCTTCTACTGCTTCTCTTTGGGATCCTCGTAGCCAGGTTCGGTCCATGAGACGCACCATCTCTAGGACCCTACCCAAATTTCTTCTTGGGATTAATCTTGCATGTTGTTCCACCTCACACCTAGAGGTATAGCTGCATGCACTCCCTCTACTCATCTGGCTCGAAATTTCTCTACTTGAGTGGTTTATGCCACTCCATGATCCTCTGCATGTGGTTGCTCCACATCTTGAGGTTCATTCTTTGGAACCAAGAGTTCCTCATCTGCATGCAAATCCAACTCCCTCTCAAGGGTCAATTGCATGGATTTCTCACACTTCCCAATGGTTGGAAAATTTATAGAATTCACATCTACATCAAGTCTATAGAGATTCTTCACACGAATCACAATATTCTTGGCTTGTCTTGTTGCTTTGTGTCGAAGGAAAAATTTTCCTTCCCTAAAAACAACATCATAGCCTCTATCCTCCAACATTGCAACTGAAAATAATTTTTTCTTCAAGCCTGGTACATGCATTACATCTTTTAATAAAAATGGTTTACCTAACTGTCTCTATGATCTGGAAGGACTATATTAGTTTGTTGTGCTAAGTGTCTTTTCAGTTACAAAACATGTACATATTTGTCTCCAATTGTTTGCTTAACGATTGAGGAATTTAACCATGAAACATAAATGAATTTGTGAACTATAAGCATGAAAATAAGCCTAAATAACACTAAACAGAAGTGTATAATAGAGAAATAAAACCACACATAATATTTACAGAGCAGGCATGACGAAGCAGTTCACCCCTCCTGGGCTACATTTGTTGGTCCAGCTCCCAATGGCATGTCCATATTTCATTATGCTCAAAAAATTTCAAATAAATGTGTTTACAAGCCTCCAATGGCTCTTTTCTCTGCACCAATGTCTCCAGAATGCTAAAATTAGTCTAGGTAGACTCTTGTTTCACCCAAATTGGTCGAAAATTGACCCTCCTAGCCTTTTTCCCAATATCTCCTACAAAACCTCCACTAAAATTGGAGGAATGCAGTTAACTGCAGTTAAAAATAGTAAAACCTCCGAATTTGGATGGCACACTAAACTCCCGCCAAGTGAAACAGCTAGATTAAATGTTACAGTTAAGGGAGAGGGGTTGGCCACATGTAAACCCCCAGAACCCCGCGATTATGATAATTGTCGAGCGGAATTGTCCGCATTTACCGTCACAACTGACCACAGAACTGTTGTAGCCATGTGACAAGGTTCTTAACTCCAAATTTTAATGTGGCTGAGCATACCATTCCATAACCATTTTATTTTGCAACAAATGTCACAGTGAGAGTTATAGCATGTGACCAACGTTTGGGGCCATCGGCGGGTTGGGACCACTGACGGTCCCTACCCCCATATACACACTTTGTAAAACATATATAGGTGTGGCACCCTATAGGGGTAAGAACTTCGTGGTAGCCCGGACGGTTAAGACCTTTTTGTGCGCGTCGGAGGTCGTGGGGTTGAACCCCCCGAACCTAAAAAAAAATTGATTCAACCAAACAAGGGACACATGGTAGCTTGAGGGCTGGCCACATGTCACCCAGCCATTGGCCCAAAAAAAACAACAGACCATCCACATCAGTGAATCAATATGCGCCACTCGAAGAAATATTATAGGCTTGGGAAAATGGAATACTCTCAGGAATATTCCCCTTTTTGCTGACTATACCTCTGCATGTTGACTGGGCATCCCAATCAAACCTGTCGCAATTTTAGCTATTTGGGAAATCGATCAGAACACGATATCTCCCTCATAAGACATTGGTTTTTCGAACCATTCACGCCGTCGAAATTAGAACGACGATATCTACCCAGTTGCTCAGGCTCGGTACAGTTTCAAGCACCTTAAATTTTGAGAAAATTTCATGAACTCCCAATCACGTCTCCCCATTGGAAAGCTTTTGGACCCTAAAAGACTTGATTATCTGTTCAGTAGATGAGGGTACAACTCCCTCACCTTTCCAACTTCCATCCACTTTTCCTTACTTAGCTTACTACCTTTGAGCTGAACTCGAAGGTAGTTAACACTTCCCCTCTTGGATGCTCTTGTCCTTTTGTCAAAAATTGTATCTTCCTTGAGCTCATCCAAAAATTCTGGTGATAAATATTCAATAGAAGGAAGTTGAACATCACTTCCTTGATCATCGATCAAAGGTGGCTCATACAAACGTAAGTTTTCAACATCAACAACTGAATAAATTTGCATATATGAAGGCAAGTCAAGTTGAAATGCATTGATACCAACTTGCTTTATGATCTTGAATGGACCATAGCGAATGGGTTTGAGATTTTTACCTTCTCCTTGCATCCTTTCTTTGCTTATGTGCAACCATACCTCATCTCCTTCTTGAAACTTGTGATCAACTCTATGTTTGTCATGCCTCTCCTTATATTTGCTTTGACTCTTCTCAAGTTGTTCTTGAACTTGTTGATGAATAATCTGAATTTTCTCAATGAACTTTCCAGCCTTGTCAATATCACTATGCCCATCAATTGCAACATCCTTCTCAAACATGAAGTCTAATGGCAATTTTGGAAAATACCCAAAGCATGCTTCAAAAGGTGATGTATTTTTATAAGAGTGCTTTACCCGATTGTAAGCGTGTTGACTGTAATGTTGTTTCTCATCCCAAAACTTGGTATGTTTGCTACAATATCCTCTCAATAGATGCACAACGGTTCTGTTCACCACCTCGGTTTGGCCATCATTTTGCGGATGAAAAGCAATACTCTTTTTCAACTTTGTGTCCATCATCTTCGAAATATTGGACTGAAAATTCCTAATGAACCTGGAATCCCTGTCAATAAAAATATAAGTTTGCAATCCATAATGAACCCATACATGTTGAAAATAAAGTTCAGCAGTTTGTTCAGCAATTATAGTTTTCTTACATGGCATAAGCATACACATTTTACTAAATCTATCCACAACTACATAAAGATAATCATGTTTTTTTCTTGACATAGGCAGGCCTCCAACAAAGTCCATGGAGACACTCTCCCATGGCCTTGATGGTACCGGTAGTGGCATTAGGGGAATTTTGAGGTCTAAATTGGGCCTCCTAAGGAAATAATAAAATAATAGTTAAACCAATAAAATAATATTTATGAATTTTCAATTCACTTTTTGCACCACAATCCATGTAACCATAGTTAAATTCAATTCAAAAGTTGTACCAAAATAAAATTAATAAAAAAATTGTATTGATGTGACAATAAATAATAATGAGTTTTTCAAGAAAAATTCATTATCATTGAACAACTAATGCATTTGTCCTTTGTATAATGACATGTAATTAATATAATATATAAAAATAATATAATATAATATAATAAATGTATAGGGATATGCATTATTTATTTTAAGAAATATGAAATGACAATAATATATTTTTATTCAAAAAGTGTGAAATGACATTTATTATGAGTACTTTACTTTGACTTTAAAAGTACTTAGAGCACTACCATGGTTAACCATTAGTTTTTATCCACCATTGAGAATGTGACAAATAAGTACCTTTAACTCAAGAAATGCCACCTCAACCATCAAGGATGATGCCATCCCCTAAAATGTGATTGGTCCTCATAAAGTGAATTTTGATTGTACATTTTCCTCAGGAGGCCCATTTTAGACCTCAAAATTCCCCTAATGCGTGTACAATCCAAGCTTCCTATTTCTAGGCTTGCTTGTTGCACACATAGAACAACCTCTTATAAAACGTGACACACTATCTATCATGCGAGGCCAATAACAATACCTCTATAGATTCTCCACTATTTTGCTTACCCCAAAGTGTCTAGCAATAAGAGACGAATGAGCCTCTCTCATGACACTTAGCCTCTCTCCTTGTGGTATACACAGCTTGCCCAAATGAAACTACAATTTTTTATGCATGTGATAATCATTTTCCTCAACTCTATTCCCTTCACTCAAACTAGCATACACATATGAAAATCAACATCATGTGCATATTTTTCTATATAACTCTCATGTACAATAGAATCATTTTTAAGTAAAGTAGAAGAAATCATAATCGGCCTTGAAAACATATCAGCAACTTTATTGAAAATTCCTTTCTTGTACCTTATAACCAAGTGAAAATGTTGAAGGAAACCCATCCACCTGAAATGTCGTGATTGCTGCAATTTTATTTGTGACTGCAAGTACTGTAATGGTTGATGATCAGTATGTATAATCGTATCTTTACCCATCAACTAGTGTTTCCACTTCTTGATTCTTTGTACCAACGCATACAACTCTTTGTCATATGTAGGATAATTAGTTACAACACCATTGAATGTTTCAAAATGAAAAGTGATAGGCTTACCATGCTACAAAAGAACTGCGCCCATGGAATAATCACTAGCATCAGTTTGTATCTCGAATGGTTGTCTCAAATTCGGTAATGCAAGGACTGGAGCTGAACTAATCTTGTCTTTTAAAGGTTCGAAATCTTTTTGTTGTTTGCCTCCCCATTGGAATCCTTTCTTCACACTTGTCACTGCATGCATAGGAACTAATATGGTAGAAAAGTTAGCAATAAAATTTCTCCAATACTAAGCTGCACCTAAGAAAATTCTTACCTCAGTTACTATTTTGGGAGTGGGCCAGTTCACATTGGCTTCCACTTTAGAAAGATCAATTCTCAATTCGCCTCCTCCTACAATGTGTCCCAAATAAACCAAATAAGCCTTTCTGAAATCACACTTAGACATCTTAAGAAATCATTTCTCTTTCTTCAAAACATCAAGCACCATATTTACATGCAAGACATGTTCTTCTCTTGTTTTGCTGAAAATCAGTATAGCATCTAAATATACAATCACAAATACATCAAGAAATGGACGCAAAACATTATCCATAACACGCATGAAAGTTGTCGGTGCATTATACAAACCAAATGGCATAACCAACCACTCAAAGAGTGCTTGTTTGATTTTGAATGCAGTCTTCCATATATCACTTTCTGCAATTCTCACTTGATGATATCCACTTCATAAATCTAACTTAGTGAAAAAAATTGCTTCTTTCAGCTGATCAATCAAATCATCTATCCTTGGGAGTGGGTATTGATTCTTTACCGTTATCTTGTTCAAATCTCTGAAGTCTACACACATGCGCCAAGTCCCATCTTTCTTCGGAATCAAGACTATGGGTGAACCGCATGGCGAAGTGCTTGGCCTTATGAGTCCCTTGTCCAACATGTCCTTGGTTTACCTTTTTATTTCAGCATTCTCCATTATCGACATGAGATACATGCCGATGTTTGGAAGAGGACAATCTTGCTGCAACTGAATCTCATGTTGAATCTCCCTTTTTGGAGGAAATCTTGTTGGCTCCTGAAACATCTCATGATGTGCATCAACTACATCATATAAATCTGATTTCAACTTAGGATCACAATCCTCAAATGATTCATTATTAGCATCATCTTTAGGCTTAATCATTAGAAGAACAAAATTATTACTTGAATTTACCAACCTCTTTACCTGTCCAGCATTTACCATAGCAATATTTGTCTTCTTTCGATATGCTCTAACAATGTACTCCTTGCCATCTTTGAATAAATGTTATTTGTTCTCATGGAGATGGAAGATCGCTTTCCTATCATACAAGTAAGGACTTCCCAACACAATACATGTTATGTCAAGCGGAACCACATCTAATTCAACTATGACAACAAAATGTGTAGTTATTGCAAACCACAATATACACTTCTTTGAAACCTGTAAATTTGAATGCTTACAAATCCAACCAAGTGGATATGGTCTTGGATGTGGAATGGTCTCAATATTAAGTTTATTGACCAAGTCTTCATAGATTAAGTTTTCTTGTGACCCACTGTCAAACAATGTGTCAATTTTGGTATGTTTGGATATGACCCTCACATGAAACATTTCAATTCTCTCTTCTTGATTTGGAGCTTGTATGTGACAGTTTGATGTACTAGTACTGGGTTTAGTTTTAATTTATTTCCCCTTCATGTTCTTCAATCCCATGGTTGTAATTTTAGATTCATCACCTGAATCCTCTCCTAAATCATGTTGAGTTGTAGCTGCATTTTTCTGCTTCCCTTTGTTGTTGTTATACTTGGGTCTCTTTTCAGGATGTAATTTCCAACATTGATTTTCATTATGGCCTTCTCTTGAAAAATGTTTACAAACCACTTTTTCTCCCTCTTTATTAACAGATGCATTAATTTTTCCTTTAGCTTTTGAGGTCTTTCCTTTGTTTTTCCTCTTAAAAGGTTTGTTTCTACCCTCATCAGAAATGTTTTTCCCTCTAGCTTCTAGATGTGTGGCCTGAACACATACCTCATCTATACTTGTGGGGTTAAACATGAGAATAATATGTCTTAGGTAGCTATGTAAGCCTTTTATGTACTTGAGAAAAGTATCTTGGCTCTGCAAATCTACCCCTAATAAGAGAGCTCTTCTCCTAAATTCTTGGGTGTAAACTTGCACATTTTGTCCTTTCAATTGTCTAAAGTTTTGCCAGTTCATTATGGATTTCTGCATATGAGCTACTAGATAAAACGGTTGTTTTATTGCAGTAATGAAATCAGTCCATGATAGGATAATCTTACCATGCTTCTTGATCTCCTCCTTTGTCTTGGCTTCCCACCAAACAAGTGTTGCACCTTCCATTCTCAATGAAGCTAATTGGATTTTGGTATCATCATCATGAAGGTTATGAATTCTCAAATAGACCTCCAATTGCCTAATCCAATTATCAATCTTTTCTGCATTGACTTCACCATTAAAAATTGGCAATTCAAACTTAACATCAAGTTTTAGAAAAGTACGTTTACCAGTGTTCTTTGACTTGTGTGGCTGATGTACTAAAGATGAAGTAGAGGATGATGATGAGGGTGAAAATGGTGACTTTACACTGCCTCCATTTCCTCCATTTTCCTTATTTGATTTATCTTCATCATTGTGACCTCATGATGATCCCTATCCTTCCTTGTAAAGTTTGCATCCTTCTCCTTCTAGTTTCTTATTCCTTTCTTGATAAAGGATTCTCACCATCTCAGTCATTTCAAGGAATGCTTTCCTGAACACTCTTTCTTCCTCTTTGGAATCCACTTCTTCATGGATTTCTCCTTCCTATGGAGGCATGCTTAATGTTGCTTCTAATTCTTTAGGAGGTGAACTATGTGGTGGAGAATGCGGAAATATTTCCCTCCTTTGTTGTGGCTCAATTTGAGACCCTCTTGCTTCCACCAATTTTCCTTCTCCTCTCTTGAGCTTGAGCCTAATAAGCATGTGAAAAATTGCAAACAGTTAAACAAATATTTTCACACAACAACACTAGAGAATAAACTCTAGCTCTAATACCAACCTGATTTGAAATGAATATATTAGTTTGTTGTGCTAAGTGTCTTTTCAGTTACAAAACATGTGCATATTTGTCTCCAATTGTTTGCTTAAGGATTAAGTAATTTAACCATGAAACATAGATGAATTTGTGAATTATAAGCACGAAAATAAGCCTAAATAACACTAAACAACAGTGTATAACATATAAATAAAACCACACATAATATTTACATAGCAAGCATGATGAAGCAATTCACACCTCCTGGGCTACATCTGCTGGTCCAGCTCCCAATGGAATGTCCATCTTTCATTATGCTTTTGCAAATATATGTGTTTACAAGCCTCAAATGGTTGTTTTCTCTACACCAATGGCTCCAGAATGCTCAAATTAGTCTAGGTAGACTCTTTGTTTCACCCAAATTGGCCAAAAATTGACCCTCCTAACCTTTTTCCCAATATCTCCTACAAAACCTCCACTAAAACTAGAGGACTGCAGTTAAAAATAATAAAACCTCTAAATTTGGAGGGCGCGCTAAACTCCCTCTAAGCGAAACCATCAGATTAAATGTTAAAGTTAAGCGGGAGGGGGTGGCCTCAAGCCAACCCACAAACCCCACTATTATGATAACTGCCGAGCACAACCGTTGCAACTGACCACGGAACTGTCATAGCCATATGACAAGGTTCTTAACTCCGGATTTCAATGCTGCCGAGCATACCGTTTCATAACAGTTTGACTTTGCAACAAATTTCACAGTGAGATTTATAACATGTGACCAACATTTGGGGCCGTCGGCGGTTCCCCCCCCTCCCCATATACACACTTTGTAAAACATATATAGGTGTGGTGCCCTATAGGGGTAAGCGCTTCATGGTAGCTCGAACGGTTAAGACCTTTGTGCGCACGCCGGAGGTCGCAGGGTTGAACCCCCCAGACCTCAACAAAATTTTATTCAACCAAACAGGGGACACATGGCAGACTCAGGGCTAGCCACGTGTCACCCAGCCATTGGCCCCAAAACAACAGCATACCATCCACATCAACAAAACAACATGCGCCACTTGGCGAAATATTATAGGCTTGGGAAAATGGAATATTCTCAAGAATATTCCTCTTTTTGCTGACTGTACCTCTGCATGTTGACTGGGCATCCCAGTCAAACCTATCGCAATTTTAGTTGTTTGGGAAATCAATCAGAACACGATATCTCCCTCATCCGACATTGGTTTTTCGAACCATTCGCGTCGCCAGAATCAGAACGACGAGATCTAACCGGTTGCTCAGGTTTGGTACAGTTTCGAGCATTTTAAATTTTGAGAAAAATTCATGAACTCTTTATCACTCTAGAAAGTAATTGCAACAATCCCGATAGCACTATATCTTCCATCGTCACCCATTTCGATATGAATCTGGAGGTCCTTCTCCTCCAAGCTACTGAAAATTTCTTTGTTTCCCGTCGTGTTGAAAGATGCACCACTATCCAAGTACCGCCCTGATCCCATTGCACTTAACACCTTGCATACGATCAGTGAGAATTTAAGCTCAAATTGCGAGGCCAAAGCCTCACCAACTGCAGATCCTAAAGCCTTCTTGTTCTTCTTATTTTGTGGAAAATTAGTGGCATAATGTCCATGCTCGTGACAGTGAAAACACTTCACTCTAGACATGTCACGCTCCTTGCCTTCATCACCGGTCTCAAATTTGGAATGGAATTTCTTTCCTTTCCCTTTCTTTTCCTTGACAGCCAAAGCACAACCTTCTTCATCTTAATTCTTAGATGAATATCCATCTCTGGTATTCCGTTTGAACTCCTCCTGCAACAAATCCGTCCACAGTCGTTCCCAATTTGGCAGCTTTTCCCTTCCATTGACAGAGTCCTAATAACTATGCCAACTCTTGGGAAGTCCTAGAAGATCCAGGCTCACCAAATCATCATCCGCGACAGTAATTCCTACACTCCCAATCTCATTCCGACATTGGATAAAAAAATTTAAGTATACCGGAATAGTGTCGTTCTTCTCCATCTTGATCTTCCCGATTTTATCTTTTAGTGCCAATTTCCTATGGTCACTGCTGCTCTAAAATAGATCTGTCAAAGCTTTCCACATTGCATATGGTGTCGCTTTTCCATGGATACTTGAGACAATGTGGTCTCATACTCCCTCCAGTAAGATCCTCCTTTCCCTTGCCACTTTCATTTTCCATGCATAAAGATTTGCAGCATTTGTCACAGCAGGTTTAGTAACATCATTGTCAATGAATTCCTTCAAGCCATTGTCTTCGAGTACTGCCTCCATCCTATCTTTCCAATAAATATAGTTAGAGCTGCCCTCGAGTGCATACTCCAATCTCAATCCATTGAAATCCATTTCGATCCTGAATCAGTTGTAGCACCAAGAAATTCTTTCTGCAAATTCAAATTCTATTCAGTCACAAACTCAGCTCCTCCTTCGCTATTGTGATTTCCTGTGCTCTGATACCATGTAGAAATTATACAAAAATTATTTATATCATGGATTCAATCCAATCTAATAATGTACTAAATTTAAATACTGAATCGCTTCTACAAATCAACTGCAGAAATAAACACACAATCGCCAATCACATGAAGCAAAGAATAATCAATCAAACCACAACACGAATAATTTCCCGGGGAAAGCTTGTTGCTCAAAACCCCTCTATATTATTGTATATTCCACAAGGATTCATGAAACAATTACAATTAAATTCTTCTCACAATAATCTCCTACAATCTTCCTATCGTCTCACACTGATCCAGACAAAATTAGGCCCACACTTAGCCAATTCTCAGCCTGTCTTCAGCCTGCCTTGCTCACGCAATTCCTTATGAATGAAATCCTATTCTTTAGGAATTTTAGTCTTCCTCAACTTTGTTGAGTATCATTGGAATCTTGTGGTGTTTTAACTGCATTTGGGTTGTTATCTAATATCACAACTGATATTCATACATCCCTTTCACCTTTGTCTCAACTGGGTCTCCACTGGAACTGACATGCATGCAACTAATAATAGTAAATCATCATTTGCATGTTAGATCACTTATTGTGAATTAAATCATATTTAATTCACTTGATCTCTCACTAGTGAAAAAAACAATTACAACTAGCTCAACTAACTTTAACTCACCTAACTGAGTTAACTTATTACTCATGCATTAAACTAATGCACCAACTGAACTTCGAACTCTGTTACAACTAGAATTACTTTGCATGCCTCACCAACTACCCTCAACTTGAAATTCATGAGATAACTGAGTTTATCACACTCATTTAACTATTACAAGTGGTTATGAGATAATATTACATTTTATTTTCCAATTTAATTAATGGATAATTAAAATAGACACTGCACCAAATTTATCCCACACCAGTGTAGGTGTTGCTAAGACCTGTTGGTCCCACACTAGTGTAGGTGTTGCTTGTTGTTTCTGGATGCCAATTTCATTATTTCTTGTTACAAACTTCAACAATTTCCTTGAGAGAAAAACAATTCGCCTTCTCTCTTCCATCCTTCCAAACCAAGGAAATAATTCATCAATCCCATGTCCTTAATTTCGAAATCTATTGCAAGATATTCTCTAGGAAGACCTGATACATTGTTCATCACCGGTGAAGATGAATTCATAAACATATAAAACTATAATCAACAATTTACCTTCTACCAAAATGTGGTAAAGGTTTTCATTTGCTTCACTTTTGGTGAACCCCAACCCGGTGAGGTAGCTATCGATCTCGGTATACCAAACATGGGGTGCTTGCTTCATCCCATACAACACTCACTTGATTTGACACACATGTGAATCTATGTTGAAGGTATCAAATCCTTAGGGTTATTCAATGTACACATCCTCCTAAATAACTCCATTAAGGAATGTTGTCTTCACATCCATCTGGTGGATTTTCCACCCCATCTGTTCAGCTAGAGAAAGAAATGATCTTATGGAAGAGTACATTTCTACATGAGAAAAGGTATTTTAATATTTAATCCCTTCTATATGAGAGTAATCCTTGGCCAAGAATCTAGCCTTGTGCTTCTCGATGCATACGTTTGTTGCATCCTTTACCTTGTAAATCCATCTCGAACCCACCACTGACTTGTCTATTGGTCTTAGGACCACTTCCCAAACTGTAATGTTTCTGAAAATAGAATCATATTCCTCTCCCATAGAATCAACCCATATCGGTTGCTCTATTTCTTCCTCGAATGAGGTTGGTTCTGTCTCTACTGGCTCACTCATCAGAGCCATGTATCTAGTGTACCGATCTAGTGACATCCTCTACCTATGCTGTGATGTGGGTACTCCCACATTCTCTCTAGCATCCTACAATTATCTATAAACTTCCATATTTTACTTCCTTCCTTCCCTGTATGTCTTTGCTTGAGTCATTGTCTCCACTCTTTGCTCCTCTGCTTTTGACTTCTCCATGTCTTCTTAAGGTTCTTCCTTTGGAGTCAAAATCTCCTTATCTACATGCAACTGAAGCTCCCTCTCAAGGGAACACTTCATTACCTTCTCTTCATCGAACTTCACATATATATGAATAATTTTCATCCTGAGGGATGGAAGGTACACCCAATAGTTGTGAGGTGTATCAGTGTACCCAAAAAATATGCCCAAATATGTTATCGGCTCTAGATTTTTCCTTGCTTCATTGGAAACATGGAAATATATTGATGATCCAAATATCCTGAAGTGTGACATATCTGGTTTCTTCCCTGAAAAAACTTATTCCAATGTACTCATCCCAAGAATATGATGAGGACTCTTATTTTGTACATACACCATTGTGTTGCATGCTTCAGCCCACAAGTGCAGAGGTAGACCCTGATCATGCAATATTGTATGTGTAGCTCCCACGATACTTTTTTTCTTCCTCTCAGCCACCATTATTTCTCCTAAGAGCCTTCACTTTCATGTCAAATTCTTTCTCAACAAGTGCTTTAAATTCAATAAATTTGGATAATTTATGGCCTTTCTTTTTCACGAAGAAAGTACAGCACTTATATGAGAAATATTCTATAAATATAAAATAATACATGTGCTTGGTCATGAAGGTTGTCGAGAAAGGTCCATTGACACCAGAGTGGATCCTTTCAAGGATTGCATGCGCCCTGCTATCCCAATCATTGAAGGTGGATTTTGTGTACTTCCCCAAGATACACCCTTTGCATGTATTTTTCTTCTCTAGTGCTCCATTGGGGAGGTATATGGTGATCTATTGCATGATATTCAAAGATCCATGATGCAAATGGCCAAGTATTCTATGTCATAATTCACCGGCATCTCAAACTTGCACCTTCTCCTCCTCTGTGCTGAAAGAAGCATAGTCTGCCACATCCAACCTGTAGAGGTTCTTCATCCAAACCCCAGTTTTATTCACTTTTCCCATGGAAATGTGTCTTTGGAATGCCTTTCCTTTATTGAATATCACATTGGAGCCACAGTCTTCTAACACCGAGACGGAAACCAAATTCTTCTTTATACCCTAAACAAACATCACATCCTTGAACCTGAGAGGGGAGTCAAACTCCCTCTGAAAATTAATTGTACCAATACCAGTCGAGATATACCTTCCATCATCTCCCATATCAATGTGCATATGGAGGTATTTCTCCTCCAAGTCACTGAATAAAAAATTGTTCCCCGTCATATGGAACGAGGCACCACTGTCAAGATACCAAACACTTCCCATCATTGTGATTTCCATGTAAGCAATGAGGTTTAAATCAAGCTCAAATTGTGAATTCGGGCACTATGCCACGAAGTTCCAGAATTCATAACAGTGAAAGCACTTGATTTTGGACAAGTCCTTCTGATTTCCCATTTGACTGGAATCTCCTTTGGATTTGGATTTCTTCCCTTTCCCTTTCTTTTCCTTTCCATCCAAGGCATAGTTCTCCTCATCCTCAACCTTGGATGAAGTCTCATATTTGTTACTCTGCCTTATCTCTTCCTGCACTAGATCAGACCATAACCGCTCCCAACTTGATAGTTTCTCTCTACCATTTACCAAATCTTTATAATTGTGCCAGCTCTTGGGAAGGCCTAAAAGAGCTATAGTTACCAAATATTCTTTTGGGACAGTAACTCCAACCCCGCCAAGTTCATCACAACACTGCGTAAACTTGCTCAGGTACTACAGAATTGTTTCATTCTTTTGCATCTTAATACTCCGAAACTCGTCTTTGAGTGCCAGTGTCTTATGGTCACTATCGTTCTCAAACAAATATTTTAGTGTTTTCCACATCGTGAACAGAGTCTCTTTCCCATGGAGATTCGAGACAATATGATCTCGAACACCCTCTAATTTTATTCTTCTCGCTTTAGCCACATCCTTATTCCACTAAGCAAGATATTGGGCATCATATGTTTGGGGTTTTGCTACATCTATCTTGATGTACTCTAACATCCCATCATCATCCAATAATTCCTCCATGCGTATCTGCCATGCCACAAAATTTGTGGTTCCTTCCAAAGCATACTCAAGCCTGAGTCCATTGAAAGCCATCTTCTCAGCCTTAGAGAAAACCTACAGCATTGATCTTCAAATTCGAACCTCCTACAATGACAACTTTGAATTCTCTTCTTTACTGTGAATCTAGCTTTGATACCATGTAGAATTTTAATGTAGATTCAAAACTGCTCATGTAATGTACTAAAACATAAGACTCAAATCTACTCTACCAATCTGTGGAATTAAATTCATGATTGAGAACACACATAATTAACATGCATCAATATTCAACACACATTCACGGAAATATATCTAGGGGAAAGAAACTACTTAAAACACCTTACTATTTATATTGCATTAATCAATTAATATGGATGAATACAATATGTTCTACTCAACCTTGAGCTCAACCTACACCTGTACCTTCTATACTCTGCCTAACTGACTGAATTTGGCCAAAACTTAGCCAATTTTCAAGCCCTCCGGGCTCCTATTTCCTTACGTTTTTTTTTATGAGGAATTAGCCCCTATTAATTAGGAAAATTTCTCAGTGAGAATTATGCAATTCCATTAGGTCCTTCTCTGACTGCATGCATGACCTGTACAACTTGGAAAATTATACAAATCATATTACATTGCACTTGAACTCCAATCTCAGTTGGGTAACTCGAATTTCATGCATGCATGAGTTAATTTTAATTTGATTGATTATTTAACTGGTTAAACACTGAAGATTCACCCCACTGTTATACCTCCCACTAGTTCCTCCAAAATTTGGAACTAGTTTAACTGCCCTTAACTCAATTTAACTGAATTAACTTGTTACAATTGAAATTAACTCAACCTAGGCTCCTAAAATTTAGTAATCACTTTATACAACTCAATTTTGTTCCCCCGACTTGAATTAACTAAGCTAACTGAGTGATAACAACTATTTCAACTCAGTTAAGTCATTCAAGTTGTTTATTGATGTGGAATTTCGATTTTCTCCTAATTTAATCAAAGACGAAAATAAATTAGGAATTTCTTGTCGCATTTTCAACATATACTTGAAATGGCATAAGGACATTCCATGTATTTTGTATAGGATTAGAATTATAATATGTATGAAATTTTTGAGTATGATCTTAAGGCATAATTGTTATTCTAGGTTGTCAAGGTCTTTTTTGGGTGATTTAATTGAGTTAAATCCCTATCATTAAATTTTGCAACTCATAGTTCGTGAATTGATGAGTTATACGTGTACTATATGTACTAGGTGATGATTTTGGGTTGCAGAACTTGGATTATCCACTGTCTTCATTTTTAGTCTACGTTTCGAGTCTAAATCAAGACTCGTCTTCAGGACAAACCTGCTAAGAAGAGAAGATATTAGGTGATTATTTCTTATAATAGATTAATCCAATGCAAGAAACTTGAAACTAATTACAAATCAAATAATGAAAATAAAGTGCACATGTTATTTCGTAAGCATGTTCTTTCTCAATCACTTTCTCTCTCAAAGACTAGCTCAACAAAAACAACAATTCTAATCTAAGTTTTGAAATGAAAAAGTAATTTAATCTAGTAGTCTATGAGATTACTAATGTGAGATTACTAGTGTGAGATTACTAGTGTGTCAATCCAATCCAAACATAAGGAAGTTAAATCAATCTTAACAAAACAACATTTATGAAATAAACATAAAAACATATAATCAAAATAACATAAAAGAAAATAAACTAAACTTGCATAAATGAAATAACATAAATATTTACAACAAAGGAAAGAGGTGTGCAAGTTGTTGTTTATGGGGGCCCTCTACTCCTCAACAAGCACACTGAACAATTATCAAATCAACAACATGTATTCCATAAAAACGAAGTTGGAGAAAGTTCCAAAAATATTACAATAATTAAACTCTCTTCTTCTTTATCCTCACTTTACAAATTACATCTTGGATGGAACACCTTTGAATGAAGTATGCACTCCTATTTATACAAAAACTTAAGATAACTAATCCATAAATGTAGATCCAAAAATCTCTCCTAGATCCATAATTATCTCTTGTGGTTACAACCAATCACCTAAAAATATGAGATACAAATCATCTCACACATCTTTAGGAGACACATATCAAAAAATCCATGATTCTTCTCTTTTGAATGTGCTTAGTCAATGATCCAAATCTTCTACAAATATTCCACAAATCTTAATGAGTTGAAATTGAAATTCGAATTTGTGGTTGAGTGGCCAAATAAGACTCTTCTAGAATCTTCAAATAGGCCTACATCATCATAAAACTCATCCCACTTTTAGATATATATGAAAACATGCTAATTTCCTAATATTTAATCATAAATTCTCTTAAACTACTTAAAATAAATGACTTGGAAAATAAAAATAATAAACCAATATGACCATGCAAATGGTATTAATGTAGGGTTATGGAGGTGCAGAATATAGTAAAGAGATATGGAATATGGTAAAATGATATAAATGAGGGTGAAAGAGGATGACATTTTGGAAGCCCGACAATCTTATATGTGCAATTTAATAAACAAATTACATTGTTTGATAGACTCCTTTATAGGTTTCCTTCAACTCAACCAGTGTCAAACAATTTTCGATTAAATGCTAATCTACACATATATTGAAAAGTTGAATACTATAATGGACAATCTCTTCATGGGTAATTTTTCCTACATTTAGGGAAAAGATTTAACAAAAATTCATTTTATTCTTCCTGTCTCTTCTTGGATTTTAATATATCTATCTAGGATCCAAGTGTTCTTAAGAGATCAATCTTGAAGTTCTCCGACAAATTTCCTAATTCATCCCTTATCGCACTTCCTACTGTCGACTGGGTTATTTTAAAAAGAGTGTAAGTTTTTCCCTTGCCAACTTTAGCTCTTTCCCTAGAATACTTTATGTACAACTCATAAATTTGATTAAAATATAAATAAGAAATACCACCTACTCCCATAATATTAAGCACATTTATGAAGTCATATTTGATGCCTTTCAAGAAAATTGTATGAAAAGTATCTGGATTTAATGCATTTTGTTTGGATTTTTTGTAAATTATAATTAACCCTTTTTAAATAATCTTATAGTTTTTCATCCTCCTACTAAGACATTCTAAAAATATATTTTTCATAGTCTCTATGCCTACGATATGGTTGGTATTTCTATAGAAATATTCATTACATATCATCTCACTATGCTATAGTATGTTCACCTCCCCCATAAACCATTTTAAAGCAACCTCCTTCAAATTGGATGGAAATAAATAAATTTTACGAATTTCATGTATATCCATAAGTATGACACAAAATATTGAATTTGAATAGAAAACCATTAGGGTCCTCAGTTGACATACCATAAAAATTTGGAAGGATTAATGACAAAATATTCTTCATTTTTACCAATTCAATTCCAAAGGCTACATGTGTATCTAGAATTGGGAATCCAAAAATGACTTTATATCCTAATTTTTATACTCTAAAAATTTCACCTCTTTATGTTATTCCTTCTCTCGCTAATCCTATATTAGGTCTTATTTCATCATGGACTGTTTTTTTTTTCTCTTTTTCCATTCTTTCTCATTCTATTGTTATTTCTCTTTCTCTTGTTGTTTCTCTTTATGTTCCTCTTTTTTTCTCTTATTGTTGCAACATCCATATTTAGTTCCCTTTTTATGTGTTCTGACATCCTATCTTCCCAAAGAACCCAAAACTCTTTAGTTGAATTCTTAATATTTTCTTCCAATGTTTCACTAGATGAACATATTTGTATTTTTCCTACTCATGATTTATCTAGAACCAATGCTTATGCTTGTACTTCTTGTAGTTTTCCTTCTACTTATGATTTTTCTTGCACCACCTCGGTTATTCAAATTAAATTAGTAGTGGGGGGGAGAGGGGTGTGTTTTCTATCAATGTAATTCCCCTTTAAATAAATTAACCTTTCCTATCCCTAGGTCTAATTAATTTATGTGTGTATAAACATGATGAGGATTTATGAGGAATCACTAAATTCAATGTGTAGGTTCTTAGCTCTCCTCTTACACCTTTCACTCATCCTTGTCCTAAATTCTTCCATCAAAAGAAAAATGCAAAAAATAAATTATCACTTCCTAAAGCTAATTCTAGTTGCACTTCCCAAAAACGACATTGAAATTTTAGCAATCATATTTTCGTAAGTTGAGACACTAAATTATCAAATAGGTTTAGTAATATTGTGAAGTTAAATCACTATATTTTTAAGGTATCACTTAATTATTGGTACAAATTTTTAGAAGTGAAGACAAAATTTAAATAAAATACTATAATTAAAAGAAATGAAAAATATCTCCTCTCAAATTATACTATTGCAATGTAAATCTCAATTTTCTACAAACTTGAATCCTATTTTGACAATGAAAAAATTCAAATGAAATAATTCATAACCTTTCAATCTAAGTCTAGCATAGCTTCACTAGTATAAATCAAGTTGCAAAATTTCATTGCCTCTATGGGTAAATCGCTCATGCAAAAATACTCTATTCACTATGTAGTTGATAATTGAATGGAAATTTAACAAAAAATCATCCAGTAAAGACCTATTTAACTAAGAAAAATGAGATATGTGCAATCAAACTTCAATTTTCTAACTAACATCCATTGTGGTTCCACTCATAAAAAGGCAGGCTACAACACTTTATCGTAGCTTTGTGATTGGATAACATCGATAACAATACTATGATTACCACTGTGAATTGTTACCAGAAGGTAGATTCAAGCTTGAATTAAAGCAAAGATACAATTAATAGAAATATATGAAGTAATAAAGAAAACATAAACATTTGATAGATGACATAAAGTTGAGAAGAATAGAAGGTATTTACAAAGCAGAAAATTTTATACTATGGAAATTAAAAAAATGTACATAGAATAATTTGCATAAAGATAATAGTGCACATGTCCAAAGCATGGGAGCTATCTAGATTAATTACAATTTTATTGTATACAATGATTCTTTCTTTTATTTCTTATTGTATTTATATAAACCAAAACATAACAAACAAAGTTATGGTCCCTCTCCTAGAGTAATGAAAAATTGATATGGTCTCTAAACTTAGAAATTTTATCATTGAAGAGTGTGCTTTCATCCTCCAATGTGTGTTTGGGATAAAACTAGAAGTCGGATCCCTGTTGCTACATTATTTGGCTCATTGACACCCGCATTCACGAGAGAATTGAATGGGGATGTTTGTTTTATATTCTATGCATCCAAGGGGAATCACATCATTCCATGAAGATAAGGATCAAATCCCATATGCCTCATTTCCATATAAATTTCTATGAACATCTCAGTGATCAAAGAATTATCGGAATGAATATATTCATGAAAAATTTCATAAAAAACCTTTTTTTTTTTTTTACATTTTAACTTCCTAATTATTGAAAATTAAAATAGAATAGTGGAAATACCTCATGTGATTTTATATGCCTTTATTGAAGGAAATTTTGGTCATAATGTATGCATGTGGGGAAAAAGAGAGAAACTAAGACCAGGATAGATAGGGTTTGAGTGCTTTTTGAATGACAAAATAGAGTGCCAACAATTTTCACATAAATTTTCTAATTTGACATGGAAAGCTCTAGGAATTTTAAATTTTCCACATTCACCATCGAGTAAATGTGCATATATGGAGGTAATTTTACTTTGTACGAACTATCACCTATGTACTCCAACACTTAAAAGGAACATACCATATAGCCCTGATATACTTAACAATACCCTACAATCTCTCTTTATTCAAATTCAACTAGATTTTATCACTTACCTTTAATTTTTTCTCAATTTTATGTTGATCTTGTAAGGCCTTGTACTTTCCATGTGACTTCTTCAATGTATCTTGTACTTACAAATGGATTTGCCTTATCTTGTAAATTATATCCCATCCTTCAGTGCTTTTATTGTGGTGTCTCCCCTTGCTCCTTATTAGCCATATCAAACATCTAAAGTTGTATATGGTAAATAACCAAAGAAAAATTGAAAAGGGGGATTTAGTAATGGAAATGTGGACTGATTTTCTACAGAAGTGATAAATATGAATCAAATTTTCATCATATCTCCTTGGATGTTTTTTATTATAACCCTTCAAAAATTAAACCAATTCCCTATTCACTACTTTTGCTTGTCCATTTGTTTGTGGATAGAAAAATATAGATCGCTTCAACTTGGTGTCCATCTACTTCCAAAGTGTAAACCAAATTGCACCAAGAAATCTAGTATCTCTATTTGAGATAATGCTCCTTAGTATCCAAAAGTGCAATAAGACCTTTTCAATGAAAATTGTAATAACACCCATACCCCTTAAGTCCTTTTAAGGGAATGAGATGTCTAGACATAACCTCCAAGGTTACTTTATGGAAGAAGTGTTATCAAAATTATTCTTCCTTTAACCAACTTAAAGCTCTTTTCTAAGATCCCCATCATCTTGTCTTCAAAATAATTCCAACGATATAAATTTCATCCAAAATTTATCTCTACACACAAATTAATGCTCATCTAAAGGTTCATCCTTCCTAACACCACATCAACATATGTACCATTGACATATGGAAAAAAAAATTCCCACATGTCTCCACTACAACATTATGTTATCTAACTCATGGAAATCCCTTACCATGTGTCACCATTACATGGGACCGTATTATAACCTACAATATCATCCTAAATCTCATTTCTAAATCTGGTATTTTCCATAAACCTCGTATTACAATTTTGCAGATCTTCAATCTTCCAAATTTAGGATTTCTTTTTCGTTGTTGTAACTATTCCTTTTCCTCCAGACTCTCGTTAGGTCGTGGAGTTGACCCTCCAGATATCTAGATTCAATAATTCTCAAAATTCCCATTTAAATGAAACTTTGGATTTCCAAATTCCACATCACTTGACACGAACAACAACATGTTGACCACCATGTCAAGTCTTCTACACCAAATTCACTGCTTCATCATGCCATTTCAACATGTTACGTCAGCATGTCACACCACCAAAAACTTGTCCCTCATGCCACGTCATCATACCACATCAAGACCTACCTATCCATATAGTCTATGAATTCCCATGTGGGTTCCGCATAACTTCCATCTGTTCTACTGCATTAGCATCTGGATATAGTTTTTTCAGAAAGGTTAGCATTGTAACTTTTTTTTGGATTTCTATATCTCTTGCAACCTTGAATTTAGAGTTCCTACAGCATATATTTCTGCCATCTAACATCTGGATTTTGTGAAAATCCATTTATAATTTTTCCTAAATATATATTCTTATGCCCCTAATAGATCCTAGTGACGGTCACCATCACTTGAAATATTATAGTTCCCGTCTATTGTACTTAACAAATTTCATATCCTCATCTAGCATATGGATTTTTGGAAAATTCCATTTATAAGTTTTTTCTTAATGTTCACATATTTGGAATGTCTTTTATTCCCCCTAAATCCTTTACAAACATCCATATTTGAAATTTTCTTGACTTGCACTCTTGACAGATCCCAATTCTTAGTTCAACACTTGACGAATGTCGATGCCCATTTGTTGCAATTGATAGATCTTGGTAGTTGAAGGATTCTGGATTTTTCACTCCTCTATCCCTTTCTACTAGCTCATGGTCACAATTCCTATCAAGTCATATGACTAGGGGATATAACCAAAACTCCAATCCCCAAATTTTCAAACTTGTGCTAAGCAATCCCCAAATTTTTTAAAACATTTTCTAAGCTTTCAGGATTATTTCAAAGCACTAAAAGTGACTCCAACAAGGCAAAAACTTTCCCAATGACTTCTAAAGGCTCAAAAATATTCAAAAACCTATAAATGCATTTTAAAACACTGCTAACAACTATTCTACTTCTCCAAAAGAAGAACAAAATATGGTATGTGGCCAAATCCAAAAGTTCAACCAGTTGAATGAGAGTTTTCTTACTCCTTTGGGATTGTAAAACCCACACCATCTCCAAACTCTTACAAACAGAGAATCCGACATTTATACTTTCTCTAGAGCAAACAAATTCTCCCATCATAGGGATGTATCATAGTTGTTCCATCCATATATGGTCTCGTAAAGGCCATTCACATTATAGATACGTAAAGAGCTTTAGATCTCATTTCAACTTTTGATTTCTTTTCTAAAACACAATATAATTCAAAATTATTGGAGGTAAACATAATTAAACAACACTTCTATATTATCATTCATATGTATTCAGTAACCCAACATGACAACATTCATGAATCTTGAGAAAAAAATAGTGTTTCGTTAAAGAGGAAATAAATACAATTATTTGCACTAATTTAAGATTGGTTGGAAATTGAAGAAGAGAGAGACATTTTCCACCCAAACATAAGCTCAGCTACATTGTATTTTTCTTGTAGCTAGCCACCCCCAAGCTAGATCTAATTCCTTAAGAGGAAGACCCACTCAATGATTACTAGGGTTCAGATCAAGGTAAGGAATAACTCATAGTATTGCCACAATGGGCATGCATACTTCCCATTTTTTAGTACATTTAGTGTTCTTTCAGAAATAAAAATAATTACAAATTCACCTAACCCTCTAGATAAGGTTGAATTCTTCAAGACTAACTTATTTACCCAAACAGGTAAATTCACAACTCCACATAGGTTGTTGTGACTCGGAAGGCTTCTTGTCACTTTTGTTCAGAGTAAAAAAATAAACACCCAAGTGTGGTTGGGTTTCTTTTTCATTTTCACTTTTTCATAAGCACATGTCTTCTTTGTCTTTATGTTCTTCACCACACTCACGCACTCTCTACATTTGTCTCTCCCTTACAATCAAGGTAGAGGACATGAAGGCCACCCCCATTCCTTCCCATATTTTTGGGCAGTACCAAATTTAAAACCTAGATATTTAATTCAGGGTAAGATAGGAAACTTCCCATTCCCCCTCACAACTTCCTCTCAGGCACCAGGATTTGTGTTGATTTATCTCTTCTTCAGATTTTGGCGACATATTAAATAAACTGCATATTACATCAAATAAATTACAGTAACAAACACCTGTCATGGAGGTAAATATAACTAAGGTTAATCATATTTTCTTTGTTCTTCAAACCAAGGCATTAATTTGCAGATTTAATGGTTTTCAACCCAATTCTAAAGCTTTGCATTAGTGGGTTTTCACAACCTGGACAAATAATTGTGATATATAACTATGCTTGAAAGGTTTTTTCATTTTCCAGTTGGATACGTAGGAAGATCCAGAGAGAGTATTGAAAGAAGGGCCCTAGATTTGGGGAAATGTAGGGTTATGAATTATCCCTTGGTTCCAAGAATTTGATGCCACTATAATGGTGGTATCAACCATGCTATTATGGGTGAGGCTACCAAATCTTGCCCTTCCATTCTGACATCATAAGGTCCTAGAGGATATCGGCAACAATATGGGACCATTCAAAAATACGGACACCGAGGGAAAAAAGAAAGGATTATTTACTTTCACCATAATATGTGTAGAAATAGAGCTAATCAAAGGCCTACTTGATCACATACAGTTGAAACCTAAAAATTTCCAGTGGACTCAACTATTGGACTGTGAATACATGGCATTCAAATGTTGATTATGTTACCAAATAGGACACTTGTAGGACAAATACCCTCAGGAAAATAAAGTATCCAAAAGAGAAAAAGGGTAGACACGAAAAACAAAATGATGGTATCCCTTTAATCCTAACCTCACAGAGGAATAAGAAGGTAAAATCACAGATAACCCTCCAAACCAAGAAGAAGGAGGTACTAAGGACCAGAATGGAAATGCAACCCACATGCAAAATGGAACAGAATTAGAAACGATCCATGAAACCAAAAAATAAAAAAATGTGGCACACAAAGAGTATGGTATGGTGGGCGCAAAGATAGCTCATGCCTTGAAAAATTATGATTCAAACAAATAAAATTCACCAAAGACAATTGTGAACAAATTAGCATCAGTTCCTATGGACCATATTGCAAGGGGATGGAAGAAGGTCGAGAAAAAAAAATGAAAGAAAGGAATAGTTGTGATTTATATATCACCTGATCTTCTCCTTTGTGTTCTCTATTTTTGGTTTTTCTCTATTTTTAGAGTTGTAATACCTCTTATAATAATTTCTTTTAGTGTATGAAAAATGTAATTTTTTTCCTTTTCTCTGAAAGTCAAATAAAATTATGGGTTTTTTTCCCATTGGAAAAAAAATGCATCAAATAAATTTTGTCAAGATATCCACGTTGGCCATTGTTAACATTATAAGTCTTAGCTAGTATTACAAAAATTGGGGTTTAAAAAGGGGTGTTACAAACATTATCACTTCAAGTTTTCCTTCAATATTCTTTTTATAAGGCATGAGAATGCAAAACTTATTAAACGTATCCACTTCTATAAATCCATAGTTATGTCCCCTCCTATTTCTTGGCAGACTAACCTTGAAATCAATGTATATGTTCTCCTATATTATAGTAGGTATGTGTAAGGGATGGTATAAACCTTGCTTCCTATTACTAGGTTTGTCGATATAATGAAGTATGCATCCTTTGATAAATCAAGCTACATCTTTCATTCTAGACTAATACATGTAACTTTAAAAGTTGACTACTGTTCTTCCGACATCAAAATTCCCAACAAATTTTGAGGCATGAGCCTCTTCAATCTTTCTCCTCTAGGAACACAAGGCTTATCGAACTTGTAAAGAAACCCATCTTAGAGATGGTAGTAAACTTTCCTATAACCCTCTTCACAAAAAATGTGGCCGTGTAGCTATTAAATTATGTTAGGTCCCTATAATACTAGTGTATCCCCCTTATTTTTATTGTTATTGTATCCCCATATTGTTATTTTTGTGCCCATATATCCCCCATATTTTTATTATTTTTCCCCATATAAGCCCACTATTATTATTGTTATGCCCTTACACTACTATTGTTATGTAGGCTTTTATTATATTGTGACCCCTTAGACTCCTATAGATACCAAGGAGGTCTTATCATTTGAATCATCCAAGAATTTTTCATTTATGTAATGTAAAGGAGGTTTCCCCCTCGAAGAGAATAATTTTTTAGACATTGATATATATTTTCTTCTATGTTTTGGTTGGTTGCATAACATTTGGTATCAAAGCTTTGGTTCTAGGGTTTCACTGCTTCAAACAGGTCATCATAGAATTTTTGCTATAAATTTTTTTCCATGGGGCTTAAAAGCTGACATTTCTACCACATGGAGCCAAAATCTTGGTGAACTTTACGTAAAAATTTCAGATATTGGATTGCTATATTTTCTGAGATATGGTCCAAAAAATTTATAGTTTTTGCAAGCTCCAGAATTCAATCTCAAATGGGTGACCTAGGGAATATCGTCATAACTTTATCTCTGAGCATTATATTTGAATTTCATAAAAATGTGAGTGAAAGTGCATGTAATATATTTTTTTGTGTATCATCAGGTTTGAAGGTCGAAATAGAGGCATGTGGCATTTTGTACAAGTTCGCTCTACTGAACTAGTCTATAATTAGGTCATTGTGAGAGATTGGGTATAACTCTTTTTTGAAGAATCCAATATTGGTATGAATTATGGGGTTTGAAAGAAGACTTGTAGGAATACTATAGGATGAAATTTTAGACCTTGGAGAGCCTAAATTACTGAGTTACAACCGTTTAAATATCGAGCTCCTAAAAGCAAGAAAAATGTGTGTATTTTTCAAAAATTGCATAAGTTTTGTTTGAAAAATCAGTTTGAAGTGATTCCAAGTGTATATTGAAGTAGAGATATCAGTACTTTTTTCTAAAATTCCTCCCAAACAAAATAGTTATACATCCATTAATCCCTCAGAAATCTCTACTATGACGCACGAAGAGGAAGAATTGCAACATGATATCTCCAAATTACGAGACCAAGTGCAACAAATTTCTCTCTCACAAAGGGCAACCAAAGATGAACTAAAATGGGACATGGATGGCTTGAAATGGGACATGGATGGCTTTAAAGGGGAAATGGATAGTTTAAAATCAGAAATAAAAGGTGACATGTATGGTTTAAAAGTAGAAATAAAAGGTGACATGAATGGTTTAAAAGCATACATGGAAGGTTTAAAGGAAGGTTTGACAAAGTTGCTACAAGAAAGGATTCCCAGTGGTGACATGGTATTACATGAAAATAATAACCATGACAAAAGGAATATGAATTATGATTTTAGAGACTCCGATGTTGGGTTTAAGACCCACCACATTCCAAATATTTGCATGAGGAAGTTTGAAGGCAAGGATCTAGTAACATGGATACTACAAATGGAGTAATATTTTGATCTCCATGATGTGAAACACACACAAAAGGTACGCATTACATCTTTATATTTAGAAACCAATCAGTTTGTATGGTATATATGGCTTTGTTCTCGTAAACCACTTGTTACTTGGTCAATTTTTATGGAGGAAAGGATAGCACATTATGAGCATACAAAGAGAAAAACCTTCTTTAGCCAATTGATAAATCTCAAACAAAATGTTTCAATGGCGGAGCACATTGAGGACTTCCAAAAATTGAATATCGGGGTAACCGATATTCTAGAGGAGCATAAGATTGATGTCTTCATAGGGAATTTAAAGAATAAAATCCAACATGAGCTTGATTCATTGTAGAAGGCATTCAGGGTAGCAAGAAAAGTTGAAAGAAAAATTATGGCAACAAGTAAGTCTACCACTCACAACTATAAAGATGGAAGTTTTTTGTGCTCTTAACCTTCCACAACCTACAATTTTGACACCACAACAATTGGAGGAAAAAATAGGAAAATTGCTTTGTTACAGTTGTGATAGAAAATATACTAAATGCCATAAGTGTGTTGAGAATAAATTATTTTACATATATTGTGAAGAAGATGAATAAAAGGAACAAGAAACATCAAAAGAAGAGGATATACACTAGGAACCAAACCTAGAGAAAGAAGAAATGAATCTGACCATATCTTGTAATGCATTGGCAGGAATTACCACTCCTCAAAAACTCAAGATAGAAGGATATATCGAGAATAAAAATGTAATATTTTTTATTGATTTGGGTAGTACCCATAATTTTATTCATTGTAATATATCCAAGGAATTGAATTGCTTCCTATATCCAACACCAAAGTGTCAAGTGATGGTTGCAAATGGAGGAAATATAAATTTCTCTAGAAAGTGTCATAATAGCAAGCTAACCATGGGGGAATATGTGTTGAATATTCCAATGCTTTCCATTCCAATGGGTGGTGATATGTTGTACTAGGAGTCCAATGGTTACAATCTTTGGGGGCGATAGATTTTTATTTTCAAGAAATTTTCTTGAATTTTTTTTGGGAAGAAAATTAAGTTGAAATAAGGGGTATCGTAGGGAAACCAAAAGAGATAATCATCTCTAATGGCATGACAAATCTTTTGAAGAAATAAAAATGGGGCATAATTACACAATTATGCACACTAGAGGTTGAAACATCGAAACCATCTATTTCTCCATATCTCCAAAAAGTTTTGGACAATCATTCCAAGGTATTTGAGACTCCCAAATGCCTCCCACCTATTTTTGATCATGATCATTCTATCCATTTGATTCTAGGAAGTTTTCCTCCAAACATCATGCCTTACAGATATCCTTATTCCCAAAAGAGTGAAATTTAACATATGGTTGTATAAATGCTAGAGGTTGGTATAATTCAACCTAGTCAAA
This sequence comes from Pinus albicaulis, assembly GCA_034641835.2. Classification (NCBI taxonomy): domain Eukaryota; kingdom Viridiplantae; phylum Streptophyta; class Pinopsida; order Pinales; family Pinaceae; genus Pinus; species Pinus albicaulis. Next base: position 580,988,418 of record CM076582.1, on the reverse strand, counting down.
GTTATTTCTCTGCTGCACTAGTATTGGTACACAAGAAGGATGGATCATGGCATATGTGTCTGGATTATGGGGAGTTCAACAAGCTCACTATTAAAGATAAATTTCACATTCCTGTCATTGATGAATTTTTGGATGAATTACATGGAGCAATTTACTTCACCGAGTTGGCTCTTAATTCAGGATATCATCAAATTAGAATGAAGATTGAAGACATTATGAAGACAACATTCAGAACTCATGATGGTCATTATGAATTTTTGGTAATTCCTTCTAATGCACCTTCCACATTTCAAGGTTTGTTGAATTCCATTTTCAAACACTTCCTTAGAAATTTTATGTTAATATTTTTTTATGATATACTAATCTACAACAATTATTGGAAGGATCATGTTCAACATATTGACAGTGTGCTCAAACTATTGGAGGAGAAACAATTATATGAAAAAACCTCCAAATGTTGCTTTGGAGTACAAGAGGTGGAATATTTGGGTCATATTGTATCTAATGAGGGTGTTAAGGTATACCTTAACAAAATTAAATCCATTAAGGAATGGACAATACCCACGACCATAAATCATATTTGAGGATTTCTCAAGTTGATAGGGTATTATCGCTATTTTGTTAAGAATTATTGGAGAATAGCAACAACTCTAACAGCATTACTCAAGAAATATGCATTTTCTTGGACTACAGAAGAAACTAAGGCCTTTGAACATATTAAAGAGGCAATGTGCCAAGCATCATTCTTAGCCATGCCAGACTTCACAAAAACCTTTATTGTGGAATGTGATGCCACAGGAAATTAAATTGGTGCTTTTTTAATGCAAGAAGGAAGACCTGTTGCTTTTGATTTTTTCCAATCAAAGGAAATTATTTACACAAAAATATTTAGGAGAAGGAAAGGTTGGCAATACTACATCCAATAAAGCAATGGTGACCTTACATAATGGGAATACACTTCAAGGTAAAAGCAGATCATGATAGTCTTAAATAATTTTTGGAACAAATTCTATCTTCAAAAGAGCAGCACAAATGGGTCACAAAGATGTTGGGTTATCACTTTGAAATCATCTATAAAAAAATGGAAGAAAAATGTTGTTGCATATGCACTCTCAAAAAAGAATGAGGATGTGGAAGCATTGCTTTGTTCCATTTCTATTATCCAACATGATTAGGTAATCAAATCAAGTGATGAATGTAAGAATGACAAAGATGTGTGGGCACTCATTCAAAAGTTATAGAAAGACCCTAGTACATCTAATACATTTAGCTGGAAAAATGATTCATTTTGGTACAAAGATCGCTTATATATTTGTAAGAATTCCCAATTCAAACAAAATATTCATTTGGAATTGCACACCTCCCCCTTAGGAGGGCACTCAATATTTTTAAAAACTTACCACATGCTCAAGAAGGAATTCTTTTGGGATGGCCTTAAATCGGATATTTAGAAGTTTGTGGCAAAATTTTTGGTTTTCCAACAAAATAAATTTGAGATAATTAATACTTCAAGTTTGTTACAACCTTTAGTCATTCCAAGTCAACGTTGGGAGGAGGTCCCAATGAATTTTATCACGGGTTTACACAATTCTGAAGGAAAGAGTGTCATAATGGTGATGGTTGATAGAAGTATGCACACTTTTGTGCATTATCTCATCATTTTAAATCCAATATAGTTGCTACTACATTTATGGAAACAATTCAAAAGCTACATGGAAACCCAAAGACTATTGTAAGTGACAGAGATCCCATTTTCACTGGAAATTTTTGGACGGAACTATTTTCTTGTCTTGGTACTCAATTAGCTCATATCTCATCTTATCATCCTCAATCTGATGGGAAAAATGAGATAGTGAACAAATGTTTGGAAGAACATCTTCATTTCTTTGTATATGATAAAAAAACAATGGTTCAAGTGGTTACCTCTAGCTGAATGGTGGCATAACACTTCCTTCCATACTGCAGCAAAAATGACCCCATTTATGGCACTTTATGGATATCATCCACCATCCATCACATTATATTTAAGCGAAAATTCTACGGTTCAAGAAGTGGAATATCACATCGAGCATCAACAACAAGTTCTCCAAATCTTAAAGGAAAACCTCAATCTCGCGCAAAATCGAATGAAACAACGGGAAGGTTAGGATTGCAATGAAAGAAGTTTTGATGTAGGCGACTGGGTATTTTTATGGCTACAACAGTAGAAAAAAATGTCCCTCAAGCAAGCTAAGAAGGATAATAAATTATCACCCAAGTATTATGGTCCTCACAAGGTGTTGCAAAAGATTGGTACTATGGTATACAAATTGGATTTTCCTTCATCTTCCCGATTACACCCAGTTTTCCATGTTTCATGCTTAAAGAATTTTATCAGTGACAAGCTCCTAGTTTAAACAGTGTTTCCAAAACTTTACGAAGAAGGTAAAATCATATTTCAAACTAGAGAAGTCATGAAAGCAAGAACCTGATAGCTACATAATTAATTAATGTCAAAGTATCTCATTAAGTGGAAGAATTTACCCACTAAATATTCCACATGGGAGGATGATAATTTTATACAGAAGCATTCAGAACTACTCAAGCGTTGAGGAAAAAACTTTTTTGAAGGAGGGGAATGTTAGGTCCCTATAATACTAGTGTATCCCCCTTATTGCTATTGTTAGTGTAAACCCCTTGTTTTTATTGTTAGTGTATCCCCCTATTGTTATTTTTGTGCCCATTTATCCCCCATAATGTTTAAGTTTGTGCCCCATAGAAGCCCACTATTATTATTGTTGTGCCCTTACATTATTATTGTTATGTTGGCTCTGATTATATTGTGACCCCTTAGACTCCTATATATACAAAGGAGGTCTTTTCATTTGTCCTTGATTTTCCATTTTTCATTTTTCCTTCTTGATTTTCATCTGTCTTCACTCTTATCCATTCATGTCCTTCTTGATTTTATTTCAAAAGAGCAATACAAACTTCTTACCTAAGTTAATTAGTTTCTTGGTTTGGTTAGAATTTAATAGGGAAATCTTGGATTTATCTTTATGCACATTTTTTATGAAGTACTTCCCATCCTTGAGAAATTAGCATGGGTTTTATCTCCTCACGAAGATCACATCCCTTGTGCACATGTAGGGGTCTCTAAAAAATACAACACACATATTATCATACTACATCTCCCTTCACTTCATAAATATAGTTTACACTAACAAAAAAATAACCGTGTAATTTTTAACGACCATTGGCTCTGCATCCTGAGCCACCCATCCCAAAGGTATCGGTTAGGATGATCATGAAATTACCATCGAAGCTTACTTAATATATCTTATGTTATGAGGTTGTCCTATGAATCAAAATAAAATAGAGAATCCACCTTTGTCTTCTTGAAATGGATCTTGATAAGGAAGATTTTTTCCATTTCCTTCTCTTCCTTAGGATGAAGGCTACTCAAGTTCACCTCCTTCCAATTGCAGTGCAAATAATATTGATGTGTACATCTGAGTTTCTCTTTACTTGGTTTCCTAAATCCATGATAAGCATGTTCTTCTTATAGGCCTTTTTTCGTGGCTAGTTGAACTCAATTATGGATGTAGATTCTAACATTATCTTCAATATGACCATCAATAGTACAATGATTACGTTGTCCATTTGATGTATCCTTGCATGGATGTGCAGTGGAAATTATCTTCTTATCATGTCCTTTATGTTTCTTCTTTCCCTCTACAGGAGCATCTTGTAGTCATTCTATTTAAAACGGTTTCATAGTCCTTTCTTCTTATTTGTATCTAAAGATTGTGCATGCACACATTTCTCATCAATGACCCTATGATTAAAGAGCCTCACTTCCATTTTTAAATGATTGTGGAGAGCACCCATATACTTGGGGAGTACAGTTGGGATTTTTGATATGCCCAACACAATGGCTTATTTTATAAACCCTATGATTTACCCTTGCATATTGTAATACCCATGTTTACAAAATATAAATATTCATAGAAAGGTGTGAATACTTACCTACATAGAGGAGATCCATTTACTAATTGTGCCTCTCTTATTTGTGCTCCTGATCCATGCTACCACAACTGATTTATATGGGAGGACTCTCCACCTAACCATAGGCTCAACTCATAATAATTCAATAGTTGGCCACCCCCAAGTCCTCAATATACTATGTCTTTGCCTTCAATGTCTAAAATTTTCCTTTATTCTTACCTCACCTTCCTTATATAGAGTCCATCCATCATAAGGGACTCGATAGAAGGTTTCACTTATCTTTTCCTATGTTTTATTTTTAATATAGTTGTTATTATTTTTATTATTATATTTCTCCATAATTTGGACATGAAATACTCTCCCCCTTTAAATAACTTCATTATGAATTAAACTTAATCAATCACTTCATCATCCCATACCCAAGCATCTATCACCAAGGTACCAAGGCAGTCATATCATCTGCCACCAAGGCAGGCATCTGTCACCAAGACAGGTACAATAATTTGCCACCAAGGAAGGCTTATGTCTCTAAGACATAAGCATCATCTATAAGCATCTATCACCAATACAATAACATAATCTACATCAAGGTAGGTATCTGCCATGAAGATAGGAACAATAATTTTCCACCAAGGTAGGCATCTGTCATGAAGATAGGAACAAACATCTACCACCAAGATAGGAATTTGTCACCAAAATAGGAACATAATTTGTAATAATATATCACCAAGATAGGAACATCATCTACCACTAAGGAAAGAATCTATCATAAAGACAAGAACATAATTTGTAGGCATCTATCACCAAGATAGGAACATCATCTTCCACTAAGGCAAGTATTTGTCAATAAGGTAGGAACAATCATTTTCCACCAAGGTAGGCATTTTTTACAAAAATAGGAACATCATCTACAAACATTTGTCACCAAGATAAGAACATCATCTTCCACCAAGGTAGGCATCTGTCACAAAAATAGGAACATTGTCTGCCACCAAGGTAGGCATTTGTTACAAGACAGGAACAATCATCTGCACCAAGTCAAGTACTTGTCACCAAGACAAGAAAATAATTTGTAGGCATCTGTCACCAAGACAGGAACATCACCAGCCACCAAGGCAGGAAACTATCACCATGACAGAATCATCTTCCACCGAGGCGAGAATATCTCACCAAGATGGGAACATCATCATCCACCAATGCAAGCATGTCTCACCAATACAAGAAAAATCATCTGCCACCAAGGCAGGAATGTGTCACCAAGATAGGAACATCATTTGCTGAAATTTTTCACTAAGATAGGAACATTATCTGCCACCAAGGCAACCATATGTCACCAAGACAGGAACAATCATCTACCACCAAGACAGGAATATCATCTGCAGACATATGTCACCAAGATAGGAACATCATCTGCCACCAAGGCAGACATCTGTCACCGAGACAAGAGCATCATCTTCCACCACGGCAGGTATTTTTCACCAAGACGGGAATAATCATCTGCCAACAAGGTAGACATCTATCACCAAGATAGGAAAACCATCTGCAGGTATCTATCACTAAGACACGAACATCATATTCCACCAAGGAAAGCATATGTCACCAAGACAGGAACAATCATCTGCCACCAAGGCAGGCATTTATCACCAAGGAACATCATCTGCCAACAAGGCAGGAATCTATCACCAAGACAAGGAAAGCTATTTGCAACCAAGGCAGACATCTATCACTAACACAAAAATATCATCTATAGGCATTTGTCACCATGATAAGAACACCATCTTCCACCCAAGGCAAGCATTTATAACCAAGACAAGAAAACTCATTCTCCATCAAGGTAGGAATCTGTCACCAATAAAAGAACATCATCTGCGGGCATCTATCACCAAGATAGGAACATCATCTACCACCTAAAAAGGAATATACCACTAAAACAAGAAAAATCATTTGCCACCAAGGTAGGCATTTGTCACCAAGACAGGAGTATCATCTACAGGCATTTGTCACCAAGATAGGAACATCATCTACCACCAAGGCAAGCATTTGTCACCAAGGTAGGAAAAATCATTTTCCACCAAGGTAGGCATCTATCACCAAGATAGGAATATCATTTGCATGAATCTATCACCAAGACCAGAATGTCATTTTCCACCAAGGCAAGAATATGTCACCAACAGAGGATTATCATTTGCAGGCTTTTGTCACCAAGACAGAAACATCATCTGCCACCAAGGCAGGCATCTGTCACCAACACAGGAACATCATCTGCCACCAAGGCAGGCATCTATCACCGAGATATTAAAATCATCTACCACCAAGGTGAGCACCTATTTCCATGACAGGAACATCATCTGCCACCAAGACAGGCATTTTTCACTAAGACATGAACATCGTTTTCCCCTAAGGAATCTGTCAACAATACAGGAATATCATTGGTCACCAAGTTGGGCATCTGTGGTTGACATATCATTTATAATTCCCTCCTTCCTTCTAAGCTTGTCATCATGAATATAAGGCATAAGAAATACTATTAATAATATATTGAGATGTCCCCATATTATCACATTATAATGTCATGTACCTTTATTATAGATGAATCAACATAATAAACGAATTCACATGATATCATAATATTTATAAGTTATTATTGAGATTTGAGGCATGAATAAACCACCTCATGTTATCTCATCCCTTCATCGGTCCTTTGACATATAGGGACATGAATCATACATAAACATATGTTACGTGAACAACCAAAAATTCTCAAAATCATTCTTGTCATGATTCATCAATTTACTACATCCACCCATCATCAATTAAATTTCTTCTATGATTTCATTAAATAAATTTGCTTTTTTTCAATGAATGTAATAAATCTACATCATGAGTAGTAGGAAATTCATAAATTTGTATGTCATCAGAAAATACATATTGCTTGTGTATGTACTTTTTTGAAAAGAACCTAGTTCTTAAAGATTCCTCTAACATTTCCCATGTAAATTGAAAAGGAGTGACATGCCATTTATTTTCTTCATTTATCCACTATAAAAGTGCTTCCCCCTTGAGAAGGCTCATTAGTATTTGTCTGTCATCTCTCCCAGGGAACATAGTATTTATTTCTCAGTCGGGGTTCCAACCCCTGAGTCAACTTGAGGTGGGGTTTTAATTTTAGGAGTTAACTAAATTTGTCTTTGATTCTTGGGAGCCATGATTACTTCTTAAGATTTCAAATAGAGGATTGATTTCCAAGGTGAGTTAAATTAGAACCAAATATATCTCTAAATTAGAATTAGAGAGATCAATAATATTAAGAAAATGTGATGTGTTGATATTTATTACTATTATCTCCCCCTTCAGGAGGTGGTGTCTTCAAAGCAAGATTGTCTAAATTATTGCAAGTATAATTTCTATCAAATAGTGAGTCAAGCGCCATGTTCTGATGTTCCATCAGAAGTGAATGACTTACCGATTTTGTTTTGGTAATTATACGAATTTTATGATGGAAAAACAAATGAATTCTATGAACACCAATGTCTATGAAAATCATGTTAAAATCATAGGGAAAGAAAACATTAGAGACATGAATAAATGAGATACCACATATTTATTATTATCAAGTAAACAAGATATATATATCACAAAATGCATAAAGAGTGGAAAATTTTTATTCCACCATGAAAATCTCAAGCATGGCACATGATCCAAGTAACAAGTACCATTACTATTCAATACCACCTCTAAACACGACATCCAAATTATATTCAACTTGTTTATACCATAAGAGTAACAAGAATCTCATTATCACAAGAAAGAATGTTACTTAAAAGTTGCATCTAACAACTTTTCTACTTTATCTTTATATTGCGCATCATGCACATGTCTAGAGTACTTTCCCAAATCAACTCGCCCCTTTAGGTTTAAATTAAGCCTACATACAATTGTAATATTATAACATCATTGTATCTTTCTCAAAAACATATCAACATGCCATTATAATTGTAAGAATAACCAAATAATATTTTAATGAGTCTCACATAGCTACCAATAATTTGATCACATTTCCATTTATTACTTAATGTATAACATATATGACATAGATCACAAGCTTACAACAATGTGTGAATTTTTATCTATTGCAGTAACTAGAAATTGTTCTTCTAACTGTAAATTTAATTATGCAATTTATTTTCTATAGAAAAATAACAAATAAAATCACAACTGTAATTTTCACCATAAAACTATTACGAAAAATAAAATACTGAAAGATGAGAAATTATAGCACATACACAAGAATTTTGACAAAGTTATTTTTGGAGAATTGTCCCTGGAAAAAACCCAATGCGGGAAAATCAGTGCAGCAAATTAGGGTTTTATTATTATTCTTCAACAACAATTCTAAGTATAATAATTTATATGCCCAACTGGAAAAATAATCTGAATAAAATATTGGCAAAATTATTATGAGAATTTTCTCTCATCCCACAGCTAATTTTTTCCACCAAAATCACCTCCCTAGCCTCTACATTGAGCCACTTGTGTCACCCTCTACGTAGAGCTTACGTTGTCCATGTGATAATTTCGTCCTTCCTTCGTTTGGCTCTTCTGGGGACTGGAAACCTTCCTCCCAAAATGTTGTTACCATCCACTTCCACCTGCTACTCACCCTTTGGCTCTATCTTTTTTGTTGAGCCTCTGCTACTGAGAAAATCGACTTGCCTGGGAAATTGAGTATCTGCATTGGTGTATCCTCCATCTACCCCTCGACTTCTTCTTATAATATTTTGTTGGAGCACCAATGGTAATTATTAAAACGTAATCGATGGCCCAGATTAATTCTTTGTCGATCCGTGTGAGTTTCTAGATGATTCTCACCTTATCTCAATTAATATTGATTAATTAACCATATTCCCTAAGTTTGGACTTGGAAATATTTAAAAAATGGTTAATAATATAATTGAAACACTTCTAGGTGGAATTTCCAAAAATGATTTCTGTGTTTTGGAGATCTCATGTATTCTAGCCTCTCCACAAAATTTCATGGCTAGAACACATCCGATGCTATAAAAATTAACACAATGTGTGTTATGGTTGGTAATAAAATTATTTTGGTCAAACACAAGTATTTAGATTGCACCCTATGAACAAGTAACCAAAGGTAAGATTGACCACTTAACAACCATTCACCTACCATCATCAAAATAAAACTAACATACCCCCAAGGCAGGGGAAGGGAACTCCGAAGATGAAGAGGTTAAATTTTTATTATAGTTAAATTTTTTATGATATGTAAGTGTATTGAATGCAAAATTAACAATTCATTTAAAACAAGTATCGCAACTTAGTATCTACCACTCAAGTTAGAAATTATGCTCTAAAAAAAATTGCATAAAACATTATAAGTTGCATTGGTCAATGCTAAATTAACAGTGGTTAATAGGAAAATCGAATCCAATAACCTTGTTTTGGCAGGAACTAATAAATTAGGATGCATATATATTTACAATTTTACTCCTACATAAACAATGGTGGGAAGTAAATCTTGTTAAGTATATTTATTTAAATCTTATTCCTATCCCTTTTTAAATTTAAATACCTGCTTCAATTATGGTGGGAAGTCATTGATGATAAATATATTATTTACGTAAATATGAACTATTTTTAAAGTTTTTAAATTTTCGATGGCAAAGGTTAAGAATACAAAATCACGACACAAACATTTAAAAATCATGCATCAATATTATCTACATGGAATTGTATTGTGCAAAGGGTGCAATAAGGACTACAAGTTATGGTCCAATCAAATATTTGAAAAATAACTTTTTTAATAATATTGAAAGAAAAAAAAATCAAATTTAAACATTATAAATTGCATTGGTCACTGTTAAACTAACAGTGGTCAATGGACAAATCCATTGTTAGAGTCTTGTGGTGACAGAGACTTATAAAGCCAATGTCTCTAATGTGACAAAATTCAATCATGTAGTCAAATATGGAATTGGAACTTGAGCAAATATCCACTATAAATATGAACCAAATGCGTAAATTATAAATCAAAATTAATTTTTTTTCTTAAAGTATTGAGAAATAGTTTAAATAGTTATGTAAACCAATAACAATCTATTTGGAAAGATAAACTATGTGCATTACTAAGTAATATATTTATAACATATGAAATATATTGCAAACTTGTTTACTTACCATATGTGCATAGCAATTTGTTTACCGTGTTGAACTTTGAATTTCTTTTATTTTGTATTTTACATTTTGTTGTGTTTTGCACTTTTACGATACTTATAAGATTCAATATCGATCTAATTGTTTCCTCTTATTTCATTTACATTATAATTTGACGAACAAAATCCTCATAACTATGACATATTAACATTTTTAATAAAAATTATTAAAATCAAATCAATTATACATATGTATTCCATAAATTATAAAATTAAATCAATTATTACATCGTTTATATTTTGGAATAGGATTTCTAGAATTTAAATTTAATTATCAATAAGTAATAGATGGATTGTAGGTATTTAATGCTATTTAAAATTTATAGAATATCTCCATAATATTTTTGTGGATAGGCATGTTTATTTTGAACTAGTATTTCCAAAATTTTAATTTAATTATCAATAATTATGATTTGGATGGTAAGGATTTGACCTATAATATTTTTAATATTATACACAAATCAAAGGTTCAGATTTATTTTCAAAGTAGTTATGCAATTTTCGGTCCTTTTAATCAAATGCATTAATTAAACAAATTTGTGGTATAAACAACTGTCCTATGAAATGAGTTATGGTCTTTTGGGCAAATCGTATTGATAAGGCATGATGTTGGAATATGGTATTATAACAAAGACTATTAACGGATTAAGAATTTCCATGATAAAGTGGGAGTGAATCTACATCCTTAATAATAATAATAATAATAACAATAAAATAATTAGGATTAGATCTATTGATCAAAGTTTTGCTGCTAAAGCACCTTGTCATTTGGAGGTTAAGGTTTTAATTCTTTGATGCCCTTTGGGGTGGATGTATGATAAAGTAATCTCCATTGTAAAGAAACGTGTTGATGGTTTTAGGAGTAGTTGAGATTTATTTTAAAAGTAGTTATGCCATATGTGGTATTGATAAGCCATGTTATTGGCACATAGTATTGTAACAAATCATATTTATAGGTTAAGGATGGCCGTGGTAAAAATGAGGGTGAATCTCCATTGTAAAAATTTTGTTGCATGTATGTTTTCTTTTAATGTATTAATTTATATATTACTTCTTTTAATAATAAAAATAAAAATAATTTAAAATAACTGTATAACTATTTTTTATGATTATTTTTTAAAATTTTGGCAATGTGAGATAGATTATGAGGTAAATGTTTTGATACCTATCTGTGTTTATCAGACAATTTCTATAAATTTGAAAACATGTTATAAAAAGTTTTTTATTGTAATATATATATATATATATATATATATATATATATATATATATATATATATATATATATAAAAGTTAAACAAGTATTTAATAATAACAATAATAATAATTCATATGGGTTTTTAAAACTCATAATATTTAAAATTAATTATCTAAATAAAACATTTTTCAACAAATTATTAGATTGAGACTTCTTAAGGACTTAAATCTAAGTATAAAACATATATAAAAGAGAGAAATTATAAAAATCTATGCCTAACCCCAAGGGCATTAAGGAGATTTGACTTCATGACCTCCCAACAAGAAAAGTACTTAGCAACAAGAGCTCCACCAACTGAGATAACCCTGTGAGAGAGAGAGAGAGAGAACCAACTGAGATAACCCTGTGAGAGAGAGAGAGAGAGATATATATATATATATACTCTTGCCCTCATGTATACCATTTTTTAAATTAAGAACGGTTGTATATTTTCCTCCTTCAAAATATAAATTCACTTTTGTTCATGCATAACATCTTTAAAATTAAGAACTGTTGAAATTGACCCTGGTGTATACCATCTTTAAATTAAGAACAATTCTATATTTTCCCACTTCAAAATATAAATTCCCCTACGTTCATGCATAACATCTTTAATATTAAGAACTACTAAAATTGAATTTGTTAAATATTTAACAGTATAAAACACTCATTTATATATAATTATCGCTGAAATTACACTATTAGTACACGATGAGTCAGCCTTAAAATCTTCTAGCTTTCTTATCACCTTCAAAATGGAAAGTCGGCAACTCAGTTGAAACGAGGGTGTTTACAGCGAAGAGTGTTGGGTTTTAAAACAAAGGAATCAGTTCAGTCAATAGAAAATAAAAAGGGAATACGACACCAACGGGGAAAATAGGTGTCGAGTCAAAGGCGGACTATGGGGCCCATTGTTTCCTCCTGACACCATATATCAACCCAAGCAACGCACAGACAATAAAGTGCAAGGAAGTGGCACATGCTTATAGCCTTTGGACAGATGATGAAACTCCTATGAGCAACTCCCCCTTAAAATACACCTTCGATGTAATTATAATTGAATAAACCAATGACTTAAGTGTTAATGCATAAGTGGATTATGTGGTACTCATCCTACCTTGAGGAAAACCTTTTGGAATCTATCTTCAAAGTTAATAATGCAAGAATTAGAGAATGTTTGCTTTAACTTTTTGAAAATAGCATAGAAATGTAATTTACTTTAACCACCTTTGTCATTCTTTATGAAAATATTCTAAAGAAAATGGCTCACAAAATGGATAATGAAGGAGAACCATTAATAATCATCAAAGTGGCATACTTTCCCCTAAGTTGAATAGTATCTAGCTTAGTCAAATCAAATCAAATATTTTGCATTCTAGCTTGGGACTTGTTTGGCCCATAAAGAACATCATCTTAAAAAAACATATTCACCCTTCATCTATATAATGTATAATAGAAAATGTCATAAGAAGGGATCACTATTAATATTATTTGAAAAAATTATGAATATTTGTAGATTTGACATGTCTTGTTGAGACAAGTCTTTCACACCCACTTTGTTATGCTATCTTTCACACCCACTTTGTTACGCTATAAAGAAATAGGTGACTAATTAGGCAAAGGAATCATGTCAAATTATGCCTGACTAAAATTTGTTATGCTATAGGGAAAATGTTTCAAGGAAATAGGTAACTAATTAGGCAAAGGAATCATGTCAAATTATGCTTGACTAAAATATCTAGAAATTACTGGTACTCAAACATAAGAGAGCAAGTATAAGAACTGAATTCGTGTACACTCATTTGCATTAAATATATATAAAGAGTGTACAAATATGTGGATATAATAATCAAAATCGATCAATTTCCCAATAAAATACAATAAATTGAGCGTGATAATGTATATTGATGAGGAAAAAGTCATCCTCAGATTATTACACTCTTTCACACACAAGTACCTTTTTCCATACTCAACAATAATAAGAGTGGCAATACTAATTGATTCCCAACAACACGAAGCCATGCACAATTATTTGTATGTATTTAGGGACCATTGTATTAAAAATCAATTTAGTATTTCCTCGGCGTTGGGACAATCAGAATACAAGTAGTCCCCGAAAACTCCTACAAATAGTCCCCGTGCATTTATGCACATCGTAAGTAATCACGTGACACCCAACTTATCTTTGGGTCATTTCACACAACATTTATCTGCTCTATCTACCAATTAAAATTTCTCTCGAATCAAGGACATTGAAGGTACACGAGTGGCATATATTCCATATGTAGCTAGAGCGGATATGTGTGTGGGGTAGTATTCAAACCACTTTTCCTAGAGCACTAGCATTTATTCTTAGGGCACTAGCATTTTTTTTTTTCAAACCCTTTTAGGAGATGCAATCTTGAGTAAAATATGTCAAACCTATCTCGATTAGGATTGAAAGAAAAGTTCTTCAATTTTATAGTGATTATTCAAAGTCATCAAACTCACGTGAACAAACATTATGGGTGTAAAATTTAACCACGAAATATTGACTTTTCAAACCTGTCTTAATATCTTATTTATATTGAACCATTCAAACATGTCTCAATATCTTATCTATATCGAACCATTGATGTACTGATGGATACGAATGCATGCATATACAAGAATTATGTGAGGGGTTTGTGTGAAAATCACACTTTCTACCTTGCCTAGTAGAAGAACCTAATGGCCAATTTCCTGGCATGAAAGAATATGTTCAACACATTATAAACCAAAGCAAACCAAATATCTACTCTCTATACTAGATCTAGGTGCATGGGCATTGCATGTTATCTCCTTCTTGCTCATTCTATTGGGAAGCGAAAAGATAAAGATCCTCCACTCCCGAAAGAACTAAAAACGATGCAAAATTAATACTAAACCCTTGTGTGAACATTCCACAGTAGAGTCATGTGTATATTTTCAAGAACTACTAAACCTTTATTAAATGAAGCAGTGGAGTTGCTATTATTCCATAAAACTATGCTAGCCATACCACTCATAGTCTAGATCTAAAAGTATAACTATAAAATGATGGACGTCAAATAGAATGGATGATTGCGTGACAAAGGCTATATCAAATATTGTATGTGGATCGCTAGTACAAAGGGTAACTACCTCAGAAGTTTTCTTATATGATAGGATGTTGTTTGAGTGAAGGGATTACAGGGTAGGGTTTACGCCAGCAAAGAAATAAATCCAAATTGAAGTTATGAGCAGAAAAGGGAAATAGCAAGTGGATTAAAACAAAATAAAGTACCAACAAATGGTTCACGCATATAGTTATAATATTTTAATTAAGGATATAAGTAACTCATTAACCCATAGCATAAATGCAACTATATTCCTTTTCAATTCCACCAAACACTTCAACAATAACCCAATGTAATACAAGGAATCAACTAAATCATTGAAGATACAATCTATGTCTTTATGAAAATATCTCCCTCTATATATCTGATCCTTGTTCTATAGATGAGATAACTCTATATATGTGTTCTATAAATGAGATGACTCCATATATTTCCATAGAATACTTTAAAAAATTGTTATTATAAAAAATATACACTCTTTTTTTCTTTTCTCTCCCTCTCTCTCTTTGAAAATGATGGCTAACTCTAAACCCAAGAAAATCATTTTCGTTGGGAAAAATTTTTGCAAATACTTTCATTCAGTAGTTCATTTTCTTGGTTTCAATATGGCATAGTGCTTCTATTCGTCAAATTGACAAACCTCTGTTTTGTTTTTTTTCATTGTGCACGCTCTGTTGTTTGAACTGGTTGAGCGCGCGCTGACCCAACAGCATCCTCCCAGCGACCATGGCATCAGGAGGGGGACCCGAGGCTCCCCTTCCACCCCCCCCCCCCCCCCCCCCCCAGAAATCCAAGTGTTCAAGAACCTAATTGCAACCAGTAGCAAGTGGCCTATGTCTGTGTCTCAGCAAAAATTCATGAAGAAGTTGAATAATATTCCTTCGGTCGCCCTCCCAATCAAAGAAACTTGTCGATCTTCTTTGAACCTGGCTGAAAGAGGACTCATCGGACAGTTTACAGGCCTCTATCCCTCGCCCAAAGCAGTGGAAGTCTGGGTGAAGAGGAACTGGATTCCCTTAGTCTCTGAAGGTATCAAAAGTCACTTCATTGGCAAAGGATACTTTGTGTTTACTTTTGAAAATGCAGAAGACAGGAGCCTCATCTTTAGAAATGGCCCATATTTTATGGGACCGCAGGGACTTTATTTAAATAAATGGACCCCCTATTTCGATCCTTCCCAAGATGTCCCTTCAACTATTCCAGTGTGGGTACGCCTCCCACACCTCCCATTGCATTGCTGGAACCAGAAATCTCTCCAAACCATTGGAAATACTCTTGGGAAGTACATTAATTAGGCAGTGAGGAAATACCAATACTCGTGCACCTATATTTGTGTCGAGGTGGATTTTGAAGTCGGTCTCCCTGAAGCTATCAAACTAATGGTTGCTGACTGATCCCATATCCAGGAGCTGGATTATGAGAAGCTTCCATTTAAATGCAAGCATTGTCAAGGCTATGGAAACTTTGCAAGGCACTGCAAAAAGAAGGCGGAAGAAGAAAGTGAGAATGCGAAAGGAGAACAATGGACTTTGGTCCAAACAGCAGCCCTGACAAAAGCTAAATGAAAAGGAATCACAAAAGGGACCAAAGTAATAGCCGAAGATCAGACTCTAGGGGCAGATAGCAATGCCTCCCCATTGGCTGAAGTCGAAAAACCTAATGAAGAGCTCAACACCCCTGCAGAACCCTCAGTAACAAATCTAGAAGTCATAGATCAGCAGAATGCTACTCCCTCTTAGGGAAAAGGAAATGAACAAATAACCCCCTTATTGTTATTGTTGTACCCCTATAACCCCCATATTATTATTATTGTTCCCTTACATTATTATTGTTAGGTCGGCTAGGATTACATTGTGGCCCCATAGACTCCTATATATAGAAAGGAGGTTTGTTCATTTGTATCATTCAAAAAAAATTCATTTTGTAATGTATTGGAGGTTTCCCCCTCGAATTGGTTGATTTATAAGGTGTTGATCTGTCTTTTCTTCTATTTTTGGAGCTGGTTTCATAACATTTGGTTTCAGAGCTTTGGATTCTAGGGTTTCGCTACTCCAAACAAGTCATTGTGGAATTTTCACTATAACTTTTTTTCTACGAAGGTTCAGAAGCTGAAATTTTTATAGCACGAAGCCGAAATCCTGAGAAACGTCATGGAAAATTTTGAGATCTTGGTTATTTTTGAAGATATGATCTATGGAAGTTAGGGATTTTTGTAGGCTCCTGAATTTAACCGAAACAGATCATCGTAGAATTTTCGCTATAACGTTTTTTCTATGAGGGTTCTGAAGCTGAAAATTTTACAGAGCGAAGAAAAAATCAGGAGGAATGTTGTGGAAATTTTTCAGAGTTTGATCCACAATATTGTCATAGATAGGGTCTATGGAAGTTAGGGGATTTTCAGGCTCCTGAATTTCATCTCAAAGAGGTGACAGTGGGAAAATCATCATAACTCTCTCTCTAAGAATTGGATTGGAATTCTGTAAAAAGTGGATGCAAGTACATTGACTTTAGTTTCCTTTGTATCAATTTCAGAGCAAAATATGGAAACAGTAACACGTGGCACGTCGTACAAGTTCGCTCTATTGAACTAGTCCATAATTAGGTCATTGTGGGAGATTGGGCATAACTTTGCCTTGAAGAATTCAAATCAAGTTAGACCTCTGGCATTTGAAAGAATATTTAGAGGGCTAATATGGGGCCAAAGTTCAGATATTGAAGATCCAAAATCACAGAGATAATTTATTTTTAATATCGATCTCCTCAAAATCAAGAAAAAGGTGTGTATTGTTTTTCAAATTGCATGAGTCTTGTTTGAAAAATCAGTTTTAAGTGATTCCAAAGGCATATTGAGCATAGATATCAGTATTTGGTTCTAAAATGCCTCCTAAAAATAATTAAACACCCATTAAGCCCTCAGAGTACTCTACTATGACTCATGAAGATGAATAATTGCAACATGATCTATCAAAATTACAAGAGCAAGTGCACCAAATTTCGCTCTCGCAAAGAGCAACAAAAAATGAAATGGAGTTTTGAAGAAAGGCGTGGAAGCGAAGATGGATGGTTTCAAGAATAACATGGATGGTTTGAAGAAATGTGTGGAAGCTAAGATGGATGGCACGGAAGCTAAGATGGATGACATGGAAGAAAAAATGAAAGACAACATGGAAAACATGAAGAATGATCTAAAAGCAGATATGGAAGGTTTGACAAAGTTGATACAAGAAATGTTTCCTAATGGCGAAAATATAGTAGAGGAAACCCATGATGAGAACAAAATAAATTTTAATCGTGATTTCATAAACTCTGATGTTGGGTGGAAGAACCACCATATTCCAAAGATGGATATGAGGACTTTTGATGGCAAGGATCCCGTAACATGGATACTACAAATGAAGCAATATTTTGATCTCAATAATGTGCAAAACACATAAAAGGTACGCATTGCAACTTTACATTTAGAACAAAATAAATTTGTATGGTATCGATGGCTTTGCTCCCATAAAAAAATTGTGACTCGGTAAATTTTTACGGAGGGAATGATAGCACATTATGAGGATACAAAGAGAAACACCTTCTTTAGCCAATTGATAAATCTCAAACAAAAGTGTTCAGTGGGGGAGCACATTGAGGACTTCCAAAAATTGAATATAATGGTAACTGATATTCTAGAGGAACACAGGATTGATGTCTTCATAGGGAATTTAAAGGATAACATCCAACATGAAGTTCGCGTTTGGGAACCTGATTCATTGGAGAAGGCATTCAAGTTGGCAAGAAAATTTGAATGTAAAATTATGGTGACAAGGAAGCTTACCACTCACATCTATAAATATGGAAGTGTTGCTACTCCTAGACTTCCACAACCTACAAGGTTGACAGTACAACAATTTGAAGAAAAAAGAGCAAAATGGCTTTGCTAGAGTTGTGATAGAAAATATACTAAAGGTCATAAGTGTGCTGAGAAGAAATTATTTTACACAGATTGTGAAGAGGAGGAAGAAAATGAACAAGAAACTTCAAAAGAAGAGGACATACACCAGGAAACAACCCTAGAAGAAGAAGAAATGAGTCCGACCATATCGTGTAATACATTGGCAGGAATTACCACTCCTCAAACTCTCAAGATAGAAGGACATATCAAGAAGAAAAAGGTAATATTGTTGATTGATTAGGGTAGTACCCATAATTTTATTCATTGTAAGGTAGCCAAGGAATTGAATTGTTTCCTATACCCAGCACCAAAATTTCAAGTGATGGTAGCAAATGGAGGAACTATAAATTGCTTTGGAAAGTGCCATAATATCAAGCTAGCCATGGGGTAATATGTATTGAATATTCCAATTCTTTCCAATCCAATGGGAGGTGCTAATGTTGTACTAGGAGTACAATGGTTACAATATTTGGGGACGGTAGCTTTTAATTTTCAAGAACTTTTCTTGAATTTTTTTTCGGAAGGAAAGGAAATTGAATTACGGGGTATTGCAGGGAAGCCAGGAAAGATAATAATCTCTAATTTCATGACAAAGTTTATAAAGAAAGAACAACGAGGCATAATTGCACAATTATGCTCACTAGAAATTCCAACATCAAAATCATCTATTTCTCCAAATCTCCAAAAAGTCTTGGACAATCATTCCAAAGTGTTTGAAACTCCCAAAGGACTCCCACCTATTCGTGATCATGATCATGTTATTCATTTGATTCCAGGAAGTGTTCCGCCAAACATCAAGCCTTACAGATATCCTTATGTCCAAAAGAGGGAAATTGAACGTATGATTACAGAAATGTTAGAGGCTGGTATAATTCAACCTAGTCAAAGTTCTTTCTCTGCTCCAGTAGTATTGGTGCACAAGAATTATAGATCATGGTGCATGTGTCCAGATTATAGGGAGCTCAATAAGCTCACCATTAAAGATAAATTTCCCAATCTTGTGATTGATGAATTATTGGATTAATTACAAGGAGAAATTTATTTTACTAAGTTGGATCTTCATTCAGGATATCATCAAATTAGAATGAAGACTGAAGATATTCCAAAAACAACATTTTGAACTCATGAGGGTCATTATTAATTTTTGGTCATGTCATTTGGCCTTACCAATGCACCTTCTACATTTCAAGGGTTAATGAATTCTATTTTCAAACCATTCCTTATAAAATTTGTGCTAGTATTTTTTGATGATATAGTAATCTACAGCAGGTCTTGGAAGGATCATGTTCAACATGTTGACAGGGTGCTCAAACTATTGGAGGAGAAACAATTATATGCAACAACATCCAAATGTTTCTTTGGAGTACAAGAGGTGGAATATCCGGGTCATATTATATCTCACGAGGGTGTTAAAGTAGACCCTAACAAAATTAAAGCCATTAAGGAATGGAAATTCCCCACAACCATAAAGAAGTTGCACGGATTTCTCGGGTTAACAGGGTATTATCACAAGTTTGTTAATAATTATGGGAGAATATCAGCACCTCTAACAACATTATTGAAGAAAGATGAATTTTCATGGACTCCTGAAGCAACTAAGGCCTTTGAACATCTTAAAGAGGCAATGTGCCTAGCACCAGTCTTAGTTACGCCAGACTTCACAAAAATCTTTATTATGGAATGTGATGCCTCAGGAAACGGAATTGGTGTTGTTTTAATGCAAGAAGGAAGACCCATTGCTTTTGAAAGTCGTCCAATCAAAGGAAAGTATTTACAAAAGGCTATTTATGAGAAGGAAATGTTGGAATTACTACATGCACTAAAGAAATGGCTACCTTACCTAATGGGAAGACACTTCAAGGTAAAAACAGATCATGATAATCTTAAACACTTTTTGGAACAAAGACTATCTTTAGAAGAGCAGCAAAAATGGTTCACAAAGATCTTGGGTTATGACTTTGAAATCATCTACAAAAAAGGGAAGTTAAATGTTGTTGCAGATGCACTCTCAAGAAAGGATGAAGAGGTGGAAGCATTGCTTTGTGCCATTTCTATTATCCAACCAGATTGGATAACCGAATCAAGGGGTGAATGGAAGAAGGACGAAGTGTGGACACTCATTCAAAAGTTGCAGCAAGATACTAGTACATCTGATACATTTAGTTGGAAAAATGATTCCTTATGGTACAAATATCACTTATATATTTGCAATAATTCCAAACTAAAACAAAATATTCTTTTGGAATTGCACACTTCTCCTTTAGGAGGACACTCGAGATTTTTAAAAACTTACCACAGGGTGAAGAAATAATTTTTTTGGGATGGCCTTAAATCTGATATTCAAAAGTTTGTGGCAAAATGTTTTGTTTGCCAGCAAAATAAAGTTGAGACAATTAAGACCCTAGGTCTTCCACAACCTTTATCCATTCCAAGTCAACATTGGGAGGAGATTTCAATGGATTTTATCACAGGTTTACCTAATTTCGAAGGAAAGAGTGTCATCATGGTGGTAGTTTATAGACTTATCAAGTATGCACACTTTTTTGCATTATCTCATCCATTTAAATCAAGTACAATTTCTATTGCATTTATGGAAACAATTAAAAAGCTACATGGAAACATGAAGATTATTGTAAGTGACAAAGATCCCATTTTTACAGGAAATTTTTGGACGGAATTATTTTCTTTTTTGGGTACTCAACTAGCTCATATTTCATCTTATCATCCTCAATTCGATGGTCAAAATGAGATAGTGAATAAATGTTTGGAAGGATATATTCGTTTTTTTGTGTCTGATAAGTAAGCACAATGGGTCAAGTGGTTACCTCTCGCTGAATGGTCATATAACACTTCCTTCCATACTGCAGCAAAAATGACCCCATTTATGGCACTTTATGGATATCATCCACCGTCCATCACATCTTCTTTAAGGGGAAATTCTAGGGTTAAATAAGTGGAAGATCACATCGAGCATCAACAAGGAGTTCTCCAACTCTTAAAGGATAACCTAAATTTGGCACAAAATCGAATGAAACAACATGCAGATAAATATCGCAGTGAGAGAAGTTTTGATGTAGGAGACTGGGTATTTTTATGGCTACAACCATACAAGAAAATGTCCCTCAAGCAAGCTAAGAAGGATAATAAATTATTGCCAAAGTAATATGGTCCTTAAAAGGTGTTGCAAAAGATTGGTACTATGGCATACAAATTGAATCTTCATGCTTCTTCGCGAGTGCATCCAGTTTTCCATGTTTCATGCTTAAAGAAGGTTATAGGGGACAAACTTCTAGTTCAAACAATATTTCTAGAACTTAATGAGGAAGGAAAAACCATATTGGAACATGAAGTAGTCACAGAAATAAGAACTCGACAGCTACGAAATATATCAATTTCAGAGTATCTCATCAAATGGAAGGACTTACCGACTGAAGATTCTACATGGGAGGATGAGAATTTTATACAGAAGCACCCGGAGCTACTCAAGCGTTGAGGACAACACTTTTTTCAAGGAGAGGAGCATGTTAGGTCCCTATACTACTAGTATAGTCCCTTATTGTTGTTAGTGTAACCCCCTTATTGTTATTTTTGTACCCCTGTAACCCCCATATTGTTATTATTGTGCCCTTACATTATTATTGTTAGGTTGGCTAGGATTACATTGTGGCTCCATGGACTCTTATATATAGAAAGGAGGTTTGGTAATTTGTATCATTCAATAATTGTTCATTTATGTAATGTATTGGAGGTTTCCCCCTCGAAGTGGTTGATTTATAAGGTGATGATCTCTCTTTTCTTCTATTTTTGGAGGTGGTTTCATAACACAAGGTGCCTCCTCTTCACCCTCATATGCTGATATGATCAGGAAGAATTCAGTATAAAACTCCTGCTCCTCGGAGGATGAAACCTTTGAGAGACCATTGAAAAAACTGGGAAGGAAATCATACAAAGAAACGAGAGAATAAGAAGCAGGGCGACAAAAAACTCAAGGAAGTCAATCTACAATCGAAATGTCCATTGGGAGAAACACAAGAAAAAGGCCTCCCAAGGGAGCAGCTGCCAACCCCCCCATCATTAAATAATGAAATTGGTCTCTTGGAATTGCAGAGGCTTGGGGAACCCTATGAAAACTGAAGCTATCAAAGACCTTCTGAAAATTGAACCTCCAGAAATCCTCATGCTCCAAGAGACTAAAATCGAAGGGGAAACCCTTCTGGACATCAGCAAATCGAAATGGAAGAAAAATGCAAGGAAGGCCATAAGCGCAAGGGGTTCCTTAGGTGGAATTGCCACTCTGTGGTCAGAGGAACAATTTCACTTGGTGAACTCCTTCGAGACTCAACACTGGATCTTCACCGAGCTAAGGTACTTCACAAGTAATTAAATATTTTCTATCTTCAATCTTTATGTCCCTGTGCTTTATGTTGAAAAAGAGATTGCTAGAAATATCTCTCTAAATATCTATATCTCCATTCTCCCAAGAACCTTATTCTATTTGGACACCTAAACATTGTCTTATATTTTAAATAAAAAAGAGGTGGCAACACCAGCAGGGATCAAATGCTCCCATGGTGGAAGACCTTGTGCTCCAATGGGACCTCCTAGACTTCAAACCTTCGAGAGGACTATACACTTGGTCCAACAACAGATTTGGAGCAGACCACATCTCTGCTCACCTTGATCGGTTCCTGGTTCAAAGTTCGTTGATGTTGGATCAAAGGTTAATCTCCTCCAAAATCCTCCCCAAGCTAACCTCTGGCCATAAACCTATCCTGCTCCTCTTGGAAGAGGAAGAAAACCTGGGCCCTATTCCGTTCTATTTCAGCCCTCTATGGAGTGAGAGAGATGGGTTTCTTGATATTGTTCTCTTGGCTTGTACCAAATCAGTCATAGGATCCCCAAGCTATGTGTGGGAGAAAAAACTCAAGGTAACAAAACATGCTCTGAAAGAGTGGATTCGAAAACCAAAATAAACCCCAACCAGCCAGAGGAAAGAAGCAGTCCAGCTGTTGGAAGACCTGCAAATGGAAATGGATAAAAGAGACAACATTTATATGGAGCTAGAAAAGGAACAGATTGCTCAAAGGAACTCCTGTATCTCCTTCTGCACTGAAGAATAATATTGTAGGATTAAGTCTCGAATCTTGTGGCTAAAAGTTGGGGATCGAAATACTACTTTCTTCCACCGATAGTACAGAACTCGCCTCTCACGCAACCACATCTCAGAAATTACCACTCCAGAAGGACTGGTTTGCAAAGGGTTTGACAATATCAAACCAATTACAGAGTCACACTTCCAAAATCTCTTCAGGAAATACAATGATAATAGTGAAGAGGATACAAAGGACTTTCTCACTCACATCCCCTCCCTTGTTAGTAGTGAGGAAAAAACCAATCTCATGAAGCCTTTCACTGAGGAATAAATTTGCAAAGTCATATGGTCAATGGAACCAAACAAGGCCCCTGGGCCTAATGGATTCTCAATCCATTTCTACATAATCTATTGGGACATCATCAAAGCTTATATGTTGAGAATGATCAAAGGTTTCCAAAATAAAGCTAAGGTGGGGGGTGGCATAAACTCCACCTTCTTGGCCTTAATCCCAAAAGAGGTGAACCCTGGATCCTTTGAAAGATTCAAGCCCATCTCCATATGTAACGCATCGTAGAAAATCCTTTCCAAGCTTCTTGCCAAAATAATCAAGCCATTGTTGGGGAACCTCATTTCCCTTTCTCAAGGCGGTTTTGTCAAAGGCAGGCACACCCTAGATAATTTCATTAAGGTTCAGGAGGCATGCATTCTAGCCATCAACGTAAGCAAAAAGTGATGTTGATCAAGCTCGACATGGCTAATGCCTTTGACAGGGTAAACCTCTTATTCCTTTACAAAGTTATTCTCACCTTTGGGTTCTCCTCTGACTTCATCAACCTGATCAAAGCTTGCATTGATAAGCCTTGGATTGCCCCGTTAGTCAATGGTAGACCCGCCAACTACTTTCAAGCTTCGAGGGGATTAAGGCAAGGTTTCCCCCTCTCCCCATTCCTGTACATCCTAATGGCATACACCCTCAGTAGAAAATTGACAGCTGCAAAACTTGCAGGGACTGTTCCAGGCTTAAGAGTGCAGAACGGATTGGACCCTATCAACCATGCGCTTTTTCTTGATTACTCTTTTCTGTTAGGAGGTGTCTCCATTAGGATCACTTCCAAAATTAAATCTATCCTACACAGCTTCTGTGAGGCATCGGGTGCTCTCATCAATGAAAGGAAGAGCACAGTGTATGGGTGGAACGCAGATCAACAAGCCATCAACAGAATCACACTCCTTTTGGGCTTTGCTAGACATGTCAACTGGGAAAAAAATAGATATCTCGGTCTCCCCTTAACACTTGGAATCAATAATAACGTGTTGTGGGGCGATGTTATATGCAAATTAAAATAAAAAATTTCCTCTTGGGGAGGCCATTGGCTTACCACTGTTGGAAAATTGACTCTCATTAAATCTGTCCTCTCGTCCATGCCAATTTACCAGGCCTCCTTTCTGTTCGCTCCCAAATCAATCACAGATCAAGTATCCAAGCTCATCTATGACTTCCTCTGGCATGGTGGAAAGGGAAACCAATGAAATTTCACCTACTCAACTGGGATACGGTTAAACGTACCATTCTGGAAGGTGGTCTACAGATCAGAGACCCCTCTACAGCAAACATTTCACTTGGCAGCAAAATCTTGTGGAAGATATACACTGACTCCAAGCAACCGGTCAGCCAAATATTTAAAAAGAAATATGTGACAGGTATATCATTGAGGAATATGCAGTTCGAAACACCTCCAAAGGATCGCTGATTTTAAACCTCTGCAGGAGAGGAACAAACTTCTATAAAAATTACCTCTACTGCATTTCAGGAAATGGAAAAAACACTATGTTGTGGCAAGACAGTATCATCGAACACCCGCCCCTTGCTAATTCTGAAGCTCTAAGAGGGATCCGAGAATGGCTTGAACAGAAAAACATCACTAGACTTGAAGACATATCCTCTTGGGATGAGAAGGTGAATTGGCTTTCTTGGCTCTTCCCCAAAGCCCTATATCACCTGCTAAATCAACATAATATGCTCAAATATGAGATAGCTGACTCTGTCCCAATCCACAAGCAGGCCTCGGATTCCTAGGGCTGGGGAAACATAGGAATTTACATTGTTGCAATTGGATTCTGGTATTTGCAATCACATAGAGATACGAATCGCCCCACCATCTTCTGGAAACAGGTATGGGATCCCTTCTTCATCCCTAAAATTATTTTTTTTTCTGGGTTATAATGCATAAAAAGACATTTATAGGTGAAAATCTCACAAAAATAGGTATCCTCATACCCCATATATGTACGCTCTGCAGAAACGATCTTGAAACAATGGACCATATTTTTGTAAACTACCCCTTCCAAAAGAAGTGTGGACTCACATCCTTCATGGCCTTAATGTCTCTGCCCTTACTCAGTCTCTATGGTTGAAATTTTCTCCAATTGGAAGGGGCAGTATCCCCATGCTATCCCCAGCAAGTCTCTATGGCTCTGAGTATGGAAAAACATCCCCAAATACGTCTGTTGGAAATTATGGATTGCTAGGAATGAACATGTCTTCAAAAACACCATTTGGAACCCCTCGACAGTGGCAGCCAAAGCTAAAGAACTCCTCCTTGAGACAACACCCCAACACTCTCATAAACCTGTAATCTCCCTTCTCTTAGAAGAAAATAAATGGATCGGAACCTTCATCTTCAAAGACAGAAATAAATCCCCAGCTAGTCCCCCCATCAGTCCAAGGTGGCACATAAGGGATCCAAATGAAATATTTTAAACATGGTGGAGGAAGTAGGGTAAAGCAACAATATTCTTTGACGGTGCCTCTAAAATAAATCCCAGGACAACAGGTGCAAGGGGTGTGATCTATTCCTCGGATGGCACAAGAGAGAGGTTCAGCTGGGGCCTCGAGCAGAGAACAAATAACCAGGCAGAAACTCTCGATTTGATAAAAGCTTGCCAAATAGCTCAAGAGAAAGGCATTAGAGAATTCCAAGCTTTCGGGGATTGAAAATTTTTGATAAAAATGATAAACTCTGAGGACCATTTTAACAATCCAACCCTAAACAAGAGCCTTCGAAGGTTGAAGTACATTCTAGCAAACTTCACCTCATATCAATTTTTTCATATTCTCAGAGACTCAAACAAGGAAGCAGATAGCTACGCAAACAAAGGTTGCCTCCTCCAACAAGGAGACTTCAGCATTAATGATGAATCCCCTTCTCAAATTATAATTCCTTGAATGAGTAACGAAAACTCTCTTGTATTAGAAGTATACTGAAGCTATGTACTAATGGTTTTTTTGGCTCTGGCCCAACCTGTCCTTTTCAATAAATAAAAATAGCCATTACAGTTTTTTTTAAAAATGACAAACCTCTGAAATTTCTTTCAACCCAAAAAAAACTAGGAAATACATGCAAGCCTTCAAATAAAATTGAACACATATAACTTGTTCAAAGATATATGAAGCTTTAGCATCCAAAGCTATTACTTCCAGGGAAACCTCTTGAAATTTGCAGGGCTAACACATTCATTTTGGGTTGTGTCTCTATTCTTCATGAATAATGTGTCGAAGATAGGGCACCTTTCAAAAAAATATCTAAAACAACTTACACACACCCAAGAATACTCTGGGATCCTTTAATAATGTTTCTTGTGAGTGGAATGTATTTGGCCACTACTTCTCTTCTTAACTCACTTGTGTCTTTCATTTCTTCCTTGGTAGTGGCAGATCTTCTTTTCTCACAATAATGGCTCTATATTTTAAACCCTATATTTAAATGGAGACTACTCTCTAACTATTATGCCGAAGGCATTCTATTATGAGGTTTTACCTCATGACATTGTTTCTAGATTCGTCGTTCACCACGTAATTTTTCATTAGCATGAAAACCGCACGGCACTTATGAAAACCGCAGCTCTGGGTATCATCTTGTTTGTGAGCAAATAAATTCCATGTCTTTAATGGTGGACGAAAACGTGTTTTTTTTTTCTCGAGAGAGAGGAATGGTTCTCCAAGATGCAGGAGGCCATCGATACTAAATGTCTGGGGAAAATGCTTGACAAGAAGAGTGGGGAAGACACCACATATGGCTAATTGAAAGTTGAAATTTCATTGATAAGATCGGAAAAAAGACCCAGGTCGTAGATTTGAGTTTGAAAGAAATGTAATGCCAACTAAGCCACAAAGGGAGAAAATTTCTTGTTTGTTGAAGGTTCATGGCAAAGTAATCTCTGTAGTGAAAATCGATAGACTGTGGGAGAGAGTTTGGGGAGAGAAAAATCTCAAGAATTAATGGAGCTCGAGGAATAGAACCCGAATGAGAAGGATAACTTCGACAACGAACCACTCGAATTCTCGGCAAATACTACGGTTCTGTGAGACATTGATTTTCAGTTACAGAATGGCCCCTTCCCACTTCTTATGATGGTATAAGGGTGTTGTCTGAATTTCTAGACGATGGGAAATTTCTTCATTATAGTTGGTTCTGCGTTGTTCGGGAAGAATATGGTGAAAAATTGGGTAGACATAAGAGGTTTGCATCACCGAGATTTGAAGTAACCACAACGTGATCTCTTGTGCAGTAGTCGTGGAGGTTGAAGTTACTTTCATCTTGACGCTTAGCTAAACATTGAATGTTTTGAAGAAAGCATTATTGGGAAGGAATGCACTCACACAGTGGAAAACCTTGTTCAATGGCAACATGGAACGTGACGCAAGACACAAATGCCGTATGAATATTATTAGCCACAACACTCATGGGTAAGTAGAGTTTCAGCCTGTATTTATGGAGAGTTAATATCAATTTTGTGTATTTAAAGGATAACGTGTGATACCATGGACATAGCCATGGTAGGTCGTTAAAAAATTCTTGTAGTTGACCAAGAAACACTTGCTGGTGTGGCTTTCCATAGTAGCATGAGCTATTACATTGTGTAATAAAGAGGAACCGTTTGGCATCATCAAGGAGATTAGATTCATAGAACGAGGCACAAATAGGAAAATGGATGGACTCGTGGTGGCTTCCCAAAATAAATTACCGACCTCACATAAACACACTCCAAAATTGTTGCTTTTCATTCAATTTCAAATCCCCGCAGGATGTAACCCAAATTGCAGAAATTTCATGGGTACGTGGGCGGGGATACTTAACACAACGGATGGACTCATGGTGGCTTCCCAAAATAAATTACTGGCCTCACATTAACAACACAATCCAAAATTTTTGGTTTGCATTCAATTTCAAATCCCCGGAGGATGCAACCCAAATTGCAGAAAGTTTTTGGGTACGTGGGGGGATAATTAACACTCCAACATTGGACATTTGGATTTGATCAGTTGGTGAAGATTTTGTTTATAATTTGTTTGAATTTTCACCAGGCCTGTCAAAGAGTATTAAAATCAATAATGTAAGAACAATCCCTCACCACACCAATCTATGTCAAGACAATTTATAAACAAATATTATATGTAATTAAAAAAGAAAATTTATAAACAAATACAATACATAATAAAAAATATTTCTAGTGGTAACTTTTAAGCCAAAAATATTAGTGCACGCCCAAAAAACCTGAAGACGAGGGGACAATCTTCTCACACACCAACTCAACCCTCAAATTTTGGAGTCTCGGGTATTTTACAAAGTCCGGAGGAAATTTTGTTCCATCCTTTTATTCAAGTTAAAGTGTAAGTTTCGATGAATTTCCTCCCTTTATTCATTTTAAAGTGGAATTTTGATGCTGGGTCATTGAGAAGTTATGGTTCTAGCTCTTTTTGTCTCGCCGCATTGTCCAGAAATTCCAGAGTCTTAGCATTCGGATTGAGGTCATACTTCTTAGACAGATTAGCTACTTTGAACTCAGACAAAGGAATCAGAGGTGATCCAGATTGCTCCCAGAGTTGACTTTGCCCACTCTCGAGTGCTTTGTTTTTATTGACATGAATAACCAAGACTCAACCTCCCTTGTCTACCAGATTATCCAGAGCGCATTTGAGGGAAAATTTGCTTGAGACTGAGTAGTCCACTGCAACTCTGATATTTGTTTCTCAGTGTCACCTTCAAATAGTGTTGTAAATTGAAGTTGCGTGACCACCTTCAACAAATTGATGTGTCAGCTCGGCTGACTGTTTGAATCAGCACAACCTCCACTGCTTCACAAGGTTTTTTTTGCCTCGATCTTCAGATATAGCACCAGTGAATCAGGTTATTTCACTACCCTTCGCCTTTCTTTTTCGACTACTTCAAATTTTTTCACCAAATACCATTACGCTGAGATAACAAGGCACAGGGGCCCTATGGATGTAGTACTCTGAAAAATGTTAAATGTTTCACTTCTCAAATACATAGTATTAGGAATTTAGTGCCACTAACATTGAACAACAAGATATTGACTTTCTGTATTTGATGGGCCTCTCTATTTCAGCTGCGATGAAACCAAAAAAAAACAAAACAAATCCCTTAAAAAATATGATTGGTAGATCCCTTAAAAAATATGAGAAGGTGTTACAATAGTCGTTTATTCATAAATAAAAAAATGGTTTGTTCTGACTGGAATAAAGAAATTAAATAGTTGTTCTCCTCATGTTTTCCTCAGGTAAGATAAGTTGCAGGTGAATTTTTGAGCATCGTTGAAGATCTCGTGAATGCCTCCACAATTTTCTCCGTCTACATCAAGGACTAAATAACATTCATCGACGCAATTTATTTAGAAAATCGCGTTCACTTTTGAGTGGTCACAAATCAGTGGTGTGGAAACCCTCATCTGCCTGCAACAATAACAATTTCGACAAAGAAACATTCAAAATAAAACTATGTGATCATGGTTTTACCTCTACATATCCAATTGCCAATTTTAATTATTACTCTGCATAATATATATATATATATATATATATATATATATATATATATATATATAAACAAAACAAAACAAAACGCTTTCGGTGTGCCCTTTGCACCCTAAGGCGCAAATTCTAGTTTGATACAACGATCTATGGACAACGTGGTCGTGTTATGGATATTGTTCTCTTGAAAACAATTGTCCTTTGCCATTTTATTTATTTTAACTCTATTAACTAATAAACCCAAAGTGTGAGGGTTATTGAAATTTATGAAATTTTGAGATAGTTGTCTTGTAATGATCATCATGGGCTAACCATTGTCCCTTTTTAGTTGCACAATATTACCTAGGTCACATCAGTTGATCCTAAAACACATCTTTAAATGAACTCCAGGGTTTAAATTTGAAAGAAAGGAATGGAATAGCCTCTTTTCTACTTGTAGATTAGATCGTTGGATCATATATGCTATGGATTTTTTTTTTGTCATCGGGAATTAGACTAAGAAGGTTCTAAGCATCGAAGGAAACCCAATATGAAGGGTTTTCGATGTAAGAACAAAGCATATCGGGACAAGTATTTATGAAGAATTTTCAGGGTCCCAATAATATAGATGGAACATCATCATTTAGGGGAAAAAATGGCAAGCCATAGAAAAAATAAATAAAATTAAAAATAAAAATAAATAAATAAATAAAATCAATAGTCGAAATTAGAATTATAAACAAAAAAAGGTAGAGGGAAACAAGATGATACCCATATCTGTGTGTGTGTGTGTGTGTGTGTGTGTGTGTGTGTGTGTGTGTGTGTGTGTGTGTGTGTGTGTGTGTGTGTGAGAGAGAGAGAGAGAGAGAAAAAACCATAAATAAATTATCAACATGATGCAAGAGCATCACCATCAGTCAATTCATTTTAACCATGATGGTCAAAATTTCATTTATTACAGGAAGTGGGTTTCCTGAATTATTTTAATTATTTGAAATACTTAGGGAAATTAGTATTTACTTAGAATTGTTATGTATTTGTTATAAAATAGGAAATTGTTATAGCTAATATCAGAGATGTTGTAAACATTTTATTTGGATATTTCCTAGATTTAGGATTTAGATCCACAATTAGTGGATCTAAATTGATTGTTATTTTGTATTAAAAGTAGATTTGTAGCTCACATAGGGGTTTAGATAGTTCCAGTCAGTTTGTGTGGAAAAGTATGAATTAGTGTGGTATTTTGTGATTTCTTGAATAAAGTCATATAATTTAATTTAAAATTGCAGATATTTGGCCTTTAATTAGATGATTATTCATGCATGTTTAGTTCATTTTTTCTTCCACATATATATATATATATATATAGAGAGAGAGAGAGAGAGAGAGAGAGAGACACACACACACACACACACACACATTTGCTTTAAACCCTTGTTCAAGTTCCAGACACATGTGCAATAGAGACTCTGCATCCTTGGAATCATATTGAGTTTAGTTCATGATGACGAATCCATCGCACTTTGACTATGGATTTATTCTCGTTGCAGTACATTCATTGTCCTGTTAAATTCAAGCGCTAAACATTATATGGAGAAATTATAAGTTCATAGGAATTTCCTTTATTTTTTCCAAGTGGTGCCATAGATTTCGCAATAGTGGCACAAGGTTTGAGATACTCAGTAGTCAGACGAGGGCCCAGTCAAAGATCACATGCATATTTACATTGTAATCATGGATAGATCGACCTCGACCTCCTTTGGTTTCAATCATTTTGTATTATTGATCTTGACCTCCAACCTCACCATGGAAGTTTGGCCCCCAGCTGACTTCTTTGGGTCACAAATTTTGCACACAAACTCCATTTATGGAATTTCTTGGACTGTTACAAAGCTTAATCCATGCTCTTTGTGATTCGTAGATTGAAAAATAG
Organism: Pinus albicaulis; assembly: GCA_034641835.2. NCBI lineage: Eukaryota > Viridiplantae > Streptophyta > Pinopsida > Pinales > Pinaceae > Pinus > Pinus albicaulis. The sequence continues at coordinate 580,956,078 of CM076582.1, read as the reverse complement.
AAAAATTGGTGGCTTGTGACAACTACCAAAAATGTGAGGGAAATTCTTGAAAAAACCATTAGATGTTCAAAATATTTAGTATAATTGTTAATATGTGAAATCATTATGAGTGGAATAAGTGGGTGGGCACTAGTATACACTCAAATCACCAACTTCCTACTCTTGTTTCCCTTTTACCCTATTTTCTTCCTCCTTTGGTGCAAATGCAATAGGTTCTTTCGAATTGGTTTCCTTTGTGGGTGTAGAAATAAATCATGGAGAGGCACATTGAAAACATCGCATGGTGAGTTTGTACCCTCCTCTTCCCTCATGTCTGTTATTTTTTGTAGCATCTGAGGTGTTCTAGTATCGAAACTTTGTGGAGAGGCTAAAACACATGTGATATCCAAATTCCAGAAATCATTTTTGGAAATTCCACCGAGAAGTGTCTCAATTAGATTATTAGCTGATTTTTAAATATTTCCTAAGTCTAAACTTATGGAATATGGTTAATTAATTGGTATTAATTGAGATAAGGTGTGAATCATCTAGAAATTCACACCGATCAATAGGGAATTAATCTGGTCCCTTGATTCAGTTCTAAGCTTGGTTGTTGGTGCTCCAATAGAGGATTATAAGAAGAATTCGATGGGTATATGCAGAACAAACTTGTGGGGTTTGATTTCCTTGGAATTTTGATTTCCTTGGCATTTTGATTTCGAGAGAGCAGTAGCAGTTGTCTGAAAGCCAGAGAAGGAAGTAGAAACAATGAGGGGCGGAGATAATGAGGCCAGAGGAAGTTCTCCAGATCTGGTGAAGTACATTACATAGAGGCAAAAGAACCACAGTGAGGCTGACATAGGGACTTCGCAGAAGCCTCTAGAGGCAATTCGGTTTTGTTGCAGATAAGTCGAGTTTCAGTTCCAAAGGTCGAGAAAGTGTTCCAAAGGGACGGAGAGACAATTTCTCAGTCAGTGGCAGACATGATAGCTTGGGTAGTATTTGATTCAGGTTGTGCATGGAAGTGACTGTGTTAGGCTAACCCAAGCCTACACAGAGGTAGTTTGGACTGCTCACTTGGAGCTGTAGTCAAAGCCCATGTTTTTCCGTGGGGTGAGGAAAATTCTTCGCAATATTTTTTCCAGTATTTTTCTCTTTAGGATAGCCAAATTCGGCATCTAGTTTTACTTTAAATTTCTCATTGTTGCATAATAATAAAAACCCTCAGTTGTTGCACCAAGTTTCTCAAGTTGGGTTTTTCTGGGGACATTTGTCTAAAAAATAATTGTATCATTTTTTTATGTGTGTGAGATAGATTTTCTCAATTTCCAACGTTATTTTCTTCCACAGTTTATTTGTGAAAATCACAGTGTGAATTGTTTGGTATTTGACATAGAAAACTGCAAATAAATTATTAAATGAATATTAATTAGGAGAATAATTTCCACTTTTTGTGATAGAAAAAATTTTCACATGGTATCAGAGCGTGATTGATCAGCTGGAAAGCTCAGAAGAGAAAAAAAAATAATTTCGTTGTTTAGAGGGAGCAGAAGGTCGAAAGTCTCATAGGTTGCGTAATACCTAGACATGCAGATTTAATTTCTAAGGAAAGGGTTTGATTCTTAGTTACAACGTGGCAGAAGATTCGATTTTCCCAGTATAGTGATTCCAGCAGTCAAAGGGAGCAACAGAAGCTCAGATTTTCGATGATCATATTCCTTGGTTGGACGCAGAGAGTTTTGCAATAGCAGAACCAGCGTCGAGTGGAAGATATAGTTACACAGAGCAGAGAGAAAATTTATGCTATAATTACATTGTCTAAAACTTCCACACATGCCAATTCAAAATTACAATTTGCACGAATCGGCCTTTGGAATAGTGTTTCAGAAAGTGGATGAGCTCGAGAGGCATATGAGTGGTGAATGTCTAGAGAAACTATTGAGATACAATAATTTCAATCTACTGTTGTTCGAGAAGAATCAATGCACCAACCATTTCTAACACTTCCCTTTTTGTCGTAGTATAATTATTATCTGCCTTGGACAATTTCCTACTTCCAAAAGCTATGGGGAGATCAATTTCTCCTGCTCAAAAAAAAAAAATCAAAAAAAGGTAGAGGGAAACAAGATGATACCCATATGTGTGTGTGTGTGTGTGTGTGTGTGTGTGTGTGTGTGAGAGAGAGAGAGAGAGAGAGAGAGAAAACCATAACTAAATTATCAACATGATGCAGAAGCATCACCATCAGTCAATTCATTTTGACCATGATGGTCAAAATTTCATTTATTACAAGAAGTGGGTTTCCTGAATTATTTTAATTATTTGAAATAATTAGGGAAATTAATATTTACTTAGAATTGTTATGTATTTGTTATAAAATAGGAAATTGTCATAGCTAATTCTTAGAGATGTTGTAAACATTTTATTTGGATATTTCCTAGATTTAGGATTTAGATCCACAATTACTAGATCTAAATTGATTGTTATTTTGTATTAAAAGTAGATTTGTAGCTCACATAGGGGTTTAGATAGTTCCATTCATTTTTTGTGGAAAAGTATGAATTAGTGTGGTATTTTTTGATTTCTTGAAGAAATTCATATAATTTAATTTAAAATTGCAAATATTTGGCCTTTGATTAGATGATTATTACTGCATGTTTAGTTAATTTTTTCCTCCACACACACGTGCACACACACAAAGATATATATATATATATATATATATATATATATATATATATATATATATATAGAGAGAGAGAGAGAGAGAGAGACACACACACACACACACACACACATTTGCTTTAAACCCTTGTTCAAGTTCCAGATACATGTGCAATAGAGACTCTGCATCCTCGGAATCATATTGAGTTTAGTTCATGGTGATGAAGCCATTGCACTTAGACTATGGATTTATTCTCATTGTAGTACATTCACTGTCATGTTAAATTCAAGTGTTAAACATTATACGGAGAAATTATAATTTCACTGGAATTTCCTTTATTTTTTCCAAGTGGTGGCATAGAGTTCGCAATACTGGCACAAGGTTTGATATAGTCAATAATCGGATGAGGTCCCATTGAAAGATCACATGCATATTTACATTGTAACCATGGATAGGTCGGCGCCGACCTCCTTTGGTTTCAATAATTTTGTATTATTGATCCTGACCTCTGACCTCACCATGGAGGTCTGGCCCCCTACTGACTTCTTGGGGTCACAAATGTTGGCAATATGATGCAATGTGTTGTCCTTGATGGAAACCTACTTGATGAAGTTGTCCTTGATGGAAACCTACTTGATGAGTTTCAACCTATTTGTTAAAGATGTAAAAATGATGTATCTACAGATCAGTTCAGAAGTAACAAAGAAATAAATTCTAGTAAGTGCTAGAGTAATGATGAATAAGATATGTCACAAAGCATATGCGGGTTTGTAAGGGAAAAGTAGCGTATGTACACGTAAAATAACGTACCAAGTAGTGTATGCCTATTTGCGCTCTAAATTTATAAAACCAAGGGACATTACCATGGTATTGGCCCACTGTATTGAGCGCTAGATTATCTATTTGATCCCGTCCAGGAATACCATCAGCGGTTGAGTGGTATTGACTCATGGTATTGATAAAGGCTAAATCTATATAAGGAGAAGCAGATCATAGTGCAAGTGAGTGCATAGGTCTGGGTTTTCATGAATACTTCACTCTGAATTATATCTGCATGGAATGGGTAACAATTTATTGATTGATATGAATTAATAATGCACCTATGAAGAAAATGATGAAGAGGGATCTCTAGATCTGAAATGACTATGTATTTTCTAGATCTGTTTATGGAATGTTTAGATCTGTGATCTGGTGAATCTTTGCTGAAGTAAAGGGTGAGATCTGAGTTATCTGTTCTGAAGAGCTGCATAGTTCTAAAATGTTACAGATCTATACGCATGTTAATCTCAACGAAAGCGCGTATATACGCAGGTTCGTTTCAGCAAAAGCGCGTATGAAATCAAAGGTCAGTTCTGAAATAGTTGCAGATCTATACGCAGGTTTGTCTCTGTGAAAGCGTGTATATACGCAGTTTCAGTGAAGTAAAAGCGCGTATGGAATCTAGGGTTTTGCTAAAGTGTGTGGAATGAAATGTCTGATCTGTTTTGTTGTTTTACTGCTATCTGTCAATGATGTATTCATACAGATCTGGGTTGTTTGAATATTGATTATGTTGCTGATTATGTTGATTAAAGATCAAGTTGTTGGTTGATTGGTTGATGATTCAATGAATGAAATGATGGGGTTATAAGTTTCAGTTTGATGTATGTTGAGCTTAAATGTGTGGAGTGGGTCCAGTCCGAAAATCTGATGAAAATAGGCCTACAAGTTGTGTTGTATGGAAGCTGTTGGATCCAGTATGAAAATTGATGAAACGTGGTCCGCAGTGGTGCTGAGGGTCAAAGCCTTCAGTGAGGGGGTTGTAGCTCCCTTCCAGTGGTAGCTGGTAAACAAGAGCAGCGGGTAGTAGCTCCCTTCCGGGAGAGGCTGGTAAACGAGAGCAGGGGGTAGTAGCTCCCTTCCAGGGGAGGCTGGTAAACGAGATCAGGGGGTTGGAGCTCCCTTCCAGTAGTGGCTGGAGAACGAGAGAAGGTTGCAGCCTTCTGCAGGTGGGTGCCTGCGTGCTAGTATGACTCTGCGCCAGTACAAAATTGTAAGAAGTTTTATTTATAATAAATATTGAAGACAGAGACGGCAGCAGTGGTGGTTTTCTCCCGAATTGGGTTTCCACCTTAAATACTGGTGTTCATGTGTGTTGCTTATGTGTGATGGTTTATTCTGTTATTACTACACATGTTTACTGCTTACTAAACATCTGATGAATGAATGATGCAATTATCTAAGTAAAGAATTAAATGCATAATAAGATCTCTGGACATATGCAAGTTTTCTTAAGAATATCCGCGTGTATACGGGAGTTGGGTTCAGTAAAGTAGCGTATGGTTTTAAGAGAAAGAAAAAGTAAAAAAATTTCAGTCAACTCTAAAAATACTGATTCACCCCCCCCCCCCCCTCTCAGTATTTTTCCCAACAATTGGAATCAGAGCAGGTCCTTCTGCAGAAGCTTGATCGCTTAAAGGAGATCCGTCGCAATGGGAAGGAAGCAAAAGAAGAGGGCTACTCAAGGAAAGAAGATATCTCATAAATCGTGTACAACAGAAAATGAAGATGATGCAAAAGGTTTTAATCCTTTTTCTTGTGATTCACTTCCTTATGCAAGCAATGGTGAAGATATTGAAAATGATAGTGAAAGTAACAGTATGGGTCTAGAAGCAAATCTCAAGATTAATGTTGAAGATCAATTTAAAAAGAAGGAATCTATCTACAAAGATATGATCTCTAGAATGAATGGACAGATAGAAATGTATCAAATACTACAGGATAAAGTAGCCAATCGAAGTGAAAGACTTGAAGAAGAAATCATCTCTCTCAAAACAGATCTGGAAAAATCAAATAAGAAGAATGAAGAACTTTTACAAAATTTTGAAGAACAAGAAAATGGGTTGAAAGAAGAGATTTTAAAATTGAATGATCAAGTAGAAGAAGGAAGAAGGGTCGAAGAAAGTGCTAAAGATTCAAAGGATATCAATGCAAAACCTGAAGTGTTGAAAGAAACAAAAGGTCAACCGACAATCATGAACTCTCAAAAGAAATCATTCCCTCCTAACTATAGAAGCATCAATTGATTCTCTCCTTTGAACAATAATGTTGAATGCTTTAAATGTCATAATTATGGGCATGTTGCAGCCAATTGCAGAAGCAGATTGTTTCAGTCGCAAACAAACAGATTCTACACAGAAAGGTACTCAGATTTCTTTAAGGGATATTGTTTTTCATGCAGCAAGTTTGGTCATAAAGCAGCTTATTGCAATAGAAGAAAGAATAGAAAAACACATTATGATCCATATGCTTACTTTTCTGGTCACACAAGATGTTATGCTTGTAAAAAGTATGGACATGTAGAAAAAGAATGCAGGATGAATAGATCTGAGAAATTGGATAATTTCCAGCACACAATAAGAAATTTCAAGCAAAGCTGGAAAAAGAAGGAGGACCAGTCAAAAACGTAGGGGATAATAATCCTACTACAGTCTTCCGCTTCTAAAGCTTACTTCTCATAATGACTGCAGGAGTGATGTGAGATACATTATAGGAATCCGTAATGTATCATCACAAGGGGAGAAATATATGGTGATTCCCATGGTTGGTTTGGTAGGTTGTGTTTATTTCTAACAGTGCATCTAATGTGACAACAGAAGACAGGTACAGAATGTATAAATCCAGGAGAAAAATGGAGCTGTGAAATTTTCAGTATTTCACTTTTCATACGTGAGTTTCATGAACTAAAGCCGCGTATACACGCGAGTTCCGTTGGAGACAGAAGCGTATGTTTTTCTGATAAGAAAAATAGTGAGTCGTGCCTCGAAGAGGATGAGTACAAAACTTTTTTTAGGGAGACATAGCTCATTGAGAGTAACGAATTGTTGGCATTATGATGGTTCTCAATGAGACCTCTCTTGAGGTCTTTTTGGTATCGTTATAAAATCATATTTGTAATTACAAAAGGAAAGGATAAGATATCAAGATGTAAATTGTTATATTCAACATGTAAGACTTCTTCAAATTTTTAAACCCACTTGGTTGGGTAGTTTAGTCAAATTTGTAAACCCACTTGGTTGGGTACTTGAGTCACATATGTAAATCCACTTGGTTGGATCATTGTTGTAAGTATGAGTCCTTGGTGATAGGAAAGGTCATAGAGTCATATACTTCATTGAAAAATATGTTTGAAGATTCAGCGTGAACTCAGGGGGAGCATGGTAACTTCAGTGCACATCGACCATGCAGCTCTTTCCTTTCATGAAGAAAAACCTTGTTTTGGTTTTGATCTGTCCTTTGCCCTTGATTTCAAAGGGGGAGAGTATCATGGTGTTTGAATAATGGCTATAATCAATGTATCTATCTGTTGTGGTATCAAACACCATCATGGTTTCCATCAAGTCCAAAGGGGGATATTGTTGGCAATATGATGCAATGTGTTGTCCTTGATGGCAACCTACTTGATGAAGTTGTCCTTGATGGAAACCGACTTGATGAGTTGTATTTGGATAGAAACCTATTTGTTAATGATGTAAATCTGATGTATCTACAGAGCAGCTCAGAAGTAACAAAGAAAGAAAATTCCAGTAAGTGCCAGAGTAATGATGAATAAGATATGTCACAAAGCATACGCGAGTTTGTAAAGGCAAAGTAGCGTATGTACACGTAAAAGTACGTACCAAGTAGCGTATGCCTATTTGCGCTCTAAAATTATAAAACCAGGGGACATGACCATGGTATTGGCCCACTGTATTGAGCGCTAGATTATCTATTTGATCCCATCCAGGAATACCATCAGCAGTTGAGTGGTTTTGACTCATGGTATTGACAAAGGCTAAATCTATATAAGGAGAAGAAGATCATAGTGCAAGTGTGTGCATAGGTCTGGGTTTTAATGAATATTTCACTCTGAAGTATATCTGCATGGAATGGGTAACAGTTTATTGATTGACATGAATTAATAATGCACCTATGAAGAAAATGATGAAAAGGGATCTCTAGATCTGAAATGACTATGTATTTTCTAGATCTGTTTATGGAATGTTTAGATTTGTGATCTGGCGAATCTTTGCTGAAGTAAAGGGTGAGATCTGAGTTATCTATTCTAAAGAGCTGCATAGTTCTGAAAAGTTACAGATCTATACGCATGTTCATCTCAGCAAAAGCGCGTATATACGTAGGTTCGTTTTAGCAAAAGCGCGTATGAAATCAAAGGTAAGTTCTGAAATAGTTGCAGATCTATACGAAGGTTTGTCTCTGTGAAAGCGCGTATATACGCAGGTTCAGTGAATTAAAAGTGCGTATGGAATCTAGGGTTTTACTGAAGTGTGTGGAATGAAATGTCTGATCTATTTTGTTGTTTTACTGCTATCTGTCAATGATGTATTCATACAGATCTGGGTTGTTGGAATGTTGATTATGTCGTCGATTATGTTGATTAAAGATCAATTTTTTGGTTGATTGGTTGATGATTCAATGAATGAATTGATGGGGTTATAAGTTTTAGTTTGATGTATGTTGAGCTTAAATGTGTGAAGTGGGTCCAGTCTGAAAATCTGATGAAAAGTGGCCTACAAGGTATGTTGTGTGGAATCTGTTGGATCCAGTATGAAAATTGATGAAACGTGGTCCGCAGTGGTGCTGAGGGTCAAAGCCTTAAGTGAGGGGGTTGTAGCTCCCTTCCAGTGGTAGCTGGTAAACGAGCGATAGCAGGGGGTAGTAGCTCCCTTCCAGGAGAGGCTGGTTAACGAGAGCATGGGGTAGTAGCTCCCTTCCAAGAGAGGTTGGTAAACGAGACTGCAAAGGAGCCTTTCCGCAGTGGCTAGAGAATGAGAGGCTGTTACAACCTCTGCAGGGTGCCTGCGTGCTGGTATGAGTCTGCGCCAGTACAAAATTGTAAGAAGTTTTCTTTATAACAAATATTGAAGACAGAGACGACAGCAGCGGTGGTTTTATCCCGAATTGGGTTTCCACCTTAAATACTGGTGTTCATGTGTGTTGCTTGTGTGTGATGGTTTATTCTGTTATTACTGCACATGCTTACTAATTACTAAACATCTGATGAATGAATGATGCAATGGCCTAAGTAAAGAATTAAATGCATGATAAGATCTCTGGACATACGCAAGTTTTCTTAAGAATATCCGCGTGTATACGCGAATTGGGTTCAGTAAAGTAGCGTATGGTTTTAAGACAAAGAAAAATAAGGTTTTCAATGCCTCTTTAGGCCATCATCTAATTTCCCCCTTCAAGATTTTTCCCAACAACAAATTTTTAAACACAAACCCATTTAGGAATTTACTGGACTATTGGACTATTACAAAGCTTAATCCTTATGCTCTTTGTGATCTAGATTACTAGAGATTGCAAAATCAAAAAAATGGTGGCTTGTGACAACTACCAAAAATGTGAGGGAAATGCTTGAAAAAACCATTAGATGTTCAAAATATTTAGTATAATTGTTAATATGTGGAATAATTCTGAGTGGAATAAGTGGGTGTGAAATAGTATACACTTGGATCACCAACTTTGTTAGGTCCCTAGATTACTAGTATAGCCCTGTATTGTTGTTAGTGTAACCCCCTTATTGTTATTGTTGTACCCCTTGTAACCCCCATATTGTTATTATTGTGCCCTTACATTATTATTGTTAGGTCGGCTAGGATTACATTGTGGCCCCACTAGGATTATATTGTGGCCCCATGGACTCCTATATATAGAAGGAGGTTTTGTTCATTTGTATCATCCAAGAATTGTTCATTTATGTAATGTACTGGAGGTTTCCCCCTCGAAGTGGCTTATTTCTAAGGCGTTGATATCTCTTTTCTTCTATTTTTGGAGCTGGTTACACAACATTTGGTATCAAAGCTTTGGATTCTAGGGTTTCGCTACTCTAAACAGGTCATCGTGGAATTTTCGCTATAAAATTTTTACTACGAAGGTTCAGAATCTGAAATGTTTAGGGTGCGAAGCTGAAATCCTGAGGAAACTCGTCAAAAAATTTTAGAGCTTGGTTCGCAACATTTTCAGAGATATGATCTATGGAAGGTAGTGCTTTTTCAGGCTCCCGAATTTCATCTCAAAGAGGTGATCGTGGGAAAAGATTCATAACTCTCTCTCTGAGAATTGGATTGGAGTGTCGTAAAAATTGGTCACAAGTACACGGGCTGTAGTTTCTTGATTATCAATTTTAGAGCCGAAGGATGAAACAATAACACATGGAAATTCGTACAAGTTCGCTCTACTAAACCAGTCCATAATTAGGTCAGTGTGGGAGATTGGACACAACTTTGTCTTGGAGAATCAAAATCAGGTCAAACCTATGGCATTTGAAAGAGAATTCAGAGGGCTAGGTTGGTGCTGAAATTAAAATATTGAAGTGCTGCAATCACAGAGATAATACAATTTCAATATCGAGCTCCTCAAAAGCAAGAAAAAGGTGTGTATTTTGTTTTCCGAATTGCATAAGTCTTGTTTGAAGAATAAATTTGAATTGATTCCAAGGGCATATTGTAGAATAGATATCAGTATTGGGTTCTAAAATATGCCCCGTAAAAATAATTCAACGCCCATTAAGCCTTCAGAAGCCTCTACGATGACTCATGAAGATGAAGAATTGCAGCATGATCTATCAAAATTACAAGAGCAAGTGCACCAAATTTCGCTCTCGCAAAGAGCAACAAAAAATGAAATGGAAGTTTTGAAGAAAGGCGTGGAAGAAAATATGGACGGTTTGAAGAAAGGCGTGGAAGCTAAGATGGATGGCATGGAAGCTGGCATGGAAGCTAAGATGGATGACATGAAAGACAACATGGAAAACATGAAGAATGATCTAAAATCAAACATGGAAGGTTTAACAAAGTTGATACAAGAAATGTTTCCTATTGGTGAAAATATAGTAGAAGAACCTCATGATGAGAACAAAATAAATGTTAATCGTGATTTCATAAACTCTAATGTTAGCAAGAAGAACCACCATATTCCAAAAATTGATATGAGGAAGTTTGATGGAAAGGATCCTGTAACATGGATACTACAGATGGAGCAATATTTTGATCTCCATAACGTGCAAAACACACAAAAGGTACGCATTGCAACTTTACATTTAGAACAAAATACATTTGTATGGTATCGATGGTTTTTCTCCCGTAAAAAAATTGTCACTTGGTCAATTTTTACGGAAGAAATGATAGCACATTATGAGGATACAAAGAGCAACACCTTCTTTAGCCAATTGATAAATCTCAAACAAAAGGGTTTAGTGGGGCAGCACATTGAGGACTTCCAAAATTGAATATAAGGGTAACTGATATTCCAGAGGAACACAGGATTGATCTCTTCATAGGTACTCTAAAGGATAACATCCAACATGAAGTTCGTGTTTTGGAACCTGATTCATTGGAGAAGGCATTCAGGTTGGCAAGAAAAGTTGAATGTAAAATTATGGCGACAAGGAAGCCTACCACTCAATTCTATAAAGAAGGAAGTGTTTGTACGCCTAGATTTCCACAACCTACAAGGTTGACACCACAACAATTGGAAGAAAAAAGAGCAAAAGGGCTTTGCTACAGTTGTGATAGAAAATACAATAAAGGTCATAAGTGTGCTGAGAAGAAATTATTTTACATAGATTGTGAAGAGGAAGAAGAAAATGAACAAGAAGAGGATATACACCAGGAACCAACCCTAGAAGAGGAAGAAATTAATCCGACCATATCGTGTAATGCACTGGCAGGAATTACCACTCCTCAAACTCTCAAGATACAAGGACAAATCAAGAAGAAAAAGGTAATAGTGTTGATTGATTCAGGTAGCACCCATAATTTTATTGATTGTAAGGTAGCCAAGGTATTAAATTGTTTCCTATACCCACCACCAGAATGTCAAGTGATGGTTGCAAATGGAGGAACTATAAATTGCTCTGGAAAATGCCATAATATTAAGCTAACCATGGGGGAATATGTATTGACTAGTCCAATGCTTTCCATTCCTATGGGAGGTGCTGATGTTGTACTAGAGTACAATGGTTACAATCTTTGGGGATGGTAGCTTTTAATTTTCAAGAACTTTTCTTGAAATTTTTTTCAGAAGGAAAGGAAGTCGAATTACGGGGTATTTAAGGGAAGCCGAGAAGGATAATAAGCTCTAATGTCATGACAAAGCTTCTAAAGAAAGAACAACGAGGCGTAATTGCACAATTATGCTCACTAGAAGTTCCGACATCAAAATCATCTATTTCTGCAGATCTCCAACAAGTCTTGGACAATCATTCCAAGGTGTTTGAAACTCCCAAAGGATTCCCACCTATTCGTGATCATGATCATGCTATTCATTTGATTCCAGGAAGTGTTCCTCCAAACATCAGGCCTTATAGATATCCTTACGTCCAAAAGATCGAAATTGAACGTATGATTGCAGAAATGTTAGAGGCGGGTATAATTCAACCTAGTCAAAGTTCTTTCTCTGCTCCTGTAGTATTGGTACACAAGAAGGATGGATCATGGTGCATGTTTCCGGATTATAGGGAGCTCAATAAGCTCACCATTAAAGATAAATTTCCCATTCTCGTGATTGATGAATTATTGGATGAATTACATGGAGAAATTTATTTTACCAAGTTGGATCTTCGTTCAGGATATCATCAAATTAGAATGAAGACTGAAGATATTCCAAAAACAATATTTCGAACTCATGAGGGTCATTATGAATTTTTGGTCAAACCTTTTGGCCTTACCAATGCACCTTCTACATTTCAAGGGTTGATGAATTCCATTTTGAAACCCTTCCTTAGAAAATTTGTGCTAGTATTTTTTGATGATATACTAATCTACAGCAGGTCTTGGAAGGATCATGTTGAACATGTTGACAGGGTGCTCAAACTATTGCAGGAGAAACAATTATATGCAAAAAAATCCAAATGTTTCTTTGGAGTACAAGAGGTGGAATATCTCGGTCATATTGTATCTCACGAGGGTGTTAAAGTAGACCCTAACAAAATTAAAGCCATTAAGGAATGGAAAGTCCCCACAACCATAAAGCAGTTGCGAGGATTTCTCGGGTTAACAAGGTATTATCGAAAGTTTGTTAAGAATTATGGGAGAATAGCAGCACCTCTAACAACATTATTGAAGAAAGATGCATTTTCATGGACTCCTGAAGCAACTAAGGCCTTTGAACATCTAAAAGAGGCAATGTGCCTAGCACCGGTCTTAGCTACGCCAGACTTCACAAAAACCTTTATTGTGGAATGTGATGCCTCAGGAAATGGAATTGGTGCAGTTTTAATGCAGGAAGGAAGACCCATTGCTTTTGAAAGTCGTCCAATCAAAGGAAAGTATTTACAGAAACCTATTTATGAGAAGGAAATGTTAGCAATAATGCATGCACTAAATAAATGGCGAACTTACCTAATGGGAAGACACTTCAAGGTAAAAACTGATCATGATAGTCTTAAACACTTTTTGGAACAAAGACTATCTTCAGAAGAGCAGCAAAAATGGGTCACAAAGATGTTGGGTTATGACTTTGAAATAATCTTAAAAAAATGAAAGCTTAATGTTGTTGCAGATGCACTCTCAAGAAAGAATGAAGAGGTGGAAGCATTTCTTTGTGCCATTTCTATTATCCAACCAGATTGGATAACCGAAGCAAGAGATGAATGGAAGAAGGACAAAGATGTATAGACACTCATTCAAAAGTTGCAGCAAGATCCTAGTACATCTGATACATTTAGTTGGAAAAATGATTCCTTATGGTACAAAGATCGCTTATATCTTTGTAAGAATTCCCAACTAAACAAAAGATTCTTCTGGAATTGCACACTTCTCCTTTAGGAGGACACTCAGGATTTTTAAAAACTTACCACAGGGTGAAGAAAGAATTTTTTTGGGATGGCCTTTAATCTGATATTCAAAAGTTTGTGGCGGAATGTTTGGTTTGCCAGCAGAATAAAGTGGAAACAATTAAGACCCCGGGACTTCTACAACCTTTATCCATTCCAAGTCAACGTTGGGAGAAGATTTCAATGGATTTTATCACAGGTTTACCTAAGTCTGAAGGAAAGAGTGTCATCATGGTGGTAGTTGATAGACTTACCAAGTATGCACACTTTTGTGCATTATCTCATCCATTTAAAGCAAGTACAGTTGCTACTACATTTATGGACAGAATTCAAACGCTACATGGAAGCTCAAGGGTTATTGTGAGCGACAGAGATCCCATTTTTACTGGAAATTTTTGGACGGAGTTATTTTCTTGTTTGGGTACTCAATTAGCTCATAGCTCATCTTATCATCCTCAATCTGATGGTCAAACTGAGATAGTAAATAAATGTTTGGAAGGATATCTTTGATGTTTTGTATCTGATAAACAAACACAATGGGTCAAGTGGTTACCTCTCGCTGAATGGTGGTATAACACTTCCTTCCATACTGCAGCAAAAATGACCCCACTTATGGCACTTTATGGATATCATCCACCATCCATCACATCATCTTTAAGGGAAAATTCGAAGGTTCAAGCAGTGGAAGATCACATCGAGCATCAGCAAGAAGTTCTCCAACTCTTAAAGGATAACCCGAATTTGGCACAAAATCGAATGAAACAACAAGCAGATCAATATCGCAGCGAGAGAAGTTTTGATGTAGGAGATTGGGTATTTTTACGGCTACAACCATACAAACAAATGTCCCTCAAGCAAGCTAAGAAGGATAATAAATTATCACCAAAGTACTATGGTCCCTACAAGGTGTTGCAAAAGATTGGTACTATGGCATACAAATTGGAGCTTCCTGCTTCTTCGCGAGTACATCCAGTTTTCCATGTTTCGTGCTTAAAGAAGGTTATAGGTGAAAATCTTCCAGTTCAAACAATATTGCCAGAACTTGATGAGGAAGGAAAAATCATATTGAAACCGGAAGCGGTCACGGAAACAAGAACTCGACAACTACGGAATCGATCAATTTCAGAGTATCTCATCAAGTGGAAGAACTTACCCACTGAAGATTCTACATGGGAGGATGAGAATTTTATACAGAAGCACCCAGAGCTACTCAAGCGTTGAGGACAACACTTTTTTGAAGGAGAGGGGCATGTTGGGTCCCTATATCACTAGTATAGTCCCTTATTATTGTTAGTGTAAACCCCTTATTGTTATTATTGTACCCTTGTAACCCCCATTTTGTTATTATTGTGCCCTTAAATTATTATTGTTAGGTCAGCTAGGATTACATTGTCGCCCACTAGGATTACATTATGGCCCCATGGACTCCTATATATAGAAAGGAGGTTTTGTAAATTGTATCATCCAAAAATTGTTCATTTATGTAATGTATTGGAGGTTGCGCCCTCGAAGTGGCTTATTTCTAAGGCGTTGATATCTCTTTTCTTCTATTTTCTTTCTCCTCTTATTTCCCTTTTACCCTATTTTCTTCCTCCTTTGGTGCAAATGCAATAGGTTCTTTCGAATTGGTTTCCTTTGTGGGTGTAGAAATAAATCATGGAGAGGCACATTGAAAACACTGCATGGTGAGTTTATACCCTCCTCTTCCCTCATTTCTGTTAGTTTTCGTAGCATCAGAGATGTTCTAGTATCGAAACTTTGTGGAGAGGCTAAAACACATGAGATCTCCAAAATCCAGAAATCATTTCTGGAAATTCCACCAAGAAGTGTCTCAATTAGATTATTCTACAATTTTTAAATATTTCCTAAGTCTAAACTTATGGAATATTGATCCAGGTGGCTCCAGATACCGTCACAGGACAAAGAGGGCTTATGAAAACTCGAAAATCAAAGTGAGTGGAAAGTGGAAAACTCAACTTCAATTTGAAGAGCTCATCGCCCTGATCGCAACGGTGTGAATGGCTCGTCAATCCAAGCTCATATAAGAAATTTAGACCAGTTTAAAGTTTTTTCAAGGAAACGGAAGTGGGGTCCACAACATGCCACATGGCATCCCAGTAAACATGTGGGACCCACATGGTAGCCTCTCAGCTGTTGACACATGGCGCTCCTTCGTTGGTCCTCAACCTGCATAAAACTTCAAAACAAATATAACCATAAAAAAAAAAAAAATTTTAAAAAAATCATTTAAAAACACATATAAAACAAAAAAATTATACGTTGAATGGTTTATTATTAATAAACCAACAATATTAAACCATTACCATAACAAAATGGTTGTTATAACGTAACGAAATGAGCCTAGATTATATGTTTTGTTTTAAAACCAACTTAACGTGTGTGTGTGTGTGTGTGTGTAGATATTATGTTACCATATGTTATAACATATACCCATTACCACCACAATGGAATAACCATAAATATATGTATAACGGCACTCAGAGCGGGGTCGGGGCCCACCTTTTGGCTAATTTAGTGTGTTCCAAAATGAGGAGGGTTGGGATTGATACCCCGACCTTTGTTTAGCAATCGAAACGATTATGCCAGCATACTACAATGGATCCCGTTGTGAAGTCCGCCCAGAAATTTTTATTTAAACTCATATTACACAGTGCACCTGAGGGCAGAATTAAGGAGCGACACGCAGATCGAGGCGCGAAACTCTGAGCCAGCATGCAAAGGTAGTGGAACCATGACTTAGCCTCATTTCCAGAGGGGCCAAAATTTCCCAGTGTCCAAATTGGACAAATTTTATATGGATTGTATACCTCTCAGCGACACGAGTCTAATGGAAGTGTCAGTTTTTGCAACATAAGTCTCTATTTTTGGGCCATTTTCCATAATGGGATGACGGTGTCGAATTTCAGCATGTGGACAATTGATTTTGTGCCATTCGACGCCAAGTTTTTGATGGTACATTCAGATCCTATGATTGAGAAACCTATTCTTCAGCCAGCATCAGAGTTGAGGTATATGAAGTGTTGTTTCCATCTAGTTCATTGATTATTGTTGTGGGATGTTTTATGTCATGTCGATTCCTGCTTGATGTATGATGTGGACTATTTATGTTTATTTTTTGTTGTCGATTCCTGCTTGATGTATGATGCAGAATATTTATGTGTATTTGATGTGGTATGTACTTATCATGGATGGTAATTTATGTTGTGAGATCCCTTTATTGCCTCGATGGCAGGATACTCTTTTTCACCATGTGCGAAGTTGTCATGCTGATAGGAGGTCTGTATGAGTGAGAGTTCCTCGTAGTGGAACATCTCGTGGAGAGGCTTTTCCACTCATGTTAAGGGCCCATTTTCTTGTATGACAATTCAATAGCGTCCATGTAAACCATAACCATTTACAACACCAAATGAAGTCGCCAACACCATCGAGACAATGAGGCCTGGAGACGAAATCCACACTGGACGAACTCCGTTATTAAATGTCTTGCATTTTTGTTGTGTGATTGTTGACATGTTTTCCTCTTTATTATATATGCATATGTGTTCATTAATGCTTTGATAAAATGTAATTCGAACACATCAGACGAAGCAAAAGGTCTTGGTTAAAAGGGTAGTAGAAATTTAACTGAATCAAATATGGTTAATTAATTGGTATTAATTGAGATAAGGTGTGAATCGGCTAGAAACTCACGCTAATCAACCAAGAATTAATCTGATCCCTTGATTAAGTTATAATCTTGTTCTTTGGTGCTCCAACAATGGATTATAAGAAGAATTCTATGGGTAGATGGAGAACAAACTTGTGGGGTTCGATTTCCTTGGCAGTTCGATTTCGAGAGAGTAGTAGCAGTTATTGGAAATCCAGAGAAGGAAGCGGAAAAAATGAGGGGCAGAGACAATGAGGCTAGAGGAAGTTCTCCAGATCCAGTGAAGTACATTACAAAGAGGAAAAAGAACCACAGGGAGGCTGACATAGGGACTGCGTAGAATCCTCTAGAGGCAATTCAGTTTTGTTGCAGAGAAGTCGAGTTTCAGTTCCAAAGGTCAGGAAAGTGTTCCAAAGAGACGAAGATACAATTTCAAAGTCAGTGGCAGACATGACGCCTTGGGTAGCAGTTGATTCAGGTTTTGCATGGAAGTGACTTTGTTTGGAAAACGCAAGCCTGCGCAGAGGCAGTTTGGATGGCTCACTTGGAATTGTATTCAAAGCCCATATTTTTCCATGGGGTGAGGAAAATTCCTCGCAATATTTTTTCGAATAGTTTTCTCTTTAGGATAGTCAGAATCGACATCCAGTTTTACTTGGAATTTCTCACTATTGCATAATAATAAAAACCCTGAGTGGTTGCACCAGGTTTCTCAAGTTGGGATTTTCTAGGGAAATTTGTCTAAAAATAACTGTGTTAATTTTTTATGTGTGTGAGATATATTTTCTCAGTTTCCATCATTATTTTCTTCCACAGTTTATTTGTGAAAATCACAGTGTGAATTGTTTGGTATTTGTCGTAGAAAACTACAAATAAACTATTAAATAAATTAACAATTATGAGAATAATTTCCACTTGTTGTGATAGATGAAATTTTCACATGGTATCAGAGTGTGATTGATCATCTGGGAAGCTCAAAAGTGAAAAGAAGAGAATGGCGTAGTTCAGAGGGAGCAGCTAGCCGAAATTCTCATAGGTTGTGCAATACCTAGATAGTCAGATCGAATTGCTAGGGCAAGGATTTATTTTTAGTTACAAGGTGGCAGAAGATTCGATTTGCCCGGGATAGTGATTCCAGCAGTCAAAGGGAGCAACAGAAGCTCAGATTTTCGGTGAGCATATTCCTTGGTTGGACACAGATATTTTTGCAACAGCAGAACCAACATCAGTTGGAAGAGAAAATCACACACAGCAGAGGGAAAATTTCTCTTAGGGGACTTTGATTTTCAGAAGTTTGATTTTTCCAGCAACAGATTGGCAGTAGGTGAGTGCATATTTCCTCGCTCCAGAAGGGAGTGCGTATAGCAAAGGGAAAGAGGGAGTTTTTTAATTGATCATAGATGGCCACAATTGGGCTTAGAGATCAGGATAGGTTGGATGGATATTCCAACTATGTCATCTAGAAGGCTAGGATATCCCTCCTTCTATATGAATATGGATTGAAAGCCTACATAGATAATGTGGTGGTAGTTCCTCAGGATTTCAATCAGCTCAAAGAGTACATAAAAGTGATGGTGAAGGTGAAGTGGTTGAACTTGGATGGATTTTGAGATCATATAGTCTCACACATATATGGAAAAGGTATTGTGAAAGATATTTGGTATCTCTCTCAACACTATATCAGGGTTCTTTCGAGCAACGAAAGATGTTTCTCCATGAGAATATCAGAAGCATCATGATGCAGAAGGGTGAACGCATAGATCCCTTCCTCATGAGGATTCATGAGGTTCGATATCATCTAGCAGTCATTGGGAAGGCACTGCAACCCATAGAGCTTGTACGAATGGCACTAAACAGTGTCTCGGAGGACTAGAAAGTGTTTTTCCAAACAAAATTAGGCAAAGACACTTTTCCTAGATGGCACAAGATGTGGGTCAATCTATAGTAGAAGGAGTTGAGGCGAGCTATAGTAAAGAGTACAATCAGCGGAAGCAGTAGCAAGGGGTCGAAGAGTGAGGAGGAGAATGTGGCCCTAGCATCTAAGGGTCCCAGTCAAGGGCAGGGGGAGAAGAAGAAGAAGAATGACTTGTCAAAGGTCAAGTGCTTTAGATGTGGTGAGATTGGTCGCTACAGTACTTATTGTCCTCTCACGAATGAGGACAAGCAGGAGAAGAAGGACCAAGTAGCAGCATCCGCAGAGATTGAAAAGTTGCCTTCCACGATGGAAGAATATTTTGGCATGTTTGCAGAGATACCTTTAGGAGAGATGTGGGGCGACTTGGAGTTGTAGTCCCGGAGATTGCAGAGATTGGACAAGGTTCATTGAGGTGTCCACCTCATGGATCATTACCTAGATATGGGGGCCCACAATATTCAGCAGTAGGATGAATCAATGTCAGAGATGCAGTTAGAACTCCAGAGTGACAGTTGTAGACTAGTAGTAGCCAGATGTTCGGGAGCGTATTGCATATGGGCAGAGTTCAGAGTCACCAGCAGCACATATTATTCAGTGATAATGAAAAGGCTAGTAGCAGTCAAGGCTCGGGAGACAGATGCATCATGTTGAACACAGTTGATTTAGTATTTTGAATGCTTCTCAGTTGCAGTTGCAATAGCAAAAAATGAGGGGAAGTTGTAGTGCAGATGCAAAGTTGGCAACAATATGGCAGTGTCAGCAACAACACAGATGCAACATTAGAGTTGCGTAGTGGTTTTGGGCAATGTCCAAACATTAGCAGCATGACATAGGGGTGATACAAAGACAAGGCGTTGTAGCAGCATTGGTGCAGCACTAAAACACCTTCCTCGCAAAGAGGGAGTGTTATTTTTTATAGAATCGGAGGTGTTCTGGTCTCGTAACTTTGTGGAGAGGCTAAAATACATGAGATCTCAAAAACCCATATATAATTTTTGACAATTCCATCTAGAATTGTCTCAGTTAGATTATTAGTCGATTTTTAAATGTTTCCTAAGTCTAAACTTAGGGAATATGGTTAATTAATCAATATTAATTGATATAAGGTGTGAATCATATAGAAACTCACATGAATTGACAGGGAATTAATTTGGGCCCTTGATTAAGTTCTAATCTCGGTCTTTGGTTCTACAATAAAGGATTATAAGAAGAAGTCGATGGGTAGATGGAGAACACACTTGTGGGTTCGAATTTCTTAGCATCTTGGTTTCCAAAGAGAAATAGGATTTGGCGAAAAGCTAGAGAAGGAAGCAGAAACAGTGAAGGTAAAAGATAGTGAGGTCGAAGGAAGTTCACCAGATCTAGTGAAGTACATTGTAGAGAGGCAGAAGAACCACAATGAGGATAACATAGGGACTACATAGAAGCCTATGTAGGGAGTTCAATTTTGTTGGAGAGAAGTCAGGTTTTAGTTCTAGAGGTCGGGAAAGTGTTCTAGAGGACGAGAGAGACAATTTATTAATTAGTGGAAAATAGTACGGCTTGAGTAGCAGCTGATTCGAGTTGTGCATGCAAGTGACTATGCCAGGGTGACCCAGGCCTGCACAGAGGCAGTTTGGACCCATCACTTGGAGTTTCAGTCAGAGCCCATATTTTCCTGTGGGCTGAGGAAAATTCCTCACAATACTTTTGCCATTGTTTTTCTATATAGGATAGCCAGATTCTTCATCCAGTTGTACTCATAATTTCTCATCGTTACATAATAATGAAAACCCTCAGCTGTTGTCCACGGGGTATTGGATAGATGGTGATCGGGTGCGTTGTTAAGGCACTCCTTGATGTGAAGTCACTGGTTCAATTCCCCACCCTGATCGGGGTGATGTATTTGGACATGATGATGAATATGTAATCCTAATCAGCTTACAAAAAAAACCCTCAAATGTTGCATCCATTTTCCCAAGTTGGATTTTCCCGGGGACATTTGTCCAAAAATAACTGTGTTAATTTTTTATGTCTGCATGTTATATTCTCTCAGTTTCCAATGCTATTTTTTCTTCCACAGTTTATTTGTTAAGCTTGCAGTGTGATTTATTTGATATTTTTCATAGCATATAAATTTTTAAATTAATTAAAAATTAGAAAAATAAATTCCAGTTGCTCCAATAGGATTTTAGTTTTGAAATTTTCACAATGTCATTGGTAAATATCTGGTATGGCATAAATGTCCCATCATCTAGCTCTCTTGCAACTTTAATTTTTGAAATATGATGAGTATGTCGTCTTGGGTAAGGTAAAATAAATGATCCCCTAGATAGCACCTTAACTACTTCTTGCAAGGATTAAATGTTGGTGGACACCTCTCATGATAAATTTTCACATAGGACAATAGGGCACAAAAACTATGCCTTATGAGGACATGGAATTAACTCCCATTGCTAGTCATTTGAATCTTTCATCAATTGCATAGGATCCTCAATTCAATCACTAGATTGGAAATAATGTATGTATGATGAACATTGATCTTTTTATTTCTCTAGCGTTTTTGGTAGAAAATATAGGGATTTTAGGTATTTTGTTATGTATAGTACTAACTAAGCATGTAAGGAGGAAAAAATACCATAAAAGATTCATTTTGTTGTTATGGAAATTAAATATATCACACACGAGTACTCAATATGATTGATAAAAAAAATCAAATTTAAGATAGAGAATTGGAAAAAAAAAAACAACTAGGATTGATGTTTACTAATTTGTATAACTCTTTTTTTAATATTTTGAAATAAATATGTTAATACTAGGGTAATAATTTGCATATATATATTTGTAACATGGAATAATATTTTTCCGAGAGAAAAAATATATATATTTTTACTAGTATAAACAAAAATACATATTCAAATGTCCATGGCATTCAATATTGCAATTAAGCCCTTGTATTGACATTCTTATGTCCATAACTCCTTCAACAAAAAATTGTAGATTACATCTTGTTACAATAATGTAATTTCCGCAAGAACCAAAATTGTTGATCATAACATTACAACATCCATTCTAAAAAGATATGTTGTTTGTTTGTTTTATTTTTCTTCTTCTAAGTTCCATTGGTTTTTTTTTCTTTAATTATAATTGAGAATATTTATACTGAAGAAAACATGTTTTTGGAATGCAACATAAATCCAAAATTACATCTAAAGCTGCCTTCTAGCTTACTTCATCTGATTGGACTAGAGGTCCATTTTTTGTACAACATGGTAGCAAAGGTTGCAACATATACTAAATTCCTAGTGATATATATTTTGTAGAAAATGCCCAATATGTAGTTAATTTTGACTTGTGTGGCTACTACTTAGGACCGAGGTTGTCAACCCAACCCATGGGTGGAACAAGCTTTGATGCATAGTTGCATCATTTAAAACACGAAAAACATGAGGAGGAGAACAAACAAAATTTTCGAAGAAGAGTGAAACAAAGTGCCATTCTAACGAGAGAGCTTCATTTCCTCTATTTGTCTCTTGAGTGGATTAAATTTTTCCTCCATCCTCTAAATTTGTTGTCATTGACTTATCAATATGTTCATTGTGATGGACCATTGAGTTGTGAGTGGAGAGTGTGGTAGCTAGAGATGAACCATATTGTCTTCAAGGTCGTAAATTTCAGCAAAGGGACAAAAATGATTTCTCTTTATAATTGTTTGAATACGTTATACCATGGCCCAATGTAAATTCACAAAGCTCTTGTCGATCCAAATACCATGTTATTTTAATAATAATAATAATAATATTAAATAAAAACTTATCTTAAAATTTTGAGCCAAAATTTATAATTATATTTAACTAAATATCCATTTTAAATTATCGTGATCCAATTATTTTAACAATAACCCAGCCTAAATTAAAATTTTGTCCTAGTTATATTGTTCATTTTTTGTTGTAAATATAAGTGATATAACTGGTAAAAATAATAATTAAAAAGAAATATTGATTCTCCCCCACTCTCAGTATTTCCAAAAATTGGTATCAGATCCAATACCTTCACTCAAAGCCTAACAGCTTGAAGGTTTATCATTAGAACACAAATGGAAAAACCAAGGAAGAAAGCCTTCGGTCCTTCTAAATATGTCTCTTCCTCAACCATGAAAAATGAAGACAATCAAATTGGGAAAGTTCCATTGTTCAATGGAAACTTTGATGTATGGAAGATGAGAATCAAAAATTTTTTGATGATCGAAGGCATGGAAGTATGGAAATCGGTGATTACTAATATAATGATGGAAGGAGAAAGCAAGGAGTATAATACAAGAGAAAGGAAAGAAATCTTGATTGGGATACCTGATCCTAAAAAGGCAAAAATGGAAAAATGCTCATCAACAAAAGATTTTTGGGACAAAATTCATGATATTCACTCAAAAGGAGCATTGACCATGATAGCTAGTCAAGAAGATGATGGAAAGCAAGAAGAAAATCTAGAATCCATTAAGGAAGCTGAAAATAAGAGTGTAGTATTCCCAAATGGGAAAAGCAGGAATAGAGTGCATAACACTGGAAATATGTAGAAATATAATAGATCAAAGCATGAGACAACAGTGGAGCCATCCCATTATTATTATAACAGAAAAATAGGTACAAGATCTTGAGGAAAATATCACTCAAGCTGGCCAAATAAGCCTCTCATGAAAGCATACACCTAGATCTAAGATGTTGATAATACATGTAATACATGAACCCAGAAAATTGTGTTGTCTAAGAGAGAATAGCAGTTGAAGGATATAAAAATATATTTATGTTGATATAATGCTCCAAAATTGCCAAGGCTAGAGATCCATGCTCCAAAACAGGATTCCAGGACAACCCAGTAAAGGTTTCCGAAAATACACATTATACAAAATATAGCAAATTTGGCCCTAGGGCTGAATAATCTCTACAAATAAATCACTGATGGGAGATGGCTGATCTGATATACAAGATGGCTTATCCTCCTCCAACAGATATCCTAAAAGAAAGGTTGATCCCCATACAGGAAACCCAAACACTCCAAATAGGGCAATAACCCCACTGCTGCAGCTGTTCTTCAAAATAATGAAGTCTTTGCAGGAAACTGCATTGTCGCTGATGAAAGCTACTTGGCCTGGTGCCAAAATATGTAATGAAGCCCTGAAGTCTTCCTCACAAGCCTCCGGATGAAAGGATGATCCCTCCAATGGAAAACTAGCTCAGAAAATGGAGATTTCTCTCCTCCACTTCTACACCCCTGCACCACAACCCAACTCTAAACAAAACTGCATTGTACATGAGACTGAATCTTGGCCAAATGACTGAATGTGGAATTATAGTGCAAAATCCTCCAGGAGCTCCTCAATGGAAGAGGTGGGATTCCTGATCAGGAACACCCTGTGCTAAACAACACATGCAATCTTAGCTAAACAATTGAAGAAAGCTATATGTCTAAACAGACCATATATCAAAATATCAAATATACCAAGATGATTCATATGGCTGCCATCCTCTTCCTTTTATAAGATATGAGCTTCCAAACCCTAAGCCCCATCCATTAATGACACTACTTCCTTGCATTGTGTCTCCATCTAAAACTGTGATGTCCCTCCATTAATGTCCACTCCTCCATGATAGCACTGTTGATTTGGTCAAAGTTGACCCGTTCCACATGTTTTAGCCCCTGTTCACACCTTAGGGTGCTTTATTAAGTTGAAAAGATGATCCACTTTCACATGATAAGTGGTTTTTATTCACAATAAAGATATTTATGGGTCTCCCTACCCATTTATTAACCTATCTAAGTGACAAAACAAAATTTAATATTCCAATTAGCTGTAAGATCATTTAGGAATATTATAGTCCTCCCCTCCAAAATGTTTCTTGTCCTCAAGAAACTACAAGGATACTGCAAAATCTCCAATGGATATGTCTCCTCCCAAGAATACAATTTTTCTTTTGGTGGATAAACCAAATAGATTTTAACATGAAAAAGTGGGAGATATATGGGAAGAGTTATATTATTTCCATTGGCCTCCTCAAGGCATGGGAGATGGTAAAATTTGGGTACCTCAGTCCCCATGAGAAACTCCATTCTCCATGCTATCATCCAAACAAAGTGAGCCATCCTTGGTAGCTCATAGAAACAATCACCAATCCCCTACTTATGAAATGTGTAGGGGCTGCATGGTTGAAAGTGAGAGATAAGGTTGTTCAACTTACGTTGTCTCTCTCTCCATTTATGATAAATTTGGAGATGTTGATCTTGGGCTACAATAATATAGTCCTCATGAAGCCAAAATATACTTGGAATCTCATGATCCCACTCATTGGTTCTAGGAAGCCTTCTTGCCCAATCCTTCATGGATATATGAATAGAGTGTCATCACCATATGGGATCCAAAATAAATATGGACTAAGTGTCATATGATATATTGGATGGTGACAATAGTCCCTCAATTGAGACCAGTGATAGTCCATATGTGTTCATTAGTGGTTTGATAAAATGTAATTCGAACACATCAGACGAAGCAAAAGGTCTTATTTAAAAGGGTATCAGAAATTTAATCGGATCAAATATTGTTAATTAATCGGTATTGAGATAAGGTGTGAATCAGCTAGAAACTCATGGTAATCACCCAAGAATTAATCAGGTCCCTTGATTAAGTTATAATCTTGTTCATTGGTGCTCCAACAAAGGATTATAAGAAGAGTTCTATGGGTAGATGGAGAACAAACTTGTGGGGTTGGATTTCCTTGGCAATTCAATTTCGAGAGAGTAGTAGCAGTTGTCGGAAATCCAGAGAAGGAAGAAGAAACAATGAGGGGCAGAGACAATGAGGCTAGAGGAAGTTATCCATATCCGGTGAAGTACATTACAGAGAGGAAAAAGAACCACAGGGAGGCTGACATAGGGACTGCGCAGAAGCCTCTAGAGGCAATTCGGTTTTGTTGCAAAGAAGTAGAGTTTCAGTTCCAAAGGTCGATAAAGTGTTCCAAAGGGACGAAGAGACAGTTTCTCAGTTAGTGGCAGACATGACGCCTTGGGTAGCATTTGATTCAGGTTTTGCATGGAAGTGACTTTGTTAGGCTAACACAAGCCTGCACAGAAGCAGTTTGGATGGCTCACTTGGAGTTGTATTCAAAGCCCATATTTGTCCTTGGGGTGAGGAAAATTCCTCGCAATAGTTTTGCCAGTAGTTTTCTCTTTAGGATAGCCAAATTCGACATCTAGTTTTACTTAGAATTTCTCACTGTTGCATAATAATAAAAACCCTCAATTGTTGCACCAGGTTTCTCAAGTTGGGTTTTTCTAGGGAAATTTGTCTAAAAATATCTGTGTTAATTTTTTATATGTGTGAGATATATTTTCTCAGTTTCCAACATTATTTTCTTCCTAGTTTATTTGTGAAAATCACAGTGTGAATTGTTTGGTATTTGTCATAGAAAACTACAAATAAACTATTAAATAAATTAAAAATTTTGAGAATAATTTCCACTTGTTGTGATAGATGAAATTTTCACATGGTATCAGATAGTGATTGATCAGCTGGGAAGCTCAAAAGTGAAATAAAGAGAATGGCGTAGTTCATAGGGAGCAGCTAGCCGAAATTATCATAGGTTGTGCAATACCTAGATAGGTAGATCGAATTGCTAGGGAAAGGATTTATTTTTAGTTACAAGGTGGCAGAACATTCGATTTGCCTAGGATAGTGATTCCAGCAGTCAAAGGGAGCAACAAAATCTCTGATTTTCGGTGAACATATTCCTTGGTTGGACATAGAGATTTTTTCAACAGCAAAACCTACATCGGTTGGAAGAGAAAATCACACAGAGCAGAGGGAAAATTTCTCTTAGGGGACTTCAATTTTCAGAAGTTCAATTTTTCCAGCAACAGATTGGCAGTAGGTGAGTGCATATTTCCTTGCTCCAAAAGGGAGTGCGTATATCAAAGGGAAAGAGGGAGTTTTTGAATTGACCATAGATGGCCATAATTGGGCTTAGAGATCAGGATAGGTTGGATGGATCCTCCAACTATGTCATCTAGAATGATAGGATATCCTTCCTTCTATATGAATATGGACTGAAAGCCTACATAGATAATGTGGTGGTAGTTCCCCAGGATGTTGATCAACTCAAATAATACATAAAAGTGATGGTGAAGTTAAGTGGTTGATCTTGGATGGAGTTTTAGATCATATAGTCTCACTCATAGATGGAAAAGGTATTGTGAAAGAGATTTGGTATCTCTCTCCACACTATATCAGGGTTCTTTCGAGCAGTGAAAGATGTTTCTCCATGAGAAGATCAGAAGCATCATGATGCAGAAGGGTGAATGCATATATCCCTTCCTCACGAGGATTCATGAGGTTCAAGATCATCTAGCAGTCATTGGGGAGGCACTGCAACCCATAGAGCTTGTACGAATGGCACTAAACAGTGTCTCAGAGGACTAGAAAGTATTTTTCCAAACCAAATTGGGTAGAGACACTTTGCCTAGATGGGACAAGATGTGGGTCGATCTAAAGTAGAAGGAGTTGAGGCGAGCTATAGTAAAGAGTACCATCTGGGTTATTAACAAAAACTCATAAACAGGTTATTCCTCTCGTCTGTAAATCTTCTTCACCTGTATGGATTCTCTCTTTAAAAAGAGTACCATCAGCAGAAGCAGCGGCAAGGGGTTGAAGAGTGAGGAGGAGAATGTGGCCCTAGCATATAAGCATCCCAGTCAAGGGCAGGGGGAGAAGAAGAAGAAGAAGGACTTGTCAAAGGTACAGTGCTTTAGATGTGGTGAGATTAGTCGCTACAGTACTTAGTGTCCTCTCAAGAATGAGGACAACCAGGAGAAGAAGGACCAAGCAGCAACGTCCGCAGAGATTGACAAGTTGGCTTCCGGGATGGAAGAATATTTTGGCATGTTTGCAGCGATACCTCTAGGAGAGAGGTGGGGTGACTTGGAGTTGTAGTCCCAGAGATTGAAAAGATTGGACAAGGTCCATTTAGGTGTCCACCTCATGGATCATTACCTAGATACGGGGGCCCACAGTATTCAGTAGCAGGATAAATCAATGTCAGAGGTGCAGTTAGAATTCCAAAGTGACAGTTGTAGACTAGTAGTAGCCAGATGTTGGGGAGCGCATTGCATATTGGCAGAGTTAAAAGTCACCAGTAGCGCATATTATTCAGTGATAATGCAGAGGCTAGTAGTATTCAAGGCTTGAGAGACAGATGCATCATGTTGAACATAGTTGATTCAGTATTTTGAATGCTTCTCAGTTGCAGTTGCAACAGCAAAAAATGAGGGGGATTTGTAGTGCAGATGCAGAGTTGGAAACAATATGGCAGTGTCAGCAACAAAATAGATGCAACATTAGAGTTGCGTAGTGGTTTTTGGGCAATGTCTAGACATCAGCAGCATGACAGAGGGGTGATACAGAGACAAGGTGTTGTATCAGCATTGGTGTAGCACTAAAACACCTTCCTTGCAAAGAGGGAGTGTTAGTTTTTATAGCATCGGAGGTGTTCTAGTCTCGTAACTTTGTGGAGAGGCTAAAATACATGAGATCTCAAAAACCCATAAATAATTTTTGAAATTTCCTTTTATAATTGTCTCAGATAGATTATTAGTCGATTTTTAAATGTTTGCTAAGTCCAAACTTAGGGAATATGATTAATTAATCAATATTAATTGATATAAGGTGTGAATCATATAGAAACTCACACGAATTGACAGGGAATTAATTTGGACCCTTGATTAAGTTCTAATCTCGGTCTTTGGTTCTACAACAAAGGATTATAAGAAGAAGTTGATGGGTAGATGGAAAACACACTTGTGGGGTTCGATTTTCTTGGCATCTTGATTTCCAAAGAGAAACAGGAGTTGGCGGAAAGCTAGAGAAGGAAGCAAAAACTGTGAAGGTAAAAGATAATGAGGTCGAAGGAAGTTCACCAAATCTAGTGAGTACATTATAGAGAGGCAGAAGAACCACAATGAGGCTAACATAGGGACTGCATAGAAGCCTCTATAGGGAGTTCATTTTTTTTGGAGAGAAGTCGGGTTTTAGTTCAAGAGGTCGAGAAAGTGTTCCAGAGGAACAAACAGAGATTTTCTTAATCAGTGGGAAACAGGATGGCTTGAGTAGCAGCTGATTCGGGTTGTGCATGGAAGTGACTGCGCCAGGGTGATGAAAGCCTGAACAGAGGCAGTTTGGACCCATCACTTGGAGTTGAAGTCAGAGCCCAAATTTTCCTGTGGGCTGAGGAAAACTCCTCACAATACTTTTGCCATTTTTTTTCTATATAGGATAGCCAGATTCTTCATCCAATTGTACTCATAATTTCTCATCGTTGCATAATAATGAAAACCCTCAGTTGTTGTCCACGGGGTATTAAATAGATGGTGATCGAGTGCGTTGTTAAGGCACTCCTTGATGTGAAGTCACTGGTTCAATTCCACACCCCGATCGAGGTGATGTATTTGGACACGATCATGAATATGTGATCCTAATCAGCTTACAAAAAAAAACCCTCAAATGTTGCATCGGTTTTCCCAAGTTGGTTTTTCCCGGGGACATTTGTCCAAAAATAACTGTGTTATTTTTTTATGTGTGCGTGTTATATTTTCTCAGTTTCCAACGCTATTTTTTCTTCCGCAGTGTATTTTTTAAGCTTGCAGTGTGATTTATTTGATATTTTTCATAGCATAAAAATTGTTAAATTAATTAACAATTAGAAAAATAAATTCCAGTTGCTACAATAGGATTTTAGTTTTGAAATTTTCACAATGTCATTGGTAAATATTTGGTATGGCATAAATGTCTCATCATCTATCTCTCTTGCAACTTTAATTTTTGAAATATGATGAGTATTTCATCTTGGGTAAGGTAAAATAAATGATCCCCTAAATAGCACCTTAACTACTTCTTGCAAGGATTAAATGTTGGTGGACACCTCTCATGATCAATTTTCACATAGGACAATAGGGCACAAAATCTATGCCTTATGAAGACATGGAATTAACTCCCATTGCTAGTCATTTGAATATTTCATCAATTGCATAGGATCCTCAAACCAATCACTAGATTGGAAATAATGTATGTATGATGAACATTGATCTTTTTTTTTCTCTAGCGTTTTTTGTAGAAAATATAGGGATTTTAGGTAGTTTGTTATGTATAGTACTAACTAAGCATGTAAGGAGGAAAAAATACCATAAAAGATTCATTTTTTTGTTATGGAAATTAAATAGATCATGCACCAATACTCAATATGATTGATAAAAAAATCAAATTTAAGATAGAGAATTGGAAAAAAAAACCAACTAGGAATAATGTTTACTAATTTGTATAACTCTTTTTTTAATATTTTGAAATAAATATGTTAATATTAGGGTAATAATTTGCATATATATATGTATATATATATTTTTAACACGGAATAATATTTTTCTGAGAGAAAAAAATATATATTTTTATTAGTATAAACAAAAATACATATTCAAATGTCCATGGCATTCAATATTGCAATTAAGCCCACGTATTGACATTCTTATGTCCATAACTCCTTCAACAAATAATTGTAGATTACATCTTGTTACATTTATGTAATTTCCGCAAAAACCAAAATTGTTGATCATAACATTAAACCATCCATTCTTAAAAGTTATGTTGTTTATTTGTTTTCTTTTTCTTCTTCTAAGTTCCATTGGTTTTTTTTTCTTTAATTATAATTGAGAATATTTATATTGAAGAAAACATGTTTTTGGAATGCAACATAAATCCAAAATTACATCTAAAGTTGCCTTCTAGCTTACTTCATCTGATTGGACTAGAGGTCCATTTTTTGTACAACATGGTAGCAAAGGTTGCAACATATACTAAATTCCTAGTGATATATATTTTGTAGAAAATGCCCAATATGTAGCTAATTTTAACTTGCGTGAATACTACTTAGGACCGAGGTTGTCAACCCAACCCATGGGTGGAACAAGCTTTGATGCATAGTTGCATCATTTAAAACACGAAAAACATGAGGAGAATAAACAAAAAATTTCGAAGAGTGAAACAAAGTGCCATTCTAACGAGAGAGCTTCATTTCCTCTATTTGTCTCTTGAGTGGATTAAATTTTTCCTCCATCCTCTAAAGTTGTTTTCATTGAATTATCAATATGTTCATTGTGATGGACCATTGAGTTGTGAGTGGAGAGTGTGGTAGCTAGAGATGAACCATATTGTCTTCAAGGTCGTAAATGTCAACAGAGGGACAAAAATGATTTCTCTTTATAATTGTTTGAATACGTTATACCATGGCCCAATGTAAAGTCACAAAGCTCTCGTCGAGCCAAATACCATTTTATTTTAATAATAATAATAATAAAATGAAATAAAAACTTATCTTAAAAGTTTGATCCAAAATTGATAATTATATTTAACTAAATATCCATTTTAAATTATTGAGATCCAATTATTTTAACAATAACCCAACCTAAAATATGTTAAAATTCCGTCCTAGTTATATTTTTCATTTTTTGTTTTAAATATAAGTGATATAACTCGTAAAAATAATCATTGAAAAGAAATATTGATTCACCCCCCGTCTCAGTATTTCCAAAAATTGGTATCAGAGCCAATACCTTCACTCAAAGCCTAACAGCTTGAAGGTTTATCATTAGAACACAAATGGAAAAACCAAGGAAGAAAGCCTCCAGTCCTTCTAAAGATGTCTCTTCCTCGACCATGAAAAATGAAGACAATCAATTTGGGAAAGTTCCATTGTTCAATGGAAACTTTGATGTATGGAAGATGAGAATCATACATTTTTTAATGATCGAATGCATGGAAGTATGGGAATCGATGATTACTAATATAATGATGGAAGGAGAATCCAAGGAGTATAATACAAAAGAAAGGAAAGCAATCTTGATTGGGATACATGATCCTATAAAGGAAAAAATGGAAAAATACTCATCATCAAAAGATTTTTGGGACAAACTTCATGATATTCACTCAAAATGAGCATTGACCATGATTTCTAGTCAAGAAGATGATGGAAAGCAAGAAGAAAATCTAGTATCCATTAAGAAAGCTGAAAATAAGAGTTTAGTATTCCCAAATGGGAAAAGTAGGAATAGAGTGCATAAAACTGGAAATATGTAGAAATGTAATAGATCAAAGCATGAGACAATAGTGGATCCATCCCATTATTATTATAACAACAAAATAGGTACAAGATCTTGAGGAAAAGATCACTCAAGTTGGCCAAATAAGCCTCTCATGAAAGCATACACCTAGATCTAAAATGTTGTTAATACATGTAATACATGAACCTAGAAAACTGTGTTGTCTAAGAGAGAATAGCAACTGAAGGATATAAAATATATTGTTGCTGATATAATGCTCCAAAAATGCCAAGGCTAGAGATCCATGCTCCAAAACACAATTCCATGACAACCCAAAAAAGGTTTCCGGAAATACACATTATACAAAATATAGCAGATTTGTCCCTAGGGCTAAATAATCTCTGCAAATAAATCACTGATGGGAGATGGCTGATCTGATATACAAGATGGCTTATCCTCCTCCAACAGATCTCCTAAAAGAAGGGTTGATCCCCACACATGAAACACAAACACTCCAAATAGGGCAATAAACCCACTTATGCAGTTGTTCTTCAAAATAACGTAGTCCTTGCAGGAAACTGCGTTGTAGCTGATGAAAGCTACTTGGCCTAGTGCCAAAATATTTAATGAAGCCATGAAGTCTTCCTCACAATCCTACAGATTAAAGGATGATCCCTCCAATGGAAAACTAGCTCAGAAAATGGAGATTTCTCTCCTCCACTGCTACACCCCTGCAACACAACCCAACTCTAAACAGAACTGCGTTGTACATGAGACTGAAGCTTGGCCAAATGCTTGAATGTGGAAGTATAGTGCAAAATCCTCCAAGAGCTCCTCAATGGAAGAGGTGGGATTCCCGATCAGGAACACCATGTGCTAAACAACATATGCAACCTTAGCTAAACAATTGAAGAAAGCTATATGTCTAAACAGACCATATATCAAAATATCAAATATACCAAGATGATTCGTATGGTTTTCATCCTCTTCCTTTTCTAAGATATGAGCTTCCAAACCGTAAGCCCCATCCATTAATGACACTACTTCCTTGCATTGTGTCTCCATCTAAAATTGCATTGTCCCTCCATTAATGTCCACTCATCCATGACAGCGTTGTTGATTTGGTAAAAGTTTACCCAGTCCACATGTTTTAGCCCCTGTTCACACCTTAGGGTGCTTTATTAAGCTGAAAAGACAATCGACTTTCACATGAGAAGTGGTTTTATTCACAATAAAGAGATTTATGGGTCTCCCTACCCATTTATTCACCTATCTAAGTGACAAAACAAACTTTAATATTCCAATTAGCTATAAGCTCATATAGGAATATTACAGTTCTCCCCTCCAAAATGTTTCTTGTCCTCAAGCAACTACAAGGATACTGCAAAATCTCCAATGGATATGTCTCCTCCCAAGAATACAAGTTTTCTTTTGGTGATAAACCAAATAGATTTTATCATGGAAAAGTGGGAGATATATGGGAAGAGTTATATGTTGTCCATTGGCATCCTCAAGGCATGGGAGATGGTAAAAGTTGGGTGCCTCAATCCCCATGAGAAACTCCATTCTCCATGCTATCATCCAAACAAAGTGAGCCATCCTTGGTAGCTCATAGAAACAATCACCAATCCCCTGCTTATGTAATGTGTAGGGGTTGCATGGCTAAAAGTGAGAGATAAGGCTGTTCAACTTATGTCGTCTCTCTCTCCATTTATGATAAATTTGGAGCTGTTGATCTTGGGTTGCAATAATATAGTCCTCGTGAAGCCAAAATATACTTGGAATCTCATGATCACACTCATTGGTTCTAGGAAGCCTTCTTTCCCAATCCTTCATGCATATAGTGAATAGAGTGTCATCACCATATGGGCTCCAAAATAAATATGGACTAAATGTCATATGACATCTTGGATGGTGACAATAGTCCCTCAATTGAGACCAGCGATGTTCTTCTTCTTGATGTCTCAAAACATGATATGATAAGTGGCCATCCAACCACCTTCTTACTATCATAAGCTTCTCAAAAGCTTGAAAATAGTAGAGGACATTATGTGTTGGTTGAATATGATCTAAGAAAAACATATCTTGCCCCCAAGTCCTCCATAAAGTGGTCATCCCCATCACTGAATGTAGTTCCAAAAGGACCATGAAATCCACAAAGAAGTTTGCTCTCTTGTGGAGCAATGTGCTGCAAATGCATGGTAAAGGAGTGCACATACATTGTTAGTTGATAAATAAGCATCAAAACACAATCTTTACCATATATTGTAGAAAATTTGGTGAAGAGGTTCATAGATGAGCCTTCCTATCTCTCCATCAAAAGGGGAAGTGATTGAAACAACCTTTCAAAGTGGTTGCTCTCCTCCTCATACATCAAACAAGCTACATATCTCCTGATATGTTGGTGCACATCTTCTTTGAGATCCTCCCAATAGAATCCCTCCATGATGGTGCGATAAGACTCAATGAAGTCTACATGTCCTAAAGAGAGTGTCTCATATGATGCATGTAGAATCTCCTTCTTGAGCTTGGGGTCTCTAGTCAAGTAAATCTGATCATGGAAATAAATGACTCCATCAACCACTCTAAATATCCCATGTATCACTTTCC
This sequence comes from Pinus albicaulis, assembly GCA_034641835.2. Classification (NCBI taxonomy): domain Eukaryota; kingdom Viridiplantae; phylum Streptophyta; class Pinopsida; order Pinales; family Pinaceae; genus Pinus; species Pinus albicaulis. Next base: position 580,921,316 of record CM076582.1, on the reverse strand, counting down.
CATCAAGAACCTTACATGTGAAGAGGTTCTTGGAATATTCCACCAATAGTTGGGACTCCAAATATGGATCTAGGTTTCCCAACAATGATAGCGTTGTAGAAATCTGAAATGAAGCTCCTGTCACATCATAACACTCCTCTTTGAAATGCTCAATGCCAAATCCACATATTGGAGTATTTTTACCCCACCTTTGATGCCTCCCTTGCAGCTGATCTTACCAAAGACAAGATTGAAGTACATGGAGGTCAACTTCCTCTTGGAAGGCATTTCCCATCCAAAACTTCCATAGTTTTTCCAATGCATGCAAGAGTGTTAATAACCTCTTGTCATATTCAAAAATCTTCCTCAGGTGTGGAAGTATCATTTGCTGCTCCAAGGCTATGGAGTGGTAATTTGACACCATGCTCATGTCATCATAGATTTTTGAATCATCTTTCAGTGCAAATAGCTGAGTGGGAGATAGAAATGTCCATATTAGAAAATTGCTCACTCCTTCTTTGAACCCATCAAAGGTTATCTTCTTTGTGCTAGCTCCTCCCAAGGCTCCTTCCCCAAGAAAATATATCAATGTTGCACCATGTTGAGATAACTCTTTATTCATATTCCAATCAGGGGGTCTACCTGGTGGAATTCCTCCATGTAATGAAAAATCAAGGCCTAGAGCATGTTGTATATGTGAGTGGACTGGTTTTTCCTTGTCTTCACTACATAAATCCTCCTGCCTCTTATGTGCATCAACCTTTTGACATAGAGAGGGGTGTGTTCTCCTCATCATATAATGTTTTTCCTCCCCTTTATCTCCTTCTATCTTCAACATCTCACAATCTATCAAGGATGGCACATGGACTGTGCCCTGATCTCCATATGTGAGATTCTTTGGAACTCCTTGCAAAAGTGCAAGAGTTTCTCTCTTTGGAGAAAATTCTCCATCTTCCTCTTCATGAGGTACTAGATCTGCTACTGTTGTGACAGCGATGTTTCCTCTTTTCTTCTCTTCCCCTTCATCATGAATGGAGGTTGCCTCATCATCATTAAGAGGTTCTTTGTTTAGTTCCTCCATGTCTTCCCTTTGAGAAGAGAGCTCTTTTTGAAATTGGGATCTTGCCTCTAGAAAGGTATTGTTTAAGTTTTTAATCCCCTAGTGAACCTTGCATAAGTAAACATATTTGCATATTTTAGTGAAGAAGTCTCATAAAACCACCAGGCATAATCCTTACCTTCAAGGTGCAGCGCTACTACTCTAATGGCTTCATCTTCTGAAACTTGGTGTTGCTGCAAATAGGTGTCTAGCTCCTTCACCCAAGCCCTAGCTGAACATTTACGTGATCCATCAAAATTAGATAGAAAGAACCTACCCACATCATGCTGCTTATATCTTGTGCTTCTATCATGGTTGCTAGATCTTCTATCCTCCTTGATCTCACAAAACCCTTGGAAGTTTAGATGATCTCTAAATCTATGAGTTTGAGATTCATACTCTTGAAGATAGTCACCAAGAGTCTCCTCCTTTGGTACATCTCCCTTGCCATGACCCTAGGCATGGTGCCAAGTTGTAGATCTGATGGTGTATCTAAATTCTCACACCCATAATATGAAAATATGGAGCTTTCTTCATATACAAGCCTTCTTGGAGAATCTCTACATCTCTCCACTCTCATCTCTTTGATGTCTCTGCTAATGCACTGCATAGTTTGAAGAAGAAGTTTTGATAACTCCTTCCCTCCTGAAAATGAGGCTTTGCCTTCATCTCTTCTTCAGATCTTCTCCTTCCTATGAGAAACCTCCTTAGATGTCATAATGGCTGAAGTACACGGGCTGAACCAAGATTATGCTCTAATACCACTGTAGTATTCCCAAATGGGAAAAGCAGGAATAGAGTGCATAAAACTGGAAATATGCAGAAATATAATAGATCAAAGCATGAGACAACATTGGATCCATCCCATTATTATTATAACAGAAAAATAGGTACAATATCTTGAGGAAAAGATCACTCAAGTTGGCCAAATAAGCCTCTCATGAAAGCATACACCTAAATCTAAAATGTTGTTAATACATGTAATACATGAGCCTAGAAAATTGTGTTTTCTAAGAGAGAATAGCAGTTGAAGGATATAAAAATATATTTCTTCTGATATAATGCTCCAAAAATTTGAAGGCTAGATATCCATGCTCCAAAACAAGATTCCAGGACAACCTAGAAAAGGTTTCCGGAAATACACATTATACAAAATATAGCAGATTTTGCCCTAGGGGTGAATAATCTCTACAAATAAATAACTGATGGGAGATGGATGATCTGATATACAAGATGTTTGATCCTCCTCCAATATATCTCCTAAAATAAGGGCCGATCCCCACACAGGAAACCCAAACACTCCAAATAGCGCAATAAACCCACTGTTGTAGTTGTTCTTCAAAATAACATAGCCCTTGCAGGAAACTGCGTTGTAGCTGATGTAAGCTACTTGGCCTGGTGCTAAAATATGTAATGAAGCCCTGAAGTCTTTCTCACGAGCCTTCGGATGAAAGGACGATCCCTCCAATGGAAAACTAGCTCAGAAAATGGAGATTTCTCTCCTCCACTGCTACACCCCTACAACACAGCCCAACTCTAAACAGAACTGCATTGTACACGAGACTGAAGCTTGGCCAAATGTTTGAATGTTAAAGTATAGTGAAAACTCCTCCAAGATCTCCTGAATGGAAGAGGTGGGATTCCCGATCAGGAACACCCTATGCTAAACAACACATGCAATCTTAGCTAAACAGGTGAAGAAAGCTATATGTCTAAACAGACCATATATCAAAATATCAAATATACCAAGATGATTCATATGGCTGCCATCCTCTTCCTTTTATAAGATATGAGCTTCCAAACCCTAAGCCCCATCCATTAATGACACTACTTCCTTGCATTGTGTCTCCATCTAAAACTGTGTTGTCCCTCCATTAATGTCCACTCCTCCATGACAGCGTTGTTGATTTTGTCAAAGTTGACCCAGTCCACATGTTTTAGCCCCTGTTCACACCTTAGGGTGCTTTATTAAGCTGAAAATATGATCCACTTTCACATGAGAAGTGGTTTTTATTCACAATAAAGAGATTTATGGGTCTCCCTACCCATTTATTCACCTATCTAAGTGACAAAACAAACTTTAATATTCCAATTATCTTAGCTAATTTAGGAATATTACAAAGAGTGATGACATCAAGGCCATAGAAGACCTAGAAAAAGAAGAAAGTAAAGAATACTTTGAAGAAGATCTCCTGACTAAACTTATAGCTACCATGGAAGAGATTAACAGTTTGAAAAAGGAAAATGAGGAATTTAAGAAGAAAGCGCAAGATGGTGACCAAGACAAGACAAGGAAGGAAGTTGACATTTTCAAGCTTCAAGTGCAAGAAATAGATGAGGAGCTCACCAAACTTAAGGAGGAATTTCATAAAAATAAAATAAATCATCATGAAGAAGTCATATCCATGATAAATCAATTGGATAAGGCAAATAAAAGGGAAGAAACTTTGTCAAGCCATCTTGAACAAAGACATGAAGACTTGAACAAAATTAAAGGACAAGTTGGTCAATACAAGGAAGAAATATCCTCCCTTAAATCTCAACTATAAGAAGCAAAGAAACAAGCACAAGGAGCTGAGAAGGTGATGGAAGCTTTGGTACTCATAGAAGAACAGGTCGATGAAGCAGAAAAGGAAAGAAATGTTATGGCATGTCAACTAGAATAAAAGGATGAAGACATTTTCCTACTAGAATCAAATTTCATCTCTCTAAAAATCGAAACACATTAAGTAACAAGAATGATGGAATAAATGAAGAAGCAACTAGTTATGAAAGATGAATACTATGAAAAGTTGAAAGGAGAAATTGTATCTCTTAAAAGGAAGTTGTCTTGCTGAATAATAACTTGAAGAGTTCTCAAACCCTAGATTACATCCTAAGTCATCAAAGATCCCCCCTTGATAAATCGGGTCTTGGCAATGCAGGTGAATCCTCAAGAAAGAATGATAATGCTTCAAACAACAAGAATATGAGGAAGCTAGAAAGAAATTTTGATGCTCCCAGTTCCAGCAAAGGCAAGGAGAAGATTCAAGACACCAATGGAAGAAATCCTACTCCAAGGATACTTGCGGATGGTGTCAAGAATACAAAAGGCAATGAATATCATCAAAGAATCGAAAGGAAAAAATGCTTCAGAAGCACTTCGAGTAACTCTTCATCTCCCGGTACCAAAGTATATATCTTGGATATTTCTATTCTTGTACAAACTTTGGGCAGATGGCAAAATATTTTAGGGCATATCACAAAGACAAATATAATGATCCTCGTCAATCTTCTAAAATAAATTTTACAAAAAGAATTTGTGATTACTCATTCATGAACAAGATGGAGTGCTTCAATTTCCATAAGAAGTTGTGATTACTCACCTTCTAGTTGGGTTTTCTCCATTAACAGTTTCCTAGGGTGAATCCTTTATGTCTATCATGGGTGGTGTGTTGATTTATGTATATTTCTCAAATTTCAACTATTTCATTTAATTGAGCATAAAATCAACCAACTTAAGAATCTGAAATCTAAAGGAAAAAAATCAACAGTAAAGATATCAGTAATTTTATTGCATCTGTCATGATGAAATGTTCTAGTGGAATATTTGTGGCAGTTTACAGATCAACGGATCTTGGATCACATTAGAACTCCACTCGTGCTTGAAATTTCTATTGAATTCTAATCATATTTTTTACTAGAAAGACTAACATGATCAAATTCACTTATCAAATTTGATGATTTTGTCAATTTAAACAAATGATTAAGCATTTTAACTAACTTTAAAGATGAGTATATGGGATTATCAATTAAGTTTTATAAGAAAATTTCTTCATGATGGACAATTTGGTTTTCAAATTCCATCCTTGATGCCATTTTTTTCCATGTAACCAAGCACCCCACCCGCCAACATGTAGGCAAGGGTGAGATATTCTTCAAGACTCAAGGTCATACAATAATGAGGCTCGAAGCCATTACAACAATATACTTTATATTAGTTCAACATGTCACTCGTGGGCACTGAACCTAGGTGGCAAGGATAACAAATATTCCTCTGAACCACTCGAGATAAAACATAATTAACATCCTTGATACCACATTATGACATAGATAATAATAAAAATATACTCGTACAAATGATTTAAATAGAAAAATAACAACAAACACACACACACACACACACACATTCCCATTTAACCAAGCATCTTACCCTCCTTCCTACAAGTAAAGATAAAATAGTCTCCATGGCTCAAGGGCATTCAACAACAAGGCTTGAAGTCATTACAGTAATATACTCAATGTGATATCAACATGCCACTTTTGGGAATTGGACCTCGATGAGGAGGATAGTAATAATTCCTCCAAAACACCTGAGATAAACCTAATTAACCACACACACATAGAAAAAATATAAATATGGCATAATTCTTTTTCTTAGAGAATTCTAGAAGAGAACTATATATGGATTTTTAATTCGTCCAAAGTTTCGAATGGTTACTCCATCCATCATCAAGGACCAAATAGCTTTTTGAGTAAACGAGTGTTGAAGAGTCTGTTTATAGGAGAAAATGAACTAGTATCCAATGGGAGAAAATTCAACGTTAAATTTAATTCTTTGGAAATAATAATTAAAAATTGACCAAATAACTTAATGAAATAAGGATTTGTTGAAAAATAATGATTAAAATTATTAAATAATTAATTTAAAATTGAAAAATTAAGAATTAAAGTATGAATTAATTATAAAAAGAATGGAACATAATTTAAAATAAGAATTAATTGAATAGAATAACTAATAATAGGGGAAAAAATGGTGAAAATGACTATGTGGTTTCTTTCGTCGGGTCTGAGGCCTTTGGAGGAAAAAGGTTAGGGTTTCATTGTTTTACCCATTGGTATGTGGTATGTGGTCTCGGTACTTAGGGCTCGCATCAGACTATTTACATGCTACAGCTATAATCGTTATCGGAAATCCTCCCCTACCCTCCCTACATATAGTTCGTGACTTTGATCTCACGGTTAATCATCTCTGACAGTCAACCCTCATGATAGCATCTACCAGCAAGAGGAATTAGTCTAGCGGTGACGATTTTTTCTTTGTTTTTTTGGGAACAATAAATTCATTCCATAGTGGAAATTCACCATGGAAGAGGAACTTGTGCATTTCTCGGGGGACACCTCCCTAGATACCTCCATATGGGCTAGCCCTCCACATCAATTTCTCAGGATTGAGACTAACCCAACATCTAGAGATCTTCAGCATATAATATTCGACATTTCACTATCATGGTAAGAATAGTTCCCCGTAACTTCTCCCCCTTTCCTCTCTTTGTCCTCCCCACCTCTTTCATGCGCCCTACCTTCCCTTGAGCCTTTTATCGGTATTTGCCCCTGGCTGGTCGGTCTCGCAAGCCTCCTTAGTTTCACTCACCGATTTTTTCTCTGAAAGCCTCATTTTTTTTAATCTTGTCTTAACCCCTGCTTCTCTACCTCCCCGTCCAACCCCCCAATCATGGAGGTTAGCAGGGCTCCTCTTAGTGACTCGCTATCTGATATGGCAGTCGTGCCCTTTACTATTTCCTCGTTACTTTCCATAGGATCCCCCGCCCTCGCCTCGACATCCCTCACATTTGGTTCGGTTAGGGTTAATATAATTTTATATACTTTCCCTAATCCTCCTAAGGCGAATATGGATTCAGATCTGGTCGACAAGGGAACTCATGTGGGGGATACCCTTCCCGGAAGCTCTCAGAAAGGAGCAAAGAAAATTAAAGGACCCAATATCAAAGACAAGAATCGTTAACTAGTGCTAAGGGTTGGAATTCAACTGGATGATATCATGGATATCGTTGGCATAGTTTTTGTAGCAAGGGTTCGTGGTCAATTCTACTCGGGAGATGGGTTCAAGATATTTGGGGCCATGCTATTGATGCCCTCCCCATGATATACACTCTACAAAAGGGATGGTTCGCACTCAGATTCGTTAAATAAGATCACGCGAGTTGGTTCCTCGCAATATTTTGGAATATAGAAAAGGCTCATGTGTTACTAAAGCGATGGATGCCCATGTTTGACTCAGAACATGAAAGGTTGGGTGCAGGACTTGTCTGGGTACGCCTACTGGGGCTCCCCCTCCCTCTTTGGTCACAGGACATATTTCGAACCATCGACGATGATCTTGGTCAATTTATGGAATATTATAAATCTTTCTTAGAGACGAGAATGATTTCTTTTGCGCATATTTTGGTATTCATGGATACCCGAGAGGACCTAGTAAAGAACCTAATTCTGCACTACATGGGTTTGGTCTGAAATAAGATTTTGGATTATGAGGGCATATCTTTCCGTTGCCGCAAGTGTCATTAGGTGGGTCATGTGTACAAGGATTTCCTTCTTATTCTCAAACAACAACATGTTGCAGACATCTATGTGTAGTCATCTGATTCTACTACAATTCCTCATGTTTCGGCTAGTCTAATTCCCTCTTCATTCAACGAGGCGGCATCAAGGGTTGGATCCTCCTTAGTCGTGGTTGGAGAACTCAAATATGGAGAGAACTCATGGCCTCTCCATCTTGCGTCCTTGACTCCAACGAGTAATACTTCCCTTCCTCCCCTCAATTCTTCTTGCATGGTTAAGCATGTCATTGTTCCATTGTCATCTTATATTGTCCCTCCTTCAAGTCCTAATCCCTTCTCATGTCCTATTAAATCCATCTTTGTTTGTTTCTCGAATCCCTCCCCATCACTCTCGACTCCTAGTGACTCCTCTTCTGCTTCTGCCTTGGGGCACGGGTATTTCATTCTCTCCTCGAACTGTCCTCCCTTGGGGTCCAATATTCTCACTAGCCATGGTACTATATTAGGCCCCTTATCCCCGTCTAAATTACCCAAGATAACATGCGAATGCAAATCTCACATCTCTAAAGCCATGAATCAGGCCAACCTTGATATTTCATTCTATAAACAATTATCTCTTAAAGGGGTCCTTAGAGTAGTACTCGTCCCATCCTCGGTTCCCCCGTGAAGTGCCTCTCTTTCAACTACAAAGGGCTTGCTAACCTAAAAAAATCTATCCCTAAAAAAAATGATCAATGACGATTTTCTTGAAATTATTCTCCTTCAAGAAACATTGGGGACCCATTTGGAGGTTGAGCACTCCCTGTCAACCCTCCTCAAAGGATGGACTTTTCATGCCATTGATGGGATGGGTCGTTATGTTGGTGTCGCCATTGGTTTTAACCCTAAAACCATTAAGCTTCTCAACATTTGGGGTGCCAAAACTACAATTCCTCATACATTTTCTCAAAAGAGTTGGGGATCGCTCTCAGGATCGTAAATATCTATGGTCCATACCATAATTGTATGACTTTCTAGAACTCTTTGATGAATCATCCCTTCATGAATTTTGACAACCTCATCATAGGAGGTGATTTGAATTTATCACTGGATCGCACGGAATGTTGGTTTCACCATACACGAGTTTATATTCTCATAGATTACTTCCACCAGCTTATCGAATCCCATCACCTCATTGAAATTCACGTGGTAAAACTTCACCCTACCTAGAGAAATAGTCGCACTGGGGAGGAAGCTATTACATGCAGACTAGATCGTTTTTTTCTTGAGGAAGCCTATCTGGATCACCTTTCTCGGTATAAGCAATGGATTCGGGCAGGGGGCATATCTGACCACCATCCCATATATCTCTAGTTGGATGGCCACTTCGAAAAACCAAGAGCCCCTTTGAAATTCAATTCATATTAGCTCAATGAGGAGGATTTTCGTACAATTATGACTAAAAATTGGAGGCACTACGAGAAAATGGAATCTCCTTCTATTTCATCACTATTCAATGAGAACCTATGTCACATAAAAAATAAAACTATGGAGTGGATTAAAGGGATGTTACTGAAGGACGAGGAAGCACTAAAGAATATTGATGATGAACTAAATCAACTAGAACAGTCGAGAGGGGGGGATATATGACAATTGAATCCAAACAACACTTCATTAATATTGAGAAAGAGAAGTTTAATTTATTGGAAGAGAAGGAAGGAACCTGGAGATTGAAAATCAGGGAAATCTGGCTGGATACTAGGGACGACAACACAAAATTCTTCTACCAATTTCCCAAAGCGAGCAAGGCATACAACACTATTTGGTCACTTGAAGACGGAGCTGGAAATAACCTAGCCATATTGGGTGTACAACACTTCCAATTTCTCTTTAAATCCCCTCGGCAGGCCTCCCTGGGGAAAATAATGTAGATTTCTCAGGCTTTCCCTAGATTAGCCTCTGAGGAAGACAATGATGAATTACAACAACATGCCTACCAAGAGGAATTGGAATTTGTTTTGCCTTGGTTAAAAAAAATGTAAGAGCCCTGGACCCGATGACTGTTCTATTGAACTCTTCCTCAGTTTCTGTGAACTCATTGGATGGGACCTCTTGGCAGTTGTTGAAGAAAGTCGCACCTCGGGAATAATTTACAACGCATTTAACTCTATTTTCATTGCTCTTATCCCAAAAACCAACTCTCCCTCCTCCTTTGTTGACTTTCGACCGACTTCTTTATGCAATTTCATCCACAATATCATTTCCAAAGTCATATCCAACTGATCTTCTCTCGTCACATCTCCCCTGAATAATTTGTCTTCCTTAAGGATCGTCAAATTCATGAAGCTATTTGCATCGCGCATGAAGGGCTCCACAGCATTAAAACAATGAAATTAAAAGGTATGATCCTCAAAATTGATCTTTATAAAGCCTTTGATAGATCCAAACTCTATATTAGACTCCTACTCACTCATATAGGCTTCCATATCTCCTTCATCAACTAGAATATGGGTTGTATTACATTGGTACCATTTGCGCTATTAATCCATGGTGTGGCATCAAGCTTCTTCCACGCAGAAAGAGGGATCAGACAGGGTTTCCCGCTATCTCCTATGTTATTCCTATTAATTATTGATGGAATTAGCAAGATTATTCACCATTCCCCCCGGATGCGGGTGCATTTACGTAGGAGGAAGATGGAATGCCCAGCATGCGCCACATGGACACGCCTGGGCTCTGTCCGGCAGCATTTAAGCCAGCCAGCTACTCGCATCAGGCCTCCATTACTGCTCTCAGTCTGAACCGCCGCCCAGCATTATTCTTAATGGCGCCGCATCTCTTGGCTCTTTCATTTCCCTCTTGCAGCATTTGCCTCTCTGTTGTCTCAAACCTGAGCTCTCGAATGCACACAGGGAGGCATTGCAGCATTCATTGTTTCCTCTCACTTGTTCTGGATTCCTATCTCACCCGCAGTCTCCATTGCAGTCATTTGCCTTAGGAAGCCGACCCCTTTGCTCATTCTGCCACCCAACCTCTACTCACTCGCCTCCCTGACAACTCTGCCTGCTGCAGTATGCTAAGGAGGCACTGCATGCGATGTCATCACAGCAGAGGTCGAGGCCAGGCATCTCGTCCCCCTCAGTCCATTCATTCTGAGTCCCGCTCCCCACTGCCTAAGGAGAATTCTTCTCAGTTTCACTGCACCCGTCGTGGCAGAGGACGGGGCCTGGCTTCTCGACCTCCTCTGTCCATTCATTTTGAGTCCCTCTCCCCTCCGCCTGAATATAATGATGCTCAGTTTCATTACAATTGTGCAATGGACAAACCCCGCCTCACTGCCACAATAACAGTCAGTTTCCAGGAAGAGGCGTTCAGTTCTGTAGGGGGAGGCGCTAGAAAGAGACCTTGAAAATCCACAATAGCTATAGTTCCTTTGCAACTCTCAAGGAAAACAGAGGCCCTTCATGTCAAGCCTAATGCTCATTCCACCGGCAGCAGTGGTAGCGGCAGTGGGAGTCCCAAATGGTTGGGTGCAGAACGTAGAAACGGTAGTGCTAGCATGGTTCGCATAGCCACTACTCCAGAACCATCCACCCACCAAGCGAAGCAAGTCGAAGACTCCTCTGAAGAATACAGGTGTCTCATTGTGGAGGAGCCACCACCACAGTAGCCCGACATCTAGCATGGAACTCAGATTCAGAAAGGAGAGGTCTTTTTTCTCAGTTTTGTTAATTTTCTATGATTATATGTTGCTCCAGAACAAACTCTTAACTTCTAATTCTTTTTTGAAAAAATATGGTTTCCCCATTGAGGGCAGCATTTTCATGATCAATTTCCCCATCTGGGGCGGTCAATTTTTTATCTTTTTGACTTATATTTCCTCTGAAATTGGCTAGCATAGAAATTCCAAAGTAAGACGCACACTACATATTATGTTTCATTAATAGAATTAGTCCAACTTAAAGAAAAGAAAAGAAAAAAATATTCGTCATTCAATCTCTTGTGGTTCCCTCCAGGGGATTCTTATTGGGAGAGACTCAATCCTCTCTCATCTCCTTTTTGTGGATGAAGTGTTGATATTTCTAGATGGAATGTGCAACGATATAAATGATTTCACATCCATCCTTAACACCTTCTGCATCGCCACTGGTATGCTTCCTAATCATGAAAAATCTACCATTACATGCTATGAATGTGTTGAGGTAGAAATAGCACATGCTCGTAGTTTACTTCCTTTTCAATATACGAATCTCGATGAGGGGATAAAATATTTGGGATTTCATCTGAAACCCAATGACTATACCAAGGAAGATGGGATGTGGTTGGTAGCAAATTGGAAATGAAAATAAAGTCATGGTGTCACAAGTGGTTGTCTAGAGTCGATAAGTTGGTACTTACCAAATATGTCTCTTAAGCCACCCGAGTATTCTGGATATCTCTATCCTAGATTCCTAAAGCCATACTTAACCTTATATAGAAGCTATGTTATGGATTTCTCTAGTGAGGGGAAAATGAAGGATGCACATTTGCATGGGTCATATGGGACAAAATTTCCCTTCTGAAATCATGTGGAGGATGGGGATTAAAGGACCTTAATTTCTTATCACAAACTTTGGCCACCAAGGTGAGTTGGAGACTAATTTCCATGCATAGCTTATGGACCGATGTGGTTCAGCAGAAATATATTCACCCTTTATCGATTGACGATTGGATTCGGCTCCCAAATAAATCAAGATCAAATATATCTATCATAAGGAAATCGGTCCTTAAGTCTTTCCTGATTATTACATCTGGATTAGCTTGGTGTATAGGATCAGGGACCAAGGTCTGAATTTGCATCAATCCTTGGTCGGGTTGTGGAAATAACCACATTCTCCCTCTTGGCCTAATCACATTCCTTACTTCTCACATAATTAAATTCTTAAACCAAATTGGGGACTCTAATCGATCGGACATATGGGCACAACATTGACTCTCAGCATTGGAATACAGCTCCCAAATCAATGGCATGTACCTTGGGATAACTATATCAGGGTGCTGACCTTAACACACATCCAGTTAATGATCGCAAAGACGAGCTGTTATGGGACCCCTCTAAATAGGGATCCTACTCCCCAAAAGATGGTTACCTTCAAATGATAGCCTCAAAGGAACCAAACTCTCTCATTTGGTGGTGGTGACATCTTTGGAAACTCAAAGGGCTTGTCAAATCCTGATTTTCGTTTTGGTGTATACTGGAAAACAAGTTTCCAATGGGAGAAAATCTGAAAAATCACTCCTTCTATGGCCCCTCATGGTGTGCCTTGTGTCGTTAATTTGAGGAAATGCCTAAGAACCTATTATTATCTTGTCAGGCTTCCCGAAAGGTTTGGAGATCCATCTTACAGGGGCTTTCCATTTCCATTAACTAGTGGGTTGAAAATATCTCACGAGCCTGGGAATCCTGGTGGAAAAATTCAAAACCTCACAAGATGTGAAAATCCCCTTACTCTCTTGTTGGGATCTTTGGATCAGCAGGAATAGACAAATATTTCACGATAAAACTTTCACTCTGGATCGTACCTCTTCTCAGTATATTTCCATATATTCGCTCTTGCCCGCCGATGATAACCCTCCTTCTACTCGTTCTGCCATATCGAAAAGCATCGATCACTCTACCCCCTGGGTATATTTTTATGGCTCCTCTCAGCTTGGTTGTTTTGGTAGTGGTGCTATTCTCCACCTAAATCAATCTCCCATTTTCATATCAAATTTGGGTTGGGATAGGGAACAAACAACTTTTCCGAACTACACAACCTTAAAATATTGCTCTTTTTTCACTTGAGAAAGATTGCAGACATCTACAAGTCTTTGGTGATTCAAGAGTGGTGATAGACTGGTTCACATAAAAATATTCTTGTCACACAAACACTCTCAGAAGTCTTCTGGATGAATTATTATTGATCAAATCTCGTTTTGACTCCATATCTTGTCAACGCATTTACAAGCAAAGGAACCATACTACAGACCAACTATCCAAAGAAGGCATGCAACAGGAATTTGGCACTTGGCATGTGCCATAGGTGATTGAAGCGGGCCATTTTCAATACTTCCAACAACCTTTTATTGAGTATATACTGTTTCCCGTGGTTACACAGGGATGATTATGGATTATTACAAGCATTCCCACAGACGGAGAAAACGCTCCTATAGATTTTTTGAACTCTCAGACTATGTATTTTTGTATCTAAATATTTTCTCTACATATGTATATATGAACATGGATGATACACACTAATAGCAGTTGATATAGTAAAATCAAAAAAAATTGCAGGTGATAGTAAAATCAACAAATTTTGTCTTTAATGACAATGAAATATACAACATGTAATTTTATTTTATGGGAAAATCTAGGTAGATCAACCTGAAGGGACCTTCCCGTCGGCCAAACAAGCAAGGCCTAACCCCAAGCGTGTGAGGAGATTTGACCTCGTGACTTCCCAACTACTGAAGTACTTAGCAACAGGAACTCGACCAACTAAGCTAACCCTTGGGGCCTACAACATGTAATTTTCATCCACATATTATTGAAAATTAAAATTTTCCGTGGGGAAAAAAAATAGTAAAAAAGAAGGGGGTTAAAAATTAACAATTCAATAATTTAAAATAATAATAAGAATTAGATAAAACTTGACCAAATTCCAAATTAAAATAAGAATTGATTAAAAAATTAAAAATTAATAGTTCAGAGTAGGAAAATTGTATATAAGTTAATAATAAAATTATGAGAATTATAAATTAGTGATGAAACTAGATTGAAATGAGAATTAAATTAGTTAGCAGATTAATAATTACATAATTAAATAATAAATTGTTAAGTTGACTAAATTTCAATGGAGAATACCTAATTGAATTGCAAAAATGAAAGTAAAAAATAGAATCAAATGAATAAAGTAGGAATTATAATTGTGGAGGTGGCACGCTCCTTTATTTGAATAATGAACACTATTTCAAGGTGAGTTTCGGGTTTGGACCTGGAAAAAATAATTTTGTTGAATTATACAGTTTGAAACTCATTCTTATATTTGCACTGGAAAAAGGGTGACGGCAGCATTACGTATTTGATGATTTCCATGATTGTTTTTGACTAGTTCAATCGAATATCTCAATGTCTCACACACACACAGAAATATGTTGGGAAATATTATTATGATAAAAGTACAATTTGATCAAATATCTTGTTGCCAAATATACATCGAAATGAATTCCATTTCTGATCCGCTATCCAAAGAGGGTGCACAACAAGATCTTGGCACAAGGATGATTCATCAATATAATGGGGCAGAACACTATTAATATTAACACCGACTATTCATCGAACTTGATGTAAGGAAGGAGGACAGGGAATTGTCGGAAGAGAGAGATTTTTGCATAAACTTTATTTTGACATAATCATGTGATGCTCCAAGTCATCCACTATGTTTATTTTTATTCCCTTCATCCTCATGTTTTTTTTTTTAAATGTATGTAATGAATCATGAGACCGATGGCATTAGTATAGGCATGTTGATATTTTTGTTATTGATATGTATAAAAGGAAATCTCTCAGTTACTCTGGACAGATATCTACGTAACTGCTACACATTTATCTAGATATGCTCTGACAACATCTAATACATGTAATTTTCATTTTTAACATTAATGGAAATTACGATTTTTTCTTTCGGAAAAATAAAATAAAATATAAATTGATGCAACATCCAACAAGAGCCCATTGAAAATATTGATAATTGAATACATTAATAGAAAGATTGAGTAAAGTTGAAAATTTCAGAGGGTAAGATGGTGGATGACGAGCTTCCAAGATTGGCTCAGTTTGTATCCATCCTCTCAATTAAAATTATTAGGGCTATTCACTATTTCCAGGTCTTCTCAAATAACACGTGAGTTATAAAACGGAACAGAGGCTAGGATTTGCGATTGATCAAAACAAATCAAATGTTTTGACTTAAATCAGTGATCAACGATGGCATATTTTGATAGATGGTTGTGGTTGGTATCAGCTATGTGCTCTTTTAGGTGGGGTTTGAAAGGAAGACCTATTTGGCCAATATAGGACTTCCCGCATTAACATGGAAACTAATAGACCCATGATCCTTGCATTGGGTCATAGGTATGATTTGTCTTTGGTCGTTCGAAATAATTTCTTAAGGGTTATATGGGGCTTGAATACGGTTTTAATGTTCTTTTTGCCCAAGATCTTCACTATAAGATATGTGTTTCCTTTAATGTATGAGAGCATGACTTAGCCACAAGTTGGAAAGGGATCAAGATTGGTGGTTCCAGGGTGAGAGACAGCTTGAAAGGATTTAATGATTTAAGCGGTGGAATAGCTATTGGCTTTGAAGGCTCGGAACAAATGGGATAGACATAATTCTTTTTTTTCCATGGAAAAAAACATATTTTTAATTCCAATCAAAATCCCAAATACAATCTTCACAATGTAGAATTTCACACATCCAAAAAATTGATGCATGGAAAACTATTCATCTATGAACCATACAAGTTGAGTTTCTAATATTATCTTGCTATACAAGCATTTTTTTTAAACGAAAGCTTTTGTGATCCATAATTTTTGAACTCACTATTCCGGAATAATCACATCAATGCTTTTTGTGATCGACGTTTCGAACCACCCACTGTGGTTTATCATCAAGACATTGATGGAGAATATGATCTAGCCAAAGAAATAAATAATGAGGATGCTCCAACAAATTCAATAGAAAATCAAATCCATCCATTAGAAAATCAAAATTAAAAATGTAACAATTACAAAATAATTAATTAATATTATATTTCACTCTCTAATATATTTTTAGTTTTATTTAATTAATAATATATTTAAACATTTATTAAAAAAAATATCCAAAGAAAGAAAAATTAGCAAAATTATATAAAATTCAATAAAGATGAATAAACTAATAAAATAAAATAAAAATAATAATAACAAAAGAGATTATGTAATTAAACACGAGAGCATAAAATATTTTTTAATTTCTCAAAAAGGGATATATTTAAGATTAATGGAAGTTATCAAAAAAAACAAGAATTTGATATTAATTTATTTAATTAATTATTAGTTATAAATAATTATCTAATATAAATTTATTTAATTAATTAATTTATATACTATTTAACATGTGAATCAAATATTTTCTAATTAATATGATATCAATCTTAAATTAATATTTCGTATATGAAAGTAACTAATTAAAAAGTATTATTAATTTTATATATATAAATCTTTATATATTTATATGAATTAAATTTTTAATAGTTAATATAAATTTTGAAAATAAGTACCAACCTATATATATTATCTATTAAAAATATATAAAAACTACAAAAATTTACTAAAGAGAGGTTATTATAGATAAACATATTTATAGATATACAAATTTTAAAAAGATTAAAAAATAAATAAAAATTTTAGAAAAAGAAGGAAAGGAGAACAAGAAAAATGAAATTATGAAGAAAGGGCAGGAACCTAACTCTTGCTAATCCTCCATCCCTTGTATCTATTCAGATTGCTAACTTGCCTCTCGATTTATATAGCCTCCCTAAACTTCCTATGGTGGAAGTGATTAATCTTGGCAATGACTTCGAAATCCTCAATACATATGTGGTGTTTAGATTTTTCATCATGCTCCGCCAAGGCTGAAGTTATGTTTCATGTTCATTGCGTGTTCCTGAATCCTCCGATTTATTGAGCAACCAGTTTCCCCAAACTATGGTGTTCCCCAAGAGCATGGGATTAAATAGAAACAAGATAACCAATGACATTTCATCGAAAGGGATATAAGTCTTTTCACTAGAACCAACATGATTACATAATATAACCCACTCAAAAACACTTAAAATTCAGTAAAAGGATACTTCCTTGATGAGTTGAAAGGATCCTCCCACAAACTCATCTTTAATTAGTTAATCCTAAGATGTGTAGACCCTCCTTGGAAAGGGAGTCTACCTATACATTGAGCTCCCAAAAAACATGAGAGGAAGTGATCACATAGAAATGATTGGCTAGATATTTCATGTGCATGGACATAGTGAGTAAACCTATGTTTTGTACTTGGAGCTCATCATTCATCTAGTTAACAGCAAGAGTTGAATCCCCAAAAACCTAGATGCATCCTAAAACTTTTTTCAAAGCAAACTCCATGAGGAAATGCAGTGCCTTGAACTCAACATAGTTATTGGTTCCTAACCCTATATTTTCCTTGCCTATGTATAAGTGGGGCCCTTAGAGATAAATATAGCATGGACCATATACCCATCTAAGACCTTGATAGGCCCCATCAAATAAATTCAAGGGCACTGATTATTAAGCATTAGATCACCCACACTCCTTGGCCTTCTTATTTTTTTTTAGATATAATTCCAAATTCCAAGTAATAATTTTTTGTTTTTATGAGTTATGTCTTTGTATTATATGACTATTATAAAAAAGAGTTTACGATATGTTTTTGTTGAGCCTTGATTTTAAGGAGAGTTGCATCACAACCTGCAAAAAAAATATTGAGGTCTCATAGATGGATTTTTTTTTAAATACCAATTTCTAGAAAATAAAAATTGTCTACATAAGACCTAATTATAATAACCTAGTACTTACCATATATCATTTATTTAAATTGAAATTTTATCATGAGGAAACTTGGCATGATATGTCTTACTCCTTAATGGTTGAGATGGAGGGAACATTTGTGAAGTTGTGGTGGACCTTGGGTGCTTCCTTTGGCAGCAAATGATTTTTCATTGTCTTTCCTTGCATCTTCTCTTGTGCAAAAGATGGCTTCACCTCTCCATTGTGTCCTTGCTAACTAATTTTGAGCCCCAAATTGCATTGACAAAGGTCTCATACTTTTGATCCATTCAATCAAATTTCAAAACAATTTTATGTACCCTTAACCTCTATTTCCATGGCAACCAGTATATTCAAATGCAAATATAGTTCCACTAGCTTTAAGAACTTTTTATCTCCACTTCTGGAGAACACTGAATTTGGAAGCCAAGGGGAGATTTTCTCATACTCTTATTCATTAGATGTCCACACCCTCTTTTATTTGGATTTATCATATATCTCTTGGATACCTTTTTAATCTAAAGGAAAAAAAATTGTGATATCTCTTAGTTGCTTCCATTGCAAAGGTTTTCACCTTGATCATTGGCGAACCAAACCTTTTATTAGAATTTCCCTTGCATTTTCATGGGTGCCATTTTCTCATGTCTTAGTTAATATCCCCCTTCATTGTTGTATTTATACTAGCCAAATGTTGATATTTCATTGCTTTGTAAAACAACAATGGACCTGTAGGCAAATTATTTGTGAACCACTTCATCTAAGATATAGAAACAAATTCCCCAACAAGTTATGACTTGAGCCACTGTAATAGCTTCTTTAGAGGATATAATAACACCTTACTAATGGCCAAGATATTTTTCTTCAATAATCTCTCGAGAAATTATCATTGATCTTCATATTGACCTTTATATCTCTTCCTCCCATTTCCCTAACTGCTAAGGCAAAGCCCATCCTAGTATTGGATGCAAAGTGTTATGCTCAGTTATGGATATTTAATCCATAATGGTTCTCAACCTTAGGCTTGTCTAACACATGTTGTCTCCAATTGTACCAACGAGATAGTTATCCCCTCTTGCAAGCCATGTTGATGCTACATCGTATTCAACTCTTCTTTCCTCCCTATCACCCCATTTGAAGGTATTTCCAACTAATAATTTGATACAAAAAACTAAGTATACCTTTTCTTTTTTATTTTAGCAAACACAAGAGAAATTGTATTAATTAAAAGGGTTATAAATTAAGCTTAAAACTAAGATACAAAATAGGTTTCCCACCTTAATGAGACAAGCCTTAAAAGCTACAAAGCTTCTCAATAAGATCTTGGGTTTGACTGATACAAACTCCAACCTTTTTTGAAAAATGTTGTTATGAAAATACTATCAGAATATAAACAAAAGTAAATTGTTCTATAGACATCAAAAGAGGAAAATGTATTACTGAGTATATAAACTAAACAGAGCATGGAATATTTAAGTATGTATCAAGAGGTAACTATGGCTTTTGAAGTCAGGGAATTTCCATTGATGCTCCTCTTGGCGCTAAGAAATATTGGGATTGATTTATGTTGGTTTCCAACCTCTGGTATGAGTGATAATTATAGGAGGGGCTGAAGGAGTGTTATAGAGGTCATCGCTAAACATGACTCATGCTTCTAACCCGCCACTATTGGTCCTTGAAGACTTAGTTCCCAAATCAGGGACTCCAACATGTCCATCCATGTCTTTTGTTGTCGTAGAATCCCCACAATTACCTCGATATTGAACTGACCATTAGGTTGATACTTCATGGAGTCATTTAGATGAGATTGGAGAGAATTTTCAAGCGCCTCTGGTGGCAACATCTTTGCATCAAAGAGAATTTATTATCTAAATAAGCTCTTGAAAGTCCATGAATTTTGTTTTGATAGATGAAAATTATAATGGATAGAGAGAGATGATGATGAATTGGGTGGCCCAAGCAAAAGGTCTTGAGTTTTATTGAAACACACATAGAGGTAAGTTTGAAAGATACCTAAAGATGTTCTGAAATATGAATTATTTTATAATTTTTAGATATTTGAAGGAGGGGAAGCCTTTAAATATGAAATTGCACCATGCCTTATAAGATGAGTTCTTGTAAGCTACGAAGGGAGAGGGGGATCAAGACAAAGTAGTCAAAATTCTATTGAGTGAATACCTAAAGCACCCATAAGAACCTAGAAGGTGATGGATCTGAGTATCTCATGTGGGAGAGGAAGCATTCCACCTTGGCGCATGGGAGCCATCATAAATCATTTAATAGGGAATTCGATAGGAAGTATAGAATAATGTTGGGGCATGTAGGTCATATTGACCCTATCTTAATTTCTTGCAAATATGTGTCATGTGTTGCATCATCTGTTGGGATGGTTCTAATGCATGTAACTTGTGTCGGCTATTATATAATTAATTTATCATATATGTGATCATTAATGACTAAGGACCCACAATTTTTCATTGCAGCCTCGCTTCCCTTGAAAATGACAATGGAATCATGTTCACATAGTATATGGTACCACTCCAAAGCATCGATTTATTCACATTTTAAATGGATTGTTTTTACGATGGAGGAAATATTTTTATCTGAAGAGAGAGACTCATAAACCATATGTCAAATAATTAGGCTAGTCAATCACTATTAGTTTCTCAACTTGCATATTGTAAGCCTAATGTAATCCTTGCAAGAGCACATATGTTTTTCCTCTATTATTAGACATTATTCCAAGGCTCCATTCAAAGGAATTAATTATTGTTCCCTTAGAAATAGAGATATATCCTCCCACACCTGCCTTTTTAGGATTCCCTTTCATGGCCCAATTGATGAAGAGGAAAAAGGAATTATATTTATAAAGTGAAATTCAAAATCTAGCGATGATATGAAAGTTGGTAACATGGTTTATGTCTTTTGATTTTTTCCTCAATTCTATATGATTCCATATTGAATTGTTTCTACTTGTTGTTTTCATATTCCTCCATCTCATGCTTTTCTGATGTTATTGTCCCTTTAGCTCGAAGATGTTTTTCTATCAATGAGATAGATTGAATGATTATTTAATATAGAGAGGACAAATGTTCTTGGAAAAATGCTCTTTTTTTGGCAAGTTATTTTTTTAGCAGACAATTTTTTTTAATGAATTCTAGAGACATTTGAATAGAGTATTGTTTTTAAAGGAGCGTTTGTATGTAGTTTCCTATTTTTAAAAGAATCACTTGAAATTTTTTGGTTGGTGAACTAAATGGGAAATTCCTACAAAGGCACACATTTAGACATGCCTTGCAAATTCACAATCTAGGAATAAATGATGAATTGATTCCTTTGCCTATTTGCATAGATCACACCAAATAAGCCCTTGAATTCCATACTAATGTAGGTTATCAATCGTTAGTATTCTATTATGCATTGGATTTTATTTACCTTGGATATGTTTTCCATATGCTAGATTATATTTGAAATGGTTGATTTCGAGGGGATGAATTATTTGCTTGGTTAAAGCTTATATCTTTGGCTAACAATGTAGCCATCAAAGTCTTGACCTCTTTTATCTTCTGGGTGACACACTGAGGGGGAAAACCTCTTAAATATTTTTCAAGGATGCTAGGGTGTTAATATATATGGGTTAGAGGATGGAAAAAATTCACTCAGACCATAGACTTGGAGCTTACCAGAAAGAGATTCCCAATAGAGTGCACTTACATTATTCAAACATCCAAGTATGAAGAGGGAGAAGAGAAGGGTTGGATGTTAAGGGTTCCTTTTTCATTGACCCATAGATGTAGTTGTGAATGGCTTTACCATTTCCTAGGATCCAATTCAGGTTAGAGAGAAAGGTGGGATGAGTGGCTTAAATAAACTTCTAGATAAGGGATCCTACTTGAATAGAGAATGGATGATACACACATCTTTACATGGGTCTTGCTAAGTATTTTTTTTAAACCTTTTTTCACCATTCATACCTCTCTGAGAGTATTCGTTGTAGAATTTTAGCTCCCAGAGTTAATTTCATCATCAGGGGATCTATAATTCAAAGTCCTTCATTTGATTTTGGGGCCTGGATAGTTTTCAAGTTTACAAGATGAAATATTTTGGTGTTGTTTTTTCCCCATTTCACATAAACCTAGGAATCCCTTGAGCAATTTGTGAGACCACTCCTTTTGGGGTGAGTAGATATGAATTTTGATATATCATAAGAGATGATAGGACTGATTTGATTAAGACTAGCTTACTTGCTAGGTGTTGGGCACCCCATTGTTTGAACTTATTTTTTAGTTTGTTGATAATTATATGTAATCATTTCATGGATGGGGAGTAAATATATATAGGCACGCCAAGGTATTTGAAGGGTTTCCATTCATCCTTGAAGGGAAGGAGATAATCCTCTAGATAATACTTATGGAGAGCTTAGTCGTGTTCCACTCATAGTTTTGGAATTTGTTTTAATTGGCATGCCTTCCATATACTTGCAAAAAAAATATCTAAAATTTGACTTAAATGCCATCATGGTAGAGGCTCTCCCAAAAAATTGTATCATCTGTGAGTTGAGATTTTTTGAGTCCTTTGCATCCTCTAACCACTTTAATTCCTAGAATATTGCATGTACTACACACATATTCCAACTGCTCACTTTAAGATTATGTAGAAATTTGCTGAATAAATCACTTATTCAATCGAGATTAACCTTATCACACATCAATTTCGAATTGCATGCATAACACATAATCTCTTCTACGATTAATCGTCACATACGGAAAGAATAGGAGCGACAGAACATCAATTCATTACACACATTAACACATTATGTATGGGGAAAGCTTATAGCTGAAAACCCCTCAGCTATTGTGTATATTATAATGGAGAGAACATGTAACAGTACATAGCACAATACTCCTCACAAGTACTCAGTACTATCTCATAAAGTTACACACAAACTAGCTTGGTTTTGAACAAGTCACAGGTTCAAAACTCATCCACTAATTGCCCTGCCTCTATTGCGCAATCCAAAAGGATATAAGATGAGATCCAAGTTTGAATCCCACTAGCTCCAACTGCGCAATTCTCATTGGAAATTTCCTCCAAGTGTGGTGCAAATCTCATGCACAACTAATGTCACAGCTGATAGCTATCTCAACCCTTTCATCTACCTCTTTCACTTGTTGCCACTGAACTGTCCATGCACTGAGTTAAAATGATGTGTTCTTTAGTTGAATAATGAGTTAATAATTAGTGAATTAAATAATATTTAATTCACCCAACTCATCTCTAGTGTATTAGCCAGTTAAACTAAATACAACTAGTTCAACTAGTTAACCAGAACACCATCTCCATTAATTGTCGCATCAACTCCACCGAACTCCGCCACTTGAGCTCTAACTGAATTCAACCATGCATTAGCTCACCTAACCCATAGGAAAAGCGTAAATCCTTCTGGCAGCTGCATGCCCCACCTCCGGGGGTCAAACTGAAGTGCTCCAAGAGAGTAAAATGAATTTTAGAGTCCAAATATTATTAAGGGTAAATAATATTTGACTGTTCTATTTTTAGCCCGCCAGTCTAAAAATAGACTTCGACCTAAATGCTAAAAATAGAGATCCATCTATTTTTACCAACATGACCAATCCTCCAAGAATAGCATACTGCAGCTCCCTGTCCATGATCCATATGTCTAAAAATAGACATAGTCTAAAAATAGACTTTTCGACAAAAAATCACATGTGTGGTCCCCACCTAGTTTAGGTGATCACTTTCCAACTAGGATCAGGAAAGATGTTTCAGGAGGCCTCCTTCACTGTTTCTTGTTGCCATTTTCGACACTCCCTCTCAACAAGAAAGGACTGTCTTTGCATGCGACATGCAACTCCATGCATTCGCCCTGCAACCTTCACAAGCGCCATGCAACTCCATGCATCTGCTCTGCAACTTCTCTAAAACTGAATAGGCTCCAAACAACTCGATCAGTCTGATGCATCTAGCATCTATCATTAAATTCTTCGACTTCTGCTTGGCCAGCTGCACATGTCATCAGGAACCACTGCGCTGTTGAACTCTTGCACCCATGCACTCTTGCACTTGCTGTCAACTCTGATCCGCGCTCCAGTATCCGACACTGTCACTTTGATCTGCCTGCATCACTCCAACTGATCTGCTACTGTTGTGCTGTGGGCACCTTGTAGCCAGGTTCAACTCATGAGATCCACATCATCTCATGAATTCTGCCCAGAAATCTCCTCTTCGGATTATTCATGCATGTCGCCCCACCTCTCGCCTGGTGGTATAGCTGCATGCACTCCCTCTGCCCGTCTGGCACGAAGTTTCTCTGCATGAGTGGTCTCTCCCACTCCATGATCCTCTTGCGGCTGCTCCACATCCCGAGGTTCACTTTCACCTGCATGCAAAACTTGCTCCCTCTCAAGCTTCAGTTGCATGTCTTTCTCGCCTGCATGCAACACTTGCTCCCTCTCAAGCTTCAGTTGCATGTCTTCCTTCCGCTCTCATCGCAGGGAAAGTTCTCCAGAGAGATCTCAAATATTTCCAGTTCCAGAGAGATTCTTTGCTCGGAACCCCAACTTTTCGATTTGTCCCGTTGGTTTTGTGCCAAGGAAAACTTTTTCTTCTAAAGGCAACTTATACCTTTTATCCTTTGGGCTACTGGTAAACTCCAGACTGCATTTTGTTAGACTCCGGTACATGCAATACATCTTGTAAAAGAATGAGTTTACTCCGACTCCTCCTCGAAAGGTTATGGTACCAATGTCTGCTGTATTGTATCATTCACCGTCGCCTCAACCTAACATGCATCCGAGACTTTTCTCTCCACTGGGTCACCTAAAATATTTGCATTCTCCCATCATGTGAAAGGAAGTGCCACTATCAATATACCACCCTAATCCCAATTCACTAGAAAATATGCATCATATCAATGAGAAGTCTGTACCAAATTATGAAAAAGAGCCTCACCACCGTAACCCGCAACTCACTTGTTCTTCTTCTTCTGTGGACAATTCGTGGCGTAATGTCCATGCTTGTGACAGTGAAAACACTTCACTTTGGACATGTCACGCTTTTTACCATCCGCACTGGATTGAGAAGCCTTCTCCTTGCCCTTCCCTTTCCTTGCTTTGCTAAACCAAAGCGCAGCTTTCTTCATCGCTACCTTGATGAAGATCCATCCCCCGGTAGTCCTCCGATCTCCTCTCTTGGTCTTGCATGAGATCCGACCACAGTCGCTCCCATCCCGGCAACTTCTCCTGACCATTGACAATGTCCTGATAGGAGTGCCAACTCTTCAAAAGACCAAGGAGAGCCAGGTCAACCAATTCCTCATCATCGACAGTCACCCCCACACTTCCCAGCTCATCTCTGCACTGAGTGAACTTCGTGAGGTATTTTTCGATGTTGTCGCCTTTCTCCATCTTGATGTTCCTGAGTCTATCTTTGAGTGCCAGCTTCCTTTGGTCGCTCTTGCTTTGGTATAGATCCGTCAAATCTTTCCACATTAAATATGGAGAAGCCTTTCCATGCAGGTTGGATACAATGTGATCCTTTACGCCCTCCAACAGGATCCTTCGACATTTTGCTTGTTTCTTTTGCCAGGCTTCCACAACAGCAACATCATTAGAAGTAGGCTTTGGAATATCTTTCTCCACGAATTCCAATAGCCCATTATCATCAAATACAGCCTCCATGTGGTCCTTCCATGCAACATAATTCGAACTTCCTTCCAAGGCATATTCGAGTCGCAAACCGTTGAAAGACATTTTCGTCGCGGCACCAAGAACACAAATCTGCAAATTCGAATTTCACCACCAGCTGATAACTCAATTTCTTCCGATCTACACTTGAGAACAAATTATTTCCAAATCAGAGATCGACTGCATGGGCATTTACCAGACCTTTCACTTTCCGAAGAAAGATGAATCCGGAGGCTACCTGGCCCGTATGCAGGCTCTGTCCGAGGAAATAAGTTTGCAATCACCGTAATAGATCCTTGAAGATTAATTTTTCTCTGATACCATGTAGAAATTTGCTGAATAAATCACTTATTCAATCGATATTAACCTGATCACACATCAATTTCGAATTTCATGCATAACACATAATCTTTTCTATGATTAATCGTCACATGCGGAAAGAATAGAAGCGACAGAACATCAATTCATTACACACATTAACACATTATGTATGGGGAAAGCTTATAGCTGAAAACCCCTCAGCTATTGTGTATATTATAATGGAGAGAACATGTAACAGTACATAGCACAATAATCCCTACAAGTACTCAGTACTATCTCATAAAGCTACACACAAACTAGCTTGGTTTTGAACAAGTCACAGGTTCAAAACACACCCACTAATTGCCTGCCTCTACTGCGCAATCCAAAAGGATATAAGATGAGATCCAAGTTCGAATCCCACTAGCTCCAACTGCGCAATTCTCATTGGAAATTTCCTCCAAGTGTGGTGCAAATCTCATGCACAACTAATGTCACAACTGATAGCTATCTCAACCCTTTCATCTACCTCTTTCACTTGTCGCCACTGAACTGTCCATGCACTGAGTTAAACTGATGTGTTCTTTAGTTGAATAATGAGTTAATAATTTGTGAATTAAATAATATTTAATTCACACAACTCATCTCTAGTGTATTAGCCAATTAAACTAAATACAACTAGTTCAACTAGTTAACCAGAACACCACCTCCATTAACTGTCGCATCAACTCCACCGAACTCCGCCACTTGAGCTCTAACTGAAGTCAACCATGCATTAGCTCACCTAACCCATAGGAAAAGCGTAAATCCTTCTGGCAGCTGCATGCCCCACCTCCAGGGGTCAAACTGAAGTGCTCCAAGAGAGTAAACTGAAGTTTAGAGTCCAAATATTATTGAGGGTAAATAATATTTCACTGTTCTATTTTTAGCCTGGCAGTCTAAAAATAGACTTCGACCTAAATGCTAAAAAATAGAGGTCCATCTATTTTTACCAACATGACCAATCCTCCAAGAATAGCATACTGCAGCTCCCGGTCCATGATCCATATGTCTAAAAATAGACTTTTCGACAAAAAATCACATGTGTGGTCCCCACCTAGTTTAGGTTATCACTTTACAACTAGGATCAGGAAAGATGTTTCAGGAGACCTCCTTCACTGTTTCTTGTTTCCATTTTCAACAGATTCCACCATTATTATGTAAAGTGGAGGGGAAAGAGGGAATCCTTATCCAAGTCCTCAATTGACAATGAAAAATGATATGTGGCCTCTCATTGACCAAAGGACATATCCTTGGGTTATTAATGTAATATGAAATCTAGTGAATGAATTAAGGTCATAACCCAAACTTTAATAATACTACAAAAGGGAATGAGTGGCTTACTTAATCAATGCATTAGTCATTTCAATCTTGGTCAACATTCCTTTTTCTTCGTATATCTTGCTCAAAATTATTACTTTTTGTACTAAGATGATGTTGTCTATAATTTTCGTTTGCACCATGAACCCCCTTAATTCTCATACATAATTTTAGTGAGAAAAGATTTCAATTAATTTGATTTTAATTTTTCCATGATCTTATAGGATGTGTTGCATAGGGAGATGCCATTGAAAGCGAGAGAAATTAGAGGGATCGATTTCTTCTAGAATTAAGGCTAGAATTGTGGAGTTAACAAAACCTCCCATTTTGGAAGATTTATGGACATACCGAAGCATCCAAAGGAGATAAATTGTGATTGCTTGCTAGAAAGAGCAATAAAATTTGAATGTAAATTTATTAGGTTTGGGGCCCTTATCTCGTTCTAACCCCTATATTACTTGTTTTGTTTCTTCTTATTTTATATCTAGAACTAAATTTTCATTTCCAGCTTTGGATATGGCACTCATAATGTTTTCAAGCATCTCCATGGCATGGTCTAGATCAATTGTTGCTTGTTTTGTGTAAAATTTAGAAAAATGGTTTATTATTACTCCTTTAATATCCTAAAAGGATGTTGGATATATTGTTGTCATTGATGACATTAATATGTCATTGATTTCAAAGGGGATGTATGACATAGTAGAAGTAATACCATTTTTTATGACCAAAGAAGCAGCAAGATTGTTTGTGAAGTGATATGATAGCTAGATCTTTCATAGGGTCTCTTCCCAATGAATATATGGGTGCTTAAAGTTATTTGAATTTTTGATGAAGTTATGTTGTTTAAAATATTAAAAAAATAGCATGGTTTCATATATATCGTTGATATCTTACGAACAGTATATCCTACTCAAAAACACTCCTCTCGGATGAGAAGTTATGTTCAATTAAAAATCAACATTAGTTGGGTCAAATTGAAAGGGGAAACTATAGGGAGAAACCTAAATTATTAAAGGGTTAAATAGTGTGCAAGATTGGCATGAATCCATTGTTTACATACCATATCAATAGCCTTAGTTTTGCAAATATGTGGACCATTTAACATAGTTAAATGAAATGCATGTTTAAAATTGATCAACAACACCACCAATAGGTCAACAGTCAGATGAGGGAAAATTCGAATGAAGTTTGAACATCTTTGTTGGAACTGTTGGGCAGATTAATCAATATTGCGGACAAGATCGATCTCCCTAGTACCAAAAGGTAATCCAGCAACAAACAGCCAAATAAACCTATATTTATCTAAACATATGTGATTTACAAAAGAATACTATAAAGGTGTTAATAACTTACCATAGATCCAATGCTTGTTCGAAGTTGTTGTCCCTCATGCACTTGAAGGAGTTATCTTCATAAACATGCAGTCACAAACAAGTAAACATTAAATAGCACCTGTATAGTAAACATCATAAATCATGCTTATCATGGTTATCAAGGAATCCATGAAATAAACAGTTAACTAATAGCTTATTGAGAAAAATGAATTCATTTGTATTAACTTTGAAAGAAGGAAAACCTTACAACCTTAGCCTTGATGTTGAACAGGCCTTCCCAGGGTCCGAAGCAGGAATCTCCTCTACTCTGACAATCCTTGCACTCTTTCAATCGAGACAGATAGAGGTATGTGATCTCTCCTCACAAATATCTCAGTTAAGTGAGTATGAATCCCAACAGCACTTAACCTCAAATAATTCTAAAGCTTCAACTCCCTTTGAGGCTATCCAATGCCTCTTTTTATAGTGCAAAAGAGGAGTTTTTAGTTCCAACTATGAAGGGATAGAATCCTCCTTCAAAGGGATAAGCTCCTCACATCAAGGGGTTAGCTCCATAAGGTAAGGGATACATGAACCTCAAAAGAGTGGTTCTGCCACCGCAAGATTCTTTCTAGAGGCTTCTAGAATTTACTAAAAGTGAGATTTTTTTAGTTTACTTGCGCCTTTTTAATCTTTACAGGGGTCTGCACCCATAACACAAAGAAAGTGTGTTCAGGTATGCAGGCGTCATGAACATTAGGTGTGGGACCGCAGGCAAGATAAAGAGAAAGTGCAATACCAGAGTTAAGGAGATTTTTAAGAACTTTTCTCTTATTTTCAAGGCTTGACATGAGGAACTGATGTGTTAGACTTGCAAAGGAGGAAGTATGAGTGATAATGAGCTCATACACATAGCAGAATGTCAGGATGACAATTTTCAGTGCAACAGATTGCCCCCTAAAGTGCAAAGTCTGGAATAGATGAAGTTGAAGTCTGTCATATATGAAGAGTGCAGTACTTTATCATTTCAAGGATCATCCTGTGGACACCCCAGTCGGAACCTGTAAAAACATTCAATGCAAAATATATATGTGTACACATCATCGCTAAAGTAGGCATTCCCATACTCAGATCAAAACTAACTAGAAACTGATTCAAATTGTTCTGATACAAGAACGATTTTGAATACATCAATAGTATAGACATGTGTAGACACAGTATGGACATAGCCATATGTTTATGAATAGTCCACTGTATAAATGATAAAAAAATTCCTCACAGCCTGGATGGTAGAAACTAGATCCAAGGTCTTGATTTCCACATCTTGAACTAGTACGATTCTATCCATGTGAATGAATGTGTCAAAGTCGAACATGGTATAAACCACTTTATTACCAGTTAATGATGTAAATTGTTAACAAGTGTGAGAGTAACCACCAGTAATGTCAATGGCTCTCAAATTACTCAGTACAATCCATGAAATGTGAATGAATGATCTGAATTCGAACATGTCACGGAATCGTTCGATCAAAGGTCAATGATGCAACCTGTCGTCGAAGGCGAGAAACCTGCCATTGAGGCATGCAGATTTCAAGGTACTGATAATTTTTAGATCAACTTCCTAGATAATGAGTTTTCGTCGATAGAAAGTGATCCGTCATAGGCAAGCCCACAACACGAAATCATAGATCAAGTTTTGAAGAAATGTATCGGCAAGGACTGACTCAGGGATGGTCAAAATGGATGACAGATATTTTGCAGATGAATGGTTTATTTGAATTTTCCTCTTGAACACATAACGACACTGCAGATGGCTTGGTGACAATTGACCCAAAGCTAATACCCAGAAACCGGTTGAAGACTTTCAATATGGTTTGATTAACTGTTAGGCAAAGGATTTCCCAACCCAAGTGAACAAAAGAGTCGTGTTCAAGAGTGGTTAACTGGCTTTTCGAAAAATCAAAATACAACAAACAAGTCCATTTTTCTCTCTTTTCCCCCACCATTTCTGGCAAGTACCTCTTTATTTTTGACAAGCTTGAGGAGGATAAAATTTGCTTGTTTATAAGCTCATCCTTCGGATGAGTCCAACTTAGTTTAAGATTCGAACCCTAAGAAGGAGTGGTTCGTTCCTATTTAAAATTGAACAGGTCCTTTACTGTTAAATTTTAACGAGTCCAGTATAGGAGAAACTCGGTGTTTTTTCAATTTTAGAGAGTCAGAAGAAAAAACTTAAGAAGACTCCATGGAGGTACTTTTTCGTAAATTTAGTCTCTCGGGCCCGAAAAAGGATAAAATAATGCGAGAGAGAACTCTATTGACTGTAATTAGTCAACGTATACCTTTTTCGTAAATAGTCCATTTCAGTCCGTAAAAGGGGTAAACTTATATTGAAGGGACGATCATTCATTTACTTTAACGAGTTCGAATAATCAAGTGCTTGGCAATATTTTCATGTTTAGATAATCTGAAAAGGGCTTAAAAGAGGACTCCAATGTTTCGCTTTTTCATAAATTTTTGAAAGAGTCCGAAAAAGTGATAAAAGTATGCTCTTTGTTGAAAAAACGATTAATTCTCCTGAAAAATCCAATTTCTACACAAAAACTTAAAACATTACACATACATGTTTAAGATAGATAAAAATGTTTTCAAAAATAACTTTTTTAAAGTGAAAAATAAACAAATTAAAAATTCATTTATTCGAAAAAACTTATAAAAGGGACTTTTCTAACTTCATTTTTACCATTTGAGTTCAGAGTGAAAAGTAAAAAGCTTTTGGGTAAAAAAGTTCCTGTGAAGATTCTGGAAAATCCGTCCGACGAAATCGAGAACCGTCAGCTCCAGGTAATCCATGACCTCCTAATCTTGCATTTCATCCATTTACATTTCATTTTTAGGCTTTATATTTCGTTTTTAAGAGAAAAATATGTTTAACAAAATCACCCGTGGGGGTCTGTAGGTGCAACACGCGAGACCTGCGGACCCCGAATTTTTCCTACATAGAAAAAAGTTGTGGGTCCACACTTGTCTCACAGTGCCCGTGCAATCCTATGCACTGTGTATGAGAACAAAGTGCGGACCCCGCGCAATTAAATTTCAAACATAAATTTCTTTAATTCCGCCCAAAATTTTTCAAATTAGATTGTTCTAATATATCTTTTTATGCATTGTAGGATATACAAGATGCTAATTTGGAGAGAACGTGAGCATGAATATGTAGATGACGCCGCAATTCTCCATTTTCCTATAATGCAGGCATTAAGAGCATGTGGTTTGTATAAATTCTGGGCCATTCAGGGCATGCGGGCACAGGTAGACCTCCTAACATGGCTGGTGAACAGGTGGAACGTACAGGACCAGTGTTTCATTATTGGCGACCACAGGCTCGAAATTGAGCTGGAGGATATCTATTTTTTTACTGGTTTGTCCAAGAGGGGAGAAAAAATTACTTTGTTTGGGACTAGGCCAGGTGGCCAGACTGTCGCTAGTCTTCGACAAGAGTTCTGTAATGATCAGGCAGACCCCAAGGACAAACGGATTGACATAAAAACTATCATCCGTCCCGAGCTTAAAGTTATTTCATTTACTGTCACCATACTGTGTGGGAGTGCAGCGTTGCATGTGGCTACCGGTTCCCAGATGTGCATTGTTGTAGACTGTTTTCGAGGCACCATTTTCAACTAGTGCGAAGCTGTGTTGGCCAATGTAAAAGGCCAACTAACCAGAGCAAAGAACGAAAAGCTAAATAACTTTGGATATGGATCCATTGTAGTCACCTTTTCTCTAGAGAGGATCCCCATGTTAGCTCCGCAGAACATTCCTGTTGATGTTGGATGACCTCGAGAACCTAGGATGGTTCGTTGTGTCGCATTGATGGCCTGTCATGTTGCTGAGGGCATCGAGGTTGTTCGATTTCCTTCTACATATTTTCATTGGCTGGAACACCAACTTTTTTTCATAGAGGACTTTCCATACGCCATGATATATTTCCGCGGCGACCGAGAGATGGCTCTCCCAGTAGGGGAACAGTGGGATGAATCAGGTAAAAATCATTTTCAACAATTTCTAAGTTCTAATTTTTATTTTTTTTATCATCTTGAAACTAATAACCAAAAGTTTTAAATGTAGATGTGGGCCCACGGTGACCAACCCATCTCCAGCCTTATGAGAGAAGGCATCCAGCTGTCGCAGCACCACCCCTAGAGGGCCAATCAGCAGATATTCTGTCTGACTTAGAGCATCACCTAGAGCGCCTGACTCTAGACATTCCAGAGACTAACATAGATGATATTCCGCTTAGATTACAGAGATATGTAATTCGTGTCCCAGGACCTTTTAGGAGGTTCCTATGTAGGGTGGCCCGGGAAGTGGTCTCTTATCGTGATCATCATCAGTGATAGGATAATCGTGTCGTAGACTCATATTTTTGACCTTTTGTATTATCATTTTTGCCGATCATAAGGTGTTTCCAACCTATGATTGAAGACGATGTATATTTTTTGAAACACTTCTATATTATGATATATCACTATTTACCGGCTATTTGTGTACATGTTATGAATGTTGTTTAATTTACTGCTTTGATTATTGCAAATGTCGATTTATCATACTAGAAGCAACTACATCTGCTAATGTATTTAAATGTCTCCGAATATGCTGATATTAAATGTAATCAAATTCACATTCCAAGAGACAAACTCTTAAAAATAACTGTAATAACACTGGATTCTAATGGCATAAACCCTGTTAAGTTGTAGTACAACAAGTTCTGAATCCAACCTAACAATCAAACTCCGAATTCCAAATGATATGGATTCAGATAATAACTCAACCACTGCACTATACTCTGTAATGTTATTTTTTGTTTGACTGAGGCTTACCCCATGCATGGATACTAACTCGTCAGAGGGTGAATAGATAACCCAGGATGCGGAAGAAATGTTCCATGTACTACAACAAGCACCATCAGCAAAATCAATGTAGGTTTGAAGAGACGTCGACATTTGAAATATCAAGAGTAAAACTCAGATAAGTAGGAATAGTGATAAAAAACACACTCTAAACTAGGTATGCTTTTCTATTCTAAGACACACCAGCAGTAAATAAATCTAATCTACTAAATCTCCACACCAAAATTAAGCATAATATCTCTTCAGATAAATCCCATTTCTGGGTTTATCTAAAGGGACACCATCGAAATCTATCAGCTCATAGGCCCCTTTTGCTAGCTTTCGCTTAACAATGAAATGACAATGCCACATGGGCACAAATTTTCCAGCTCCTAGCTTATCGTTGGCTTGATCGTACACTAAGACTAGGTCTCCTTCTGAAAAATTATGAGGGGTAACACTTCTATCATACTGAGCTTTTATTCGTTTGACATGAGCCTCGTTTGCTATTGCAGCGTTTCGTCGATTCTCATCTAGCTAAGCCAAGTACAAAAAATGTTTCTCCTCTTCAGACGTAGCTGGGAGTAATTCTATGGCTAATTTCAATGATGGAATTTCGCATTCAATCGGCAACACAGCTTCCAAACCATAAACCAGTTGAAAGGGAGTGAAACCAGTTGATTTTTTTACTGAGGTCTGATATGCCCAAAGTGTTTAAAATAACATGGAATGCCAATTCGACTTATGAATACCAATAATTCGTCTGATCATAGTGACTAAAAATTTATTGATAGCTTCAACCATACCATTAGCCTGCGGATAATATAGAGTAGAACTATCGTGGCGTAGGCCAAGTTGATCTGTCAGTTCAGTCATCATGATATTCTAAAAATGACTTCCATGATTTGTAATAATGGCTTGAGGAAAACGAATCTAGCAATTATATGATTGAATATGAAAGTTGCAGCAGTTTTTCCGTCTGCCGAAAATGTGGGCATCGCCTTGGCCCACTTAGTAAAATAATCTATTGCTAAGATAATATATGCATGCCCCCCGGCCGAGTGAGGGTTACATGTAATAAATTCAAAACCCCACTTTGCGAAAGGACCAACAGCAATTATAGGGTGAAGAGGAGCGAGTGGCACACGCATTTTACGATCAAAGACTTGACAATTGTGGCATTTCCGGACTGCATAGATACAATATTTGAATAATGATGGCCAGAAATAACCAGCGCGCAATATATTTTGGGTTGTGGCATACCCAGACATATGACCGCCACATGCTCCAAAATGGCAATCATTTAAAACCTTCTCAGCTTCTTCATGAGTAAGACAGCGTCAGAAAACAGAATCCGCTCCACGATGATAAAGTGTATCACCAATAATATTGTATTGTTGGGATTGGAAACGTATTTTCCATCGCTGAGATCGTGAGATTTCAGGCTGAAAAGATTGGGTTTGGAGATAAACGATGATATCCCCATACCATGGATCAAGAGTACTGATAAGAAACAAGGATTCGTCCGCAATGGGCTGCTCCACCACAGTTTCAGTATCAGTAGAGGGCAAATCACACATCAGTTCGGCAAAAACCAAAGATTTCTTTGCCTTGGATTTTTCAAATTCCAAGTCAAATTCCTGCAGGATAACTATCCATTTGGAATACTTGCCCCCTAGCAATTTTTTGGTTAAAATGTACATCATAGGGTTACAGTCAAAAAATACTGTGGTTTTGCATAATAGGATGTAGTGTCTAAATCTTTGGACAGCTTGAACAGCTGCCAAGGCCTATTTCTCCACATGTGTGTATTTGATCTCAGTAGGATGCAGATTTCGACTAAGATAGTAAATCACATGATCATTGTTGAATTCATCTTACTAAACTAAAACCATCCCAATGGTGGAATGAGAGGCGGCGAGGTACAAAAAATAGTCCTGGTTGTAGTTGGGAGGATGCAATAACGGTGCATGGGTCAACGCGTGTTTGAGTGCATCAAAAGATCGATCAGTGATCTCATCCAAAAAGAATGGAATGCTCTGTTTTAACAACCTGGTAAAACCCTTTGTTAGCTCAGCGTAGTTAGGAATGAACTGACGTAAAAAGTTTGCTTTCCCCTGTAAACTTTGGAGTTGGCGCAAAGTTGAAGGAGGAGGTAGATTGACAATAGCTTCGACCTTCGACGGATCAACGCGAATGCCTGCTTTAGAAACAAAAAATCCCAGTAAGTGACCCGATTCTACACAGAAAACACATTTGTGTGGATTCAGCCGAATTCGATAATGCCTACATCTCATAAAAATAGCTCGTAAATGAGTGAGATGGTCGGCCCTACGCAATGAATGAGCCGGTAAATCATCTAG
The DNA here is from genome assembly GCA_034641835.2 of Pinus albicaulis. Lineage (NCBI taxonomy): Eukaryota > Viridiplantae > Streptophyta > Pinopsida > Pinales > Pinaceae > Pinus > Pinus albicaulis. The sequence goes on along the minus strand of CM076582.1, from coordinate 580,885,370 downwards.
ATAAGGCTGCACAATGTGCTTAATGTCATGAAATGCATAATACATAGCCCTTTGAAAAGTTGCCTCAGCATTTTTCAATCCAAAACGTAGTTTGCTATAAGCAAATGTCCCCCATGGACAAATGAAAGCTGTTTTTGGTTGATCAATAGGGAGTATGTTTATTTGATTGTAACCGGAAAAACCATCAATAAAGGAGAAAATTTCACTTCCAGCACAATCATCAATTATTTGATCGATATAGGGGGTTGGATAATTGTCTTTAGGACAAGCTCGATTAATATCCCTATTATCGATACATACTCTTATCGTTCCTTGTTTTTTTTTAACAGGAACAATACTCGATACCCAATTCGTTAAAGGAATTGGATAAATGAAACCTGCACAAAGTAATTTTTCAACTTTAGCTTTGATAGCAGCAGCTTTTCTAGGATGTATTTGACATAAATGTTGACGGACAGGTTTGGCATCCGAGTAAGTCTTGATTTCATGTACGACAATTGACGGATCGATTCCTGGAATTTCTTCGTATGACCAGGCAAACACGTCATGGAATTCTTTAAATAGGTCTTTATAAGTTTTAATTTCATATTCCGTACAGCAAGCACCTATATGAATGTTTTCAATTATTCCTGGATTTACTGAAATTTCAATTGGAATCGTTTGAGAGATATTTCCCAAATTTAACTCAGAATCAGGATTTTGCAATGGATTATGCGGTTCTTTGAAATATTCAGCAGTAAAAATCGAAGCGAAATCATCTTCAAAATGATCCAGCTCAGGTAAAAATGAAGATCGGTGATGTAGATCTTCCCATGGTAAATCATCAACAGACAAAAGTTCACGAATTTTCTCATCAATATGAACAAGATCAGGAAATATTGTGGCTGAACTAGATATAGAAAGTTATTCCTCATGGATCCCATTCACTGGATCAGATTCGGTTGAAGAAGAGTCGGAAAATGACTGTACAGCCTGATATGCAATTTCAAATGGACTCAAAGGCATCATGTCGTCAAATGAATCTAACTCGGAGTTGGAAGGTACGATCCAAGGATCATCAAACATAATGTTATTTGATGAAATCAAATGAATAGTTGTGATAGAAGGCAATACGTTAGGAGGAGGAAAGGAAAAAGTTCCTAGTAAACCAGAATCTTTAATAAAACCTACTCCAACATCCTTGTAAGGGATAGTTGCTTTACCGATGTGCTGGATTGTTTCTATAGAGGCTAGATCAGAAGAAAAATAAGTTAACTGATCTATTGTAACGATCCTTCCTTGATGTGGAAATTTTATAAGCCGAAAGACCGAAGAAACAACAGCATTCATAGCATAAGACCAACTACGACTCAGGATAAGGTTGTAATCTAGAGGGGCATCAACCACTTCCACATCTAGATTTATAGTTTTACCTTAGACCTCTATGGGTAAATCTTGCAAAATACCAAAAGGGTGGAAACCTCGGCCATCAAAAGCCTTTAAAATTGTCGGAGACTGATTGAGTGTAGGAGAACCAAGCGATTTCCAACACTGGATCGACATAATACACATTGAAGCTCCCTCATCAATCACAGTCCGAAAAATTGGTCTGTTTTTTTACTAATACTGGAATTTGGAAATCCATTTGATGAGGTAGGCGAGGTGTAATATTCTCTAAATCGAAGATTATTAGGTTCGAATCCTGAATATCGACAGCTCCTATGGCAGAAAAAATTAATTTACGCTATGTTGGGCATGATTGCAGCACTTCCAAAGCCGACATTGCTGAAGCGGAAATAGCTAAGTCCTCAACAATGTTGTAATTCTGAGCAGCTCTCGCATGTGGATTGAAAGCTAATTTACGAAGAACACCTTTAGCAGGCAGTTTGATTATTAATTCTGGATTGGGTTTCTCGATCTGTAGCGGACCAGAAACAAAAGGAGGTGTAGTTGATGTGTTTGCACTAGAAGATTCTACTTCTTTACCATCAACAGGATTCTTAGTACCATAATCTTGCGATCGCGTCGCAATCCGGACATGAGACATCATCAGAATAGGTTCTTCTGAGGCATTCGAGGTGGAACCAATCATCTTACTATCTTAAGTGGGAAAAGGATCCTTCAAGACAGCAGCTTGTTGTGAACCTTTAACGAATTTCGAAACCTTTGCTCGATGTGGGCATTCCTTAGTAAAATGATCTTCATCACAAATGTAACAAGGATAACAAGGCTTGTGATTTTCATCATTGGATTCGTTTTTATCAGTTTTCTCTTTTGAATTATTTTTGTTTTTATTATTCCCTTTCTTTTTACCGTCGGATTTAGATTTAGTCGTAGATGTCTCTACGACATGAATGTCGGCAGAAATTTCGGGGGAAGACTCTCCTTTCGAGGAATCAGGTAAAGTTATAACATGAGAAGAATTCTTTGAAGATTTCTTCTTGCTTTTAGTATTGACTGTACCAATCATACCATCAGCAGCATGAGACCCTGAAGGAGCTGCAGTTATTTGACCTTGTTTTGGAAGATTGGGGATTTTTTCATGTAAAGTACCTGACTGCGTATAGACAAGGTCAAGGTACTGAGCTTGAGCAATGACTTTCTCCTCAGTAACAACTCTGGCCTTAGCTACATCTTCAGTGATTTTGGGTAATAATGATTTAACAAACCATTCTTCCAAAATTTGATCCGGAATGTAAACTTTCACCAAACACCTTCTACGTCGCCATTCATGAATATGATCAAAAATATATGTGGACATGGATTGCTTTAGTGAATTTAATAGTTCCGTGCCATTGTCGTATCTGAGAGGCAATTGAAAAAGAGTCAAGAAGGCAGTTGCTAACTAACTGAAATTATTAAAAGAGCCTTGTGGTAACTCAATGTACCATTTGGCGGCAAGACCAATAAGAGTTATTTGGAAAAGATGTAAGCGAATTGAATCATCAATTATTGAATTAGACGCACACCAGAGGTGATAAGTCATAACGTGATTTGATGGATCCTCTCTTGACTTACCCTCGAATTTCGGTATATCACTGGGCAACTTATGCAGCATTGGCAGCCAGTACGGATAATATAAAATTGGATCATTCGTAAGGCGTGTCAAATCAGGTAAATCCAAAGTTGCAATAAATGGTAACTGATGGTTAGGGTCATGAAAACCTTGAGTATCCAAAGCAGTTCTGAGAGGAGGATACCCAGGATAACTTGGAATCGGATTTTCATTAGGAATTGTGTAACCTCCCGGGTAACCAAGATTAACCGGACCAAACTGGGGTTTTTGAGGCTGTTGATAAGTATAGCCAAGGTATGGTTGATACTGATAAGTTGGGTTTTGTGAAACGAGACCGAATTGAGGTTGTCCCTGGTACGGTTGATACGTGAATTGCGGTTGACTTGTGACAATCGTACTTGTACCATCTTGTCCCGCAGGTATCTGGACCGAAGTCTGAACTGTAGGTCTTGACTGGGGTACAGAGACTTGAGGGATTTTCACGGATGCAGGGATAAAAGAAATCGAAGCTACAGATACTCCAGAAACAGGTGTTATAGGTTGAACAGATGTTGCAGCAGTTGCAGCAGTTTGAGGCAGAGTATGAGGTGTACTAGGCCCAGACTATTGAACAGAACCAGGTGCAGGGGTTTGAATAGGAGGCTGAATAGGTTGCTAGGTTGGACGGAAAACCAAAGGCTGTCCAGGTTGAGAAGACAACTGCACATTAGGTTGCATAGGCTGTTGAAATTGGGACAGATCCCATACCATATTCATTCTGGGGTATTGTCCCGTAGAAGGTTGAACGTAAGGACCATAGCCTGGTTGAATGTAGGGTTGATAAGTAAGTGGTAAATTTCCGGCTCCTTGTATAGATGATTGACCAGAAGGTGGTTGGAAACCTTGAATTGGGTACTAACCTTAAGGTTGATAACCCTAAGGCGCATACTGAAGCTAGGGTTGATAAGGACCTTGAGGAACATATTGAGTTTTGGGTTGACCTTGGGGTATGTACTGTCCTGAAGGTTGATAACCTTGAGGTATGTATTATCCTTGAGGTTGTTCTCCAAAATAATATGATGCCACAATTTGTCCTGGGAAAAATTTACCTTGAGGTTGCCCCCCAGGCGGTAACTGACTGCCTGAAGGTTTCCCCCCAGGCGGTAATTGACTACCTTGAGGTTGCCCCCCAGGCGGTAACTGATTTCCCTGAAATTGTCCTCCAGGTGGTAACTAACTGCCTTGAGGTTGAAGATTCATAATATTACCAGAAATCATAAAGATTTGCTCTGCATTTGACATTTCAGTTTTAATTCCATTAAGACCAGATGATAATACTTGTTCAATCGGTCGAGGAGCTGCTCCAGAGAAAGTACCAGACATAGCCTGATATCCCAAAGGAACAGAAGGACCACCGTGTAAAAATGCTTCCGGTGTCTGGGAAAACATAGATGACTCTCCTGCCATAATAGATGAAGGATAGTAACCTCTGGGCATAGGATGAAATGGAATTCGAGGTGGAGAAAAAGCAAGACCCTGGTTTTCTAAAAAGTTTGTCAAAGATAGATACCAAGCGTCAGTTCGAATAGGGTTGTAGAAAATAGATTCACGTTCCCTAAGATTTAAAGACTAGGGGGATTCGGGAAGAGATAACTCTTTGTCTGGATTAGTAAGCTCTTCAATAGAAATGAGGCCAAATGGAAAATCTTCAGTAACAATATTTCTTACCCTAGGTGAACCTGGATCGCTAGAAGTTGGTGTAATAAATCCTGAGGACGTTTCCAAAACAAAAGGTTCAGTTTCAGGCTCAGAAATTTCAGGTTCATCAACTAGTTCACTGGAAGGAGAAATACTACCAGTAACTTCAGAAACTGAAATCGGTTCTTGAATGTGTTCTTTGTGGGTATTTGATGATCAGGATGAACAACTATAGATGAACTTCCAATTTTTTTTTATCTAATTCTGCCGCTACTAGATGATACTAGAGCATGCAGCCCTTCAAGCTGACTTGGTGTATATTCAGGGGGATTCCCCTAAAGTCTCCGGGATTGTCTCGGTAATTCTGCCACGATTAAATATTAACCAATCACATGCAAACAAAGAAAATTTCAATAAAAACACCTAAAGTCTCTAAAGAAACAAACAGCTGAATCATACACCTAAAAAATCTAAGAGTTCAAACCACACACAAACAGTAACTTCCCATACTAAAAACACTAGTTGGTGATGAAATCCAACTTAGTAGAAGTTTAATACAGAAAGGGCGGTTGGAACAGTTAGCCTGACAACCTTCTTAATGAAACAGACTGGCATAAGTTTCTTCACAAAACCATCTCGTGTGAAGAGAACCCCCCAGAGAATCCAAGTGAGTCTAGTCGACATCTGCTCCAGGTACAGTGAGATCTTTCCTTCACCGTCACCTTAGGAAATAATCTTTAGTTTATGGACACTAAGGTTACCAACAGTAACAAATACAATTGGGGGAATAGTCTACGATCTGATCCCACGCGCAAGGGTAGAGTAACAAAGCTCAACCCCTTGAAGGCTCCTCGACATGGTCAATCCAAGGTTTACCGAAAAGTGACCCCAGGCTCCTCGACAATGGTTAATTCGAGGTTTACCATTTGTAATGCGCGCAGAATCTTCTATCTTTCCCAATGAAATAGAATTGATTGTCTCAAAGGGTCGAACATGATATCGTGATTAACTCCTTTAAGAGAAGCTTCCCAGATTGTACCAATTACAATTGGATTTATTTCCTACCGCAAGATTTATCTACCTGTTTATTTTTACTATCTTGGAGAGTTAATTACTCCCTACTCCAAGATACTAGCCTAAGCTATGTTGGTGATAAGAGCCCTAGAAATAAAAAGATTACTAGATGAATTTTAATTAAGCGTTACTTTTATGAGTTGTTCTTTAAGTCAATAGGTATGGAAATGAAACTTTGATGGTGTGTAGACTCGACTTCCAAAAACACTAAAAATGCACCTAAAAATGATAATCAATTCGTTTCCTTTCAGTGAAATTCTAGCTAAAGAAAGAGTTCGAGAATGCAATTCATTTAGGAGACAATTATTTCTTTGAACATAAGAATAACTGGAAGAAAATATTTTTGTCTTTTCAATGATAACTCAAAACGAGACAAATTATCAAAGCTCACACTAAAATCCTTTCACTTTCAAAACTTAAAACTACAAAAACAACTTTCCTTCAAAAGAAATCTACAAATTTTAAAAGCACTCAAAACTACAAAACTAATTTTGAGATCTACAAACTTTAAAAATCTAATTGAATAAAAGCTTTAATATTTTTTGAATAATGTTTTACTTAGTTGTTCAGTAAACTAAGGATCTATTTTTCCAGAATAACAAACAAATCAAAAAACATCCAGATATGTTTTCTTTATAAAAATGAAATTCAAAACCTATAACAAAGTTTTTTCGAAGATTTGCAAAGAAACAAATAGATCTATTTCTCAATAAAGGATGGATTTCACAACCAAGTCAGACTCAGCAAGAAATCAAAAATACCAATGTAATCTGAGGTATTTCAACTTCCAATCTTTGAATCACTACAGAGACCAAGTGAAAAGCAATCCAAAATGCAAAACTTCTAGAAAATCATCAAAAACATAAATACTGTTGGAACTCATTCACAAAAAGATTTTGACAGAAACAACACCAATTTGGGCAGATACTAAAAACTCTAAATCAAATTAAATATAAACTGGAAAAATAAATCTGAAGTTTTTTCCAAAATTTTAATAGGGTTCGCAGGCCCCCAAAAGTAACAGGTGCGGTCCCACACTGTTTACTTAAGGAAAGTGCGAAATTGCCCGCACTGTGCAAAAGAACAAAGTGCGGTCCCCAGAAAAGTTCAAGAAAAACATAAAATATTTCAAAATTTTCAAAAACAGAGAAAACATAAGCTACCCAGGCAAATATCTATCAATCAAAAACCAGGAAAAAACTTTTCCTCAAATCAAAATAAAAGAGAACCAAAAACAACAATTTTCTTTCCCCAGCGGAGTCGCCAATTTGTTGGGTGGATTAATCAATCTTGCGGACAATATCGATCTCCCTAGTACCAAAAGGTAATCTAGCAACAAATAGCCAAATAAACCTATCTTTCTCTAAACATATGCGATTTACAAAAGAATACTATAAAGGTGTTAAGAACTTACCATAGATCCAATGCTTGTTCAAAGTTGTTGTCCCTCGTGCACTTGAAGGAGTTATCTTCATAAACTTGCAGTGACAAACAAGCAAACATTAAATAGCACCTGTATAGTAAACATCATAAATCATGCTTATCATGGTGATCAAGGAATCCATGAAATAAACAGTTAACTAACAGCTTATTGAGAAAAATGAATTTATTTCTATTAACTTTGAAAGAAGGAAAACCTTACAACCTTAGCCTTGATGTTGAACAGGCCTTCCCAGGGTCTAAAGCAGGAATCTCCTCTACTCTTACAAGCCTTGCACTCTTTCAACTGATACAGATAGAGGTATGTGATCTCTCCTCACAAAGATCTCAGTTAAATGAGTTTGAATCCCAACAGCACTTAACCTCAAATAATTCTAAAGCTTCAACTGCCTTTGAGGCTATCCAATGCCTCTTTTTATAGTGCAAAAGAGGAGGTTTCAGTTCCAACTATGAAGGGATATAATCCTCCTTCAAAGGGATAAGCTCTTCACATCAAGGGGTTAGCTCCATAAGGTAAGGGATACATGAACCTCAAAAGAGTGGTTCTGCCACCACAAGATTCTTTCTAGAGGCTTCTATAATTTACTAAAAGTGAGCTTTTTTGAGTTTACTTGCGCCTTTTTATTCTTTACAGGGGTCTGCACCCATAACACAGAGAAAGTGCGTTCAGGTACGCAGGAGTCATGAACATTAGGTGCGGGACCGCAGGCAAGATAAAGAGAAAGTGCGATACCAGAGTTAAGGATATTTTTAAGAAATTTTTTCTTATTTTCAAGGCTTGACATGAGGAACTGATGTTTTAGACTTGCAAAGGAGGAAGTATGAGTGATAATGAGCTCATACACATAGCAGAATGTCCAGATGACAATTTTCAGTGCAAAAGGAACAACCAAATAACAACGCGTGGAAACATTATGTTGGATAATGACATGTACCTATTGTAAATTTACACATGGCTCGTTAACACAGTCAACGTGACACATTAGTAAGAAAATTTCAACAGGTTGACGTTGCACCACGAGGAGTTATCATGTGCCAAGGTGATTTGGCACATTTTTATTAGCAGAAAGTTTGAAAAAGTGTGACAGGTGGCACCCTCTTGGGTGGCCACATTGCACAATGACATCATGATGATGTCATCGTACGGAGGACCAGTGATCCCCAAGTCACATGGGGTGATCACATGACAAGTTTGGGGCCACATATAAATCAAAAGGGTTGGATCAAAGGATTGGTCACATGGAACATTTGTGAAGGTCATATGGTCTTGTTAAACCTAAGTAGTATGCCCAAATTAATGGAGCTCCTAGTTGGCTCGACCAACGTCGGGCCCACCTATAGCCTATATGTATGGATTTTCCATTGTTCCCATTGTACCATCAAGATAATACTTGCAAACGAGCACAAGGAGTTTATGGTTTGTTTTTTCTAGTTACAAGATTGACTGGAATTTATGGCTTAGTCTTGTGATAGTGATGCTTAGTTCAGTCTATAGAGGTTTTCTCATGTGATTGTAGCTAGGCCATGGGGGAATTACCATTGTTGAGTGTTGATTTGAGTGACCAGGTCGCAAAGGCCCATAACTATTTATATTTGCGGAGGTTGATCCAAGTGACCAAGCCACAGAGGCCTATCATTATTTAACGGAGGTTGATCCGAGTGACCAAGCCAAGGGGCCTATCACTATTTATTAATGGAGGTTGATCTGATAATCCAGGCTATGAAGGCCTATCATTTTTTATTAATAGAAGGTTGATCCGAGAAATCAGGCCAATAATTTCTATCACAATTTAATGGAGGTTGATATGAGTGACTAGACCATGGGGCCTCTTACTATGTGTGTTTGTGGAGATTGATCCAAGAAACCGAGCCATGGGGCCCTACCTCATTTCATAAAATACATGTGTCATGGAGATAATATCCACGGTGAGCCTATTGCGATGAGCCCTAATTAATCCATGAAGCATTGGGTAGCCATGGTGGATTGGCATGGGTTGTTAAATGTAGAGACAATGATTGGGATAGTTAAAGTGTTTATAAAAGAGACAATGTTTGCATGTTGTGATACGAATTTGTGATAGTAACTTTGTATGAAAATTTAGTGATATATGATGATAGTGTATCTTGTTTGAAAATGAGATTAAATGGAGTTCCACAAGGAAGTTGAATAAGGAGGTTTGATCCTACTCATTATTGAGGTTGGTGCATGAATTAGGTTGTATACTACAGTGAGCAGCTACTTGCACCTTTTGAGGTTGGTGCCAATCGAGTTGTAGCCTACCGCAAGTGGCAGCTTGCATTTCATAAGGTTAGTTTCCACCAATATGTCGGAGATTGCAAATTGATGTAATGAATTGAAGATCAAAAAGAGGAAGATTGGTGGATTTCTACTGTATGGGTTTCCACTTAAAAATAATTATGTCCCCTTGTGATGTGATGGCCTCTTATGTTGTTGATCCCTTGTTGATATGTTATGATGATGCATTGATATAGTTGATGATATAATTCTTAAGGTTAAATTTTAATATGGATGTGTGATTAAGAAAATATTTTCAAATTGAGAAAATGACCTCACATTGATTCACCCCCCCCCCTCAGTGCGACCTTTGGGCCAACAAGAGGTATTAGAGCGAGTCATATTCAGTAACAGTTAACTACTAGAATATGGATCAAATAAATATGGACTTCGATGCATCATGTGTTATGCTTATGGAATTTCAGTTAGAGGACGTTAAGAGAAAGAATGAAATATTGATAAAGAAACTTGATGAATTCAAGAAAAAACTAGGAGAAACAGAAAAGCAGTTGGAGGAGAATTGGTCATCCCAAGAAAAAGACAGATGTAGAAAAGGAGTGTTATATTTGTAGCATTGGACAAGTGTTCTAGTCTTGAATTTGGTTAGAGGCTACGGAACAAAAGAGCTCCAAAATCTAGAAAACTTTTCAGGAGAAAACACCTAGAGATGGATCAATTAAGTTAATTAATCAATAATTAAATATTTCCTAAGTCTAAATTAAGAAAAGTGATTAATTAATAGGAATTAATTGATAAAGGTGAGATTTCTCTAGAAACTCACATGGGTCGACTCAAAGCTTATCTTAGTCTTTTATGGGTATTTAATCATGGTCGTTGGTGACCCAACGAGAGATTATAAGAGGAGCTCGATGGGGATGGAGCTAGACACACAAGAGAGATCAATTTCCTTGGCAGATCGAGCATCCATCAATTGAGCAGAGAGAGTTTGAGCCAGAGGGGAAGAAGAGACATTGAGTCCGAAGGAATATTTCCATTTCTGGAGAGGCAGCAACAAGTGGTAGATCTATTCCACAGACAAGTTGCATAGGTGCTTCAGTGAGCAGCTCAATTAAGTTGAGAGGGAGTTTGATTCATCTTCCAGAGGCCGAGCTAATTTCCAGAGGGTTAGAGAGTCACTTATAGCAGTAGAGACAAGCAGGATGACTTGATAAAAGGCTAAAAAAATCCACATGTGCAAGGGTTAGCACAGTGACTATGTAGAGGGCCTGTGCAAGGGTTTGGACGGCCAATTTTTTGATACAAGCAGTGCCAGGATTGCTTGTGGAGTGAGAGAATTTTATCTCTAATATTTATGCCAGATATTTGTTAATTGGATAGCCAGTTGAGCATCCATAGATTGTACTTATATTATTCATTGTTGCGTGATAATAAAACCCTCATCTGTTACACCGTTTTTCCTACATTGGGTTTTTCCGAGGACATTTCTCCAAAAATAACTATGTCAATTTTATTGTGCATGTGCTAGCATTTTTTCAATTTCAAGAATTTTATTTTCCACAATGTTTTCATGGTAAAAATTACACGTGTGATTTTACTCATTATTTATCATAGTAAACAAATTGCACTTAATTTGAAATCAATTAGAAAATAAAATTCATGTTATTGCAATAGATTGAAAAATTCACATGGTATCAGAACCAGGTTCAAGACAGATCGGTGGCTCAATGACGAGGATTAATTTTTGTAACTTCATAGGGCGTCTCTGAGCAGAATTTATAAGTTTTCGCAAAGGTCCATCCATGAAGTGTGAATTTCTAGACAAAAGGGGTTGATTTCCAGTTGCAAATGTAGGAAAATTTTGAATAGTCTAGGACTAGTTCCAGCAGGTACTGGTGTTGCTGGGAAGTCATTCCATTGAGCAGATCAGAGATTTTTTTGAGAATATTTGGGTGCAGTTGGTTTGCATCAACAAATCAACGCTAGGTGGAAGAGAAAAGCACACAGAGGAAGAGGAATTTCCAACATTTATTAGAGGGTTTCCATATCTAATTTTCAGGAGTAGTTGTAGGATGCTATACCAGTTTTCTAGTCATCTAGTGCGAACTTTAGGAGTAGCAGATTATGTTCCAAATTACAGAGAAGCACTTTCAGAAGGTTGAGCGAGTTGTCCAGTTGAGTTAGCAGGTAGTGTGAGTACCGAATAAGGGACATCTACAGGTAAGAAGGAGCATATTTGTGCATTCCAGAAGGGAGTACAAGTATCGGAGAGAAGGTCAAGCAGGAAGGAGAAGGAAATTTCCAGATCTATTCTCTAGTTATTTGAGTTTCACATATTTGCATCTTTCCAATGATGGTTGTACGAAATTGCGAGAGGAGGACATGCGAGTTAGCTCGAAAGCAGATATGGTTAACATGTCGACTTCTTGTTTCCAGGGACAAGTGATGGAGGAAGTGAAAACTATCAAATGAGAATTGAAAAGCGAAGAAGTTTTCCTGTAAGGGAAAAGGGTGGATAGGACAAGTGGGGCACCAGATCCAGTTGGAGGAGGAGTATGAAACTCTAGTGTGCGAGATTGTCAGGGTCCAGTGTAGTTGCAATAAGGAGATTGATCAGATCATTTCCAGTTTGTTGTTGTTTCGGGAAATAACTCCCTAAAGGTTTTTGGGTCAACAATCTTCATAGATCAGGGGCATACCATTCAATAAGGACTCACTTAACCTATCTTTTATGCTCAAAACTAGATTTAATCAGTTGCAGAACTTACTCGAAAGTCCTACGTTTGATGTAGATCCCGCGGGGTTCAAACCCCCAGCAACTCCTCGTGCTTCGTAACCTAGAAATCAAGAAAGAACAAACACGAAACACTAGTTGTATAGCATATATTGTTCCTATATGTCATTATAATTCATGTATAATATCATATAAGCAATATTGAATGTTCAAATAACAATCTTTACATATATATAAAGAGATATAAACACATGAATATTCATGAACAAGATGGTTCTTCTCATTATAAATGGCATGTACAAGAATATAAAGTGGAGAGATCACCTGAATCCTTCCACGACCTTCGATTAGACCGTCCTCTAGATCCATCCAGCCCTCACCTCACTAGGATTCTTCCAAGATGTGTGCACACTACATGTCATATAGGATGATCATCATCTTCAAGGAAACAAGGGTTTCTTGAATATACTTGGGAAGTGCAGGAGGCACGGGAACATCAGACTTGAAATAGGGATCCAATAGAGTATAATTTCTATAATTTTCTCTCTCCCTTAGGTCATACACATGAGGGGATTTTATACTCCCTCCAAGTAGTTTTAGCAGTTGGAAACAATTAGGCCATGGGCTGGGGTGGTTGAATTATGGGAATAACCATCACCCTGCCTCGAAAATATGGAATTTATATATTTTTTAATGATTTAAATGGAATACGTGGAAAATTATGAACAGACTCGCGTATATACACGGAAATGTCTAGGAATAATCGCGTATGGGATTTTTAACACTGTTTTTTATGAATTTGTTCAAGTTTGGGGGAAAAGGGTGCCTAAGGACAAAGAGACAATCATTATTCACATGAGGGTGAAAAATGATGCTATAACATATTCCCCCTAACATATGAGGTCAGAAGGGGTACATGATGGCCGAAATATATTAGGTGCATAGAAAGAACCTTGTGAAGACAAGAGAGGACGTCACCAGATTCTAGCCTGTCAAAAAACCAATGAAAGAAGTCAGAGAATCAACTCATGTCTGAGGCGGGCATACCCATGCTCAGTGAAAGAAAAGCATGTCTATAGATACAACATGTATACAAGTATAGCTGACCTGGAAAGTACATAGTGAATCATCTCAGCACTACCCGGAAGTACAAGTCGAGAATCAAGTGCAAGTATCACATATAGAATACGATCAATGATGTTGTAATAGATATCTGATCACATAAGTAACTGAATCTCCAGGTACCGAACCATAAGAGGTGGAATACATGGTACAATCACGCAACTCGGGAGCCAACATATAAGATGTTGTTGTACTGAAACTGCAACATATAAGGGTGGACGACGTCACTGGCAGACAATGAATGAACTATCAAAATTGAACTGAAGCATGCTGATGCAAACCCGAGGTCTTCACCGATCACTATGGCACAATTCTACACAATGGGAATAAATGAGTTGAAGTCAACCATGTGAGAAATCGTTTGATTATCCGTCAATAATGTAAACCGTTAACAAACACGAGACAACCCACCGATAATGATAATGAGTGTCAAGGTGCCCCAGCACAATCTAACAAGTGCGAATAAATGAGTTCAAGTCGAACACTTGTAAGAATTTATCAATCGGGAGGCAATAATGAATCCTCACTATCGACAGCGAAGAGTCTGCCACTAATGACTGCAAAACCTAAGGTACTGACAAAAAGAATCTAGACCTTATTCCCATAGCAATGAGTCAGAGTCGATGGGAAAAGATTTGTTGGAAGGAAGGCATTAAGGCATCCCACATCAGTCCAGCGCGAGTGTAACCTACAGGCCAAGATTTGGAAGGAATCAGACGAAGTAGAGTGAAGGAACCAACCCGAAGTACGTTTCCGACATGCACAAGATGAAGCTAACGCATGGAAGAAACCCTCTGAACCAACCAATAGTGAAAGCTGACAAAGACGTGAGATATCCACCGATAGAGTCAAATGGAAATCAAGGTACTGCACAAATCCCAAGTGTGATAACGTATGCTGGTGTCGAACACAAGGAAAACCACTCAGTCAAAGAACCATAATGATGATCAAATGCTGAGCACAAGGTCACCTATCAAGGATGTAAATAGGGCCAAGGTGCGGCTCTAGGCTTACTCTCAGAGCAAGATGTCGTAGTCGATAAGAGACAAACCCATCGGTAAGAAGTCAATGGAGACCTTCTCAAACCAGCACGAGCAGAAGACCAAACATCTGATGTGATAGGACAAGATACTGACAAAATCGGGAAGGCCTAAACAATAATTCAAGAGACACCGCAGAATGGCCGACTCGGGGTTAGCTTCCCTTGAACAAAAGCATGACTCATCATGACCATGGTAGTAAATAATGACACTGTATAAGTTTGTTATGTAGGAGGAAAAAACAAACTCTCCATATGATTGGAATAGATAACCAATCGGGGGAGAACTGACTCGTGAAACAAGGTTATGACATCGCCTAGGCCAACAACTAAAACCATCCCAAATGAGGAAAAGACATAGCGTTATGTGCTTTGTTCAAGGGCGACAAACTAATACTGTAACTGCCATCAAAATATGAAGTAACATCTCGTTCCCGCTCTTTTTAACATATTTGATTTTTTTGTCTTTTTCATATAGTAAGCCTGAAAAATAATAAAATAATGCTATGGTACAATGGATAGAATGAGTATTAGGAAACAGATGCACTAGTTCCTAGGATAGGAACAATCCTATGCTCAATGCAAGGTGGCGGAAACTGGTAAGCGATACTCAAAGGAGTGTTCCATCCATGGGTAACAAGGGTGTCAAGTCGTGATAGCTAAGTGCTTTTCAATGGATAACTTTGTACAGAGAGTCAAGGTCAAAAGATGGCTTAAACATTGAGTCCAAATGAAGCCAGCTAAAGGCCAAGATAAACAAGTAGTCAATATTCAGTGCAGTAATGCAACTTAAGAACACCAGGGAGCCTCTAGGGTAATAGCCAGAAAAATGATAATGAAGAACAAGAAGAATGAAGCTTCAACATATAAATCATGGCAGGACTAAAGAGGACTCCCGAGCCTACATAAAGTGCAGCATGGGCGACAAGTGCTAGCGAGGAACTAACTAGGAAGCCCATGTAAAGGAAGGCTCTACCACCAAATCATGATTAAATAATCAGCGAGTGAAATGGGTTAAGTACTCATGACATGATGGGATCGACCCTATGGCAAGTGATCAGAATGGAGCCTAGAATGCAGAATGCAAAGGAAAGTGGATTCCCTAACCTATATGCCATTTAAGATCATATACCTTCCATGACAAGTCAACGGTCATGGTTTCGAAAACCGGAAAAAATCTCAAAGTCAACAAAATGTACCTGAAAATATACCCATCCCAACACTTGCAAGCAACAGGGTTATGCAGCTTAATACAGATGTGAAAAATAAGCATAAGGAAATTTTGCAAAAAAAAAATCAATTTCTAGGCATAAATACACATTTTACCTCATATTTGGTTCATTGTTACTTTGTTGAATTGGAGAAAAGAGCTCTGGAGAAAAAACCTCTTTCCTCAAATCAGGAGCAATCGGCCATCAAACTTCGTCGGATTAGTTAGGTAAGCCTTAAATTCATCTTTGTGATTAATTTCATCCATTAATAGATTAAAAATCTTGATTTTGCACCGTTGAAAATATTTGCTTTGATTTATCATTCTGCGCATATGCGGGTTCATGTGAATGAACCCGCATATGATACGCGACTATCCATAAAGGAAGTCGCGTATGAGCAGACCGTAATTGTAAAAAATGAACCTAATGACAAATTGAATGATTTTTTTTAGGATGAATATCTATTGGAGAGAACGTGAGCATAGTGCCATTGACCAAGAGGTCATGGGGGATCAAAATTCGCTCAATATCCTCTGAAATTGTGGTTTACTCAAATTCTTCAAAATGCCAAATATGAAAAGTAACGTCCGGTTACTTGAAATTCTAGTGAATCATTGGGAACCGAAGGAAGATTGCTTCATGATTGATCAAATACCCATACATATAGAGGTGGAAGACATTTATTTTATTACTAGACTCTCCCGACGAGGAGATCCGGTAGATTTACATGGCAAGCCTTTGGGAGGGCTTACAGCTCATGATTATGTCCACATCTACTGTGTAGAGGGGTCTCAAAAAGTAGGGACTCAAATCACAATCAAAGATTTATCAGAGCTGCATATGAAAATTCTCCTCTTTATCATTGGAAGGGTGGCAGGATCTGCTTCCTTGCACCAGGCATCGAGAACACAGATGAGTATAGTTGTGGAATGCTTAGTGCACCTCTTTGATTGGTGTACAGCTCTTCTGACAAACATGAAAAAAAAATTGTCCTCCATCTAGAAAGCTAAAACAAAGAATTTCGGGTATGGAATCATTTTGATGACATTCTTATTTGAGAAGATTCCCGGGCTTCGACCCAAAGTGATCTCATCCATCAGCAGCCCTAGGGATCCAAGAATAGCCTGATGGGCTGATCTAATGAAGAGACTGGGGGGAATTGAAGTTCCCCGAACGACATGGGACGATGAGTTATTCCAATGGTGGGAAGAACAGATTATTGCAGTGCATGACTATCCCTATGCTGGGATGGATTTTCGTGGTGACCCAGACTTAGTCCTTCCACCCGGCGCAGCATGGGGTGTTATTGGTAAGACTGCAATATTTGATTGATTTTTTTTATTTTTTCAATATATGTGAAAAAATTAAAAACAAATATGTTTTCTATTGGATTTTGAATGACTTACAAAATTATATGACCATGACACAAATATGGGACCAGTTCGTCCTGAAGGATACCCATGGCATAAACGTCGCAGAGGCGAAGCGGATGCTGAAGACCCTGGTAGGACACTACACGCCATTCAGAGAAACTTGGAGAGTTTAACTCGCCAAGTGCCTATGTTTGTAGTATAAGACTTACCAGAGGCTATCTAGAGACAGGTAGTCGGGGTACCACGAGACTAGGTGCGGTCATTCTGTTGTGTGGCTACTACGGTCGTGTTCTATAGGAACACGAGCGTTGGACAGGGATCATAGATCTTATTAGATGACTGTATTATATTTTTTAGACTGAACATGATTGGGCATAAGCCCTAATTTTGTAGGACAGATGGGTCCAATTTTTGTATAGTTTTTTGTACATCCTGATGATATATACATATATATAGCGGTTTATGATGCGATGAAACAAATGTGTGAAAATGTATGATGATTTTGATGATTTGATTTAAAGTATTGAATGAATAATGTGCCAGTCAATTGCTTAATTAGCTAATGAATTTGTCATGTGATTGTTAGATCGAGGAATATGAATAAACGTTATAAATTGAAATGATATTTGCAATAAACGTACCCTCAAAAACAATCGAAACAGGAAAGGATTCTGGACCCGATATATATTGTTCAACTATGACACCACCAGCTAGGAGTCCAAGAATACTACCAACGAATCAACACCCGAAGATATTTCTTCGGAGAGTAGATAAATGAATGCAGTGTATTCTGCTACGTTATTGGAAGTAGGACCAATGCAGACTCCTCTTGAAACTAACAGCTGACCAGATGGATAATAAAGTACCCAAGTCGCGGAAGCTAAGTTCCGGGTGTGTCTATTAGCACCATCAGCGAAACCATAATGACTCATGATATCCAATACAACTTGTCAAAGTAGATCAAAAATCATCACCATCACCTCATAGACCGAAAACTCAAACATGTACAAAAACAAAAACAAAAATATATACAAAAATTAAGATGCCAGGCTGAGGCCTAGGAATAATACCTTTTCAGATAGAGCCCATTTCTGGGCTCCGCCAACTCATTTCCCTCAAAATCAACCAAGGTATAACCTCCTTTCTTGAGGACCTTTTTAACGATGAAGGGGCCATACCACATAGACTTGAACTTACTTGCCCCTAGTGCATCCTTTTCCTGGGCATAAACCAGAACAAGGTCACCTTCGAAGAAAACCCTAGGTTTGACCACTTTATCGTACTGAACTTGTACCCGTTTCTTATGTGCTTCGTTCATCGTGGTAGCATCTTGACGCTGCTCATCAAGATGTTCCAGATGAAGGAGGTGTTTTTCAAGACTAGAAGTGTCAGGAAGAAGTTCTACAGCCAACTTAAGAGAAGGAATCTCACACTCGATAGGAAATATTGATTCCAACCCGTAAGCTAGTTGAAACAGAGTAAAACTAGTTGCAGTTTTTACTGATATCTGGTATGCCCAAAGCGCAGGATGCAGCATAATATGCCAGTTAGATCTAGCTTTATCAATTGTCCGTTGAAGAATGGTCTTCAAGGATTTTTTGACGGCTTCCACTTGCCCATTGGCTTGAGGATAATAAGGAGATGAATGCTCTTGCCGGAAACCCAATTTGAGAGCTAACTCAGCCATCATGTTGTTCTGAAAATGACTACCATGATCGGTGACAATTTCTTTAGGAATACCAAAATGAGCAATAACTTGATTGAAGAGAAAAAGAGTTGTTTTCTCACCGTCATTCCCAAAAGCAGGCATAGCCTCAACCCACTTTTTGAAGTAGTCTACTGCTACAATAATGTACTTGTGACCTTTAGCCAAAGGTAGGATACAAGTAGTATAATCAATACCCCATTTTGTAAAAGGACCGACAGTGACAATTGGGAAGAGCGGAGCTGGATGAGCACGCATCTTTTGAGTATACACTTGACACAGATGACACTGTTTGACCGACTCTATACAATCTTTGAAAATTGAAGGCCAAAAGTATCCAGCACGTAAGATCTTTTGGGCTATAGCAAGCCCGGATAAATGACCACCACAAGCTCCACCGTGGCAATCATTTAGCACAACCTCAGCTTCTTCGAGATTTAAGAATCACCTTAGGATCAAATTGACCCCTCGACGGTATAAATTATCTCCAATGATCTAGTAATTTTTAGCCAGGTGACACAACTTACGGCACTCATGTTTCGAAAAATTTGAAGGAAACTTCGCAGTCTGAAGATATACAATAAGACCTCCATACCAAGAATCCTGTGTAGAGAAGAGAAAAATATGCTCATCCGGAAAGGATTCATCATAAATTATCTCCTCTCCACATGGAAACTCAGAAATTAATTCTGCGAAAAATAATGATTTCTTGGACTTGGCAGACATAAACTCAAGATCAAATTCCTGCAAAATCACAATCCATCGATTGTATTTGCCCCCAATCACTCACCTGCTGAGAACAAACTAAAATGGATTGACTACTGCCAAAACATAAGTTTTTTGTAGGAGAATATAATGTCTGAGCTGCTGCACAGCATGGACAGTTGCTAAAGCAAGCTTCTCTATCGGAGAATACCGGAGTTCAGGCCCTACCAAACCTCGACTAAGGTAGTATATAACATGCTCTACAAAAGCATCATCCTCCTGAACCAGAACCATACCGATAGTAGATTCTGCTGCCGCGAGATACAAGAGGAAATCCCTGCTATAAGCAGGTGGACTCAGTATAGGAGCAGAGGTCAATGCTTTTTTCAAAGCATCAAATGAGCGTTGAGCAAAGTCCTCCCACAAAAATGGGACTCCCTTCCTTAATAATCTCATGAATCCTCTTGCAACTTCGGCATAATTCACGATAAATCTCCGCAGAAAATTAGCTTTTCCTTGTAGACTTTGAAGTTGACGAATAGACGACGGGGGAGGCAACAGAATTATTACCCCAACCTTGAAGGGATCTACCCAAATCCCTTCCGTAGACACAATAAACCCCAACAACCAACCGGATGTGACCACGAAAACACACTTGTTCGGATTCAACCTGATTTTGTAAAAACGACATTGTTCAAATACTTGACAGAGGTGAGAAGGATGATCAATTCTCTTGCAAGAACGAGCAGCTAAATCATCCAAGTACGCCTCGATAATATGTTTGATGTCATGGAAGGCATATGACATGGCCCACTGAAAAGTGGCTCCAGCATTTTTAAGGCCAAACAACATTTTCTTATAAGCAAAGGTACCCCAGGAACAAATAATGGCAGTCTTATGCTGATCTTCAGGATGGATAGTAATTTGATTATATCCAGAAAAATTGTCCATGAAGGAGAAAATCTAATTACCAGCACACTTGTCAATAATCTAATCTATAAATGGTGTGGGGTAATTATCTTTCGAACATGATTTATTAAGGTCTCTGAAATCAATGCAAACGCGAATTTTCCCTTGTTTCTTATCCACTGGAACTGGATTAGAAACCCATTCAGTAAAAGAAACAGGGAAAATAAATCCTACCTTGAGCAGCTTCTCTACCTCAGCTTTGATAGATGCAGCATTCCTAGGGTTGACCGGACGAAGCTTTTGCCTCACAGGCTTAGAATTTTCATAAATCTTGATCTCATGATCGACAATAGATGGATCTATACCAGGCATTTCTTCATAAGACCAAGCGAACACATCCCTAAACTCTTTAAACAGATTTGTGTAAACTTGAATCTCTTCAGGGGAACATTCAGCTCTGATGAAAACATTCTCGATAACGTTGGGATTCCTGGAAATGTTCACTAGGATAGTCGGAGAAATCACAGCCATGTTCCCTTCAGCAAAAACCTGTGCTGGTGCTAAAGGGTTCAGGACTGGGTGAATAGGGCTAGAAGACTAAGGACTTGGAAAACTTGATTCAACTTCGTTCAAGTCTGTTACAAAGTAAGACCGATGATGCAAATCATCCCAGGGTCTATCTACACCATTCATAGCTTCCAGGATAGCCTCTTCAGATGGAAGAGTGGTATCTACGCAATCCTAGGCGGAAGAAGAACTAAGTTTCCAAGACGGGGCCACATTTCCATCCAATTCCTCTGGTGAAAGAGAAACTGGAATGGATTCTATAGAGTCAACAATAGATTTATAAGAAATCTCTGCTGCAGACATCGGAAATGCCATTCCACCCACTTGACCTTCTGCTAATGTGGAAGTAGGGGAAGGTAAGGTCCAAGTTTCCAAAAAATAATGAGTTCTGAAGAACTCTCTTCGAATAGGAGCCCTGGAGGATGAAATTTCATTTATATGAATGGAAGGAGGTGGAATATCGAAAGTAACCATCATAAAATAATACATTCCAACCCCGAGATTCTCAACAGACAGTTTGACATTATCCACCAAAGGGATAGTTGAGTCAGTAGGTGCATTCGGGTCTACAAGAGAACAATCTAGTTGGTCGACTGTGACAATCCTCCCTTCGTGAGGGAAACAAATAATACGAAACAAGGAGGATGCAATAGCATGCATCTCATAAATCTAGTTTCGCCCCAACAGAAGGTTGTATTCCAAGCTTGCATCAACTATCTCAACCTCTATATTTACAGTTTTGCCCCCAACACAGATGGGAAAATCCGAGACAATACCATGCAGCCTGTGAGAATGACCATCAAACACAGTGAGAAGATTGGCTAATGGAACAACTGCGGGAGCTCTGATTCCCTTCCAGCATGAAAGAGACATCACACACGTGGAAGCACCCTCATCAAATACCGTTGGAAATATAGTGAATTTTCGAAACGACGATCTAATATGGAACGACATATGATGTTGGAGACTGGAGTCTCTTTTTAAAATTAGTCCTATCAAATATAATCATAAGATATTTCTTCAGATCAACAACCCCAATAGCAGTGATAAGAGCACTTCGCTGAGCTGGACAAGACTAGAGCACCTCGAGAGCAGACATAGCACAAGGACTCTGCGCCAGATCTTCTACAACAGAGTAGTTCTGGGAATCCTTGGTATTTGGATTAATCGTCCTACGCTTTGTAGATGATTTTGGCATCCAAGGTATCGGCTCAACAGTGGGCCTCGTAATGTGAAGCGGTTCAGTACTATCAGGAGTACCCTTAGCTTTTGAAGGCTCAGTTGTACCATAATCATGAGATCTCATAGTGATATATGCGTGAGAACTCATCATATATATGTTTTATGGGGTTTCCCCTTCTTGGGTGCCTCCAGAGGAAGCCCCAATATTTTGATTCGCGCCAACAACTAATTTTTGCCCTTGGGGAAAAGGGTTTGTTAACACAGCCTGGGAACTAGAAGATCCCTGTTGAGCTAAAAAGCGCTGTGCATCCTGAATTTTAGGATAGAGGTGAGTAAGATGATCTCCAGTACATAACTTGCATGGAAACTTCACTTTATTTTTATCCTTTTGTCCCTCACCAACATGTTTGTTGGATTTATTTGCATCACCCTTCCAATCTATTCCCTTCTTCCTATTATTATTTTTTCCTTTCTTCTTCCCCTCATATCGTTGATTTCCTTTGGGGTTTGAAGTCTGGACAGTATTTATTGACAAATCTTGGGAAGCGGTTAGCACTGAAGGTACAGCCTGACCTGAAGAAGCGGATTGTATGGACAACTGCTGCAATTGGCTAAGTAGGTTAGCTGCATCGTTATCGATCGACCCAATAAGTCCATCACCATGAGGACCAGGTTTAGTTTTGGACAAGTCCAATTTGGAGTGAGGAGCATCAGGCAAAATTTTATTGAGGACTCCAGACTGAGAATAAATCAATTCTAATTATTGGGCCCTAAAAATAGCCTGTTCCTCGGAAAATACCCCAAATAGGGATACATCCTTTGAAATTTCTGGCTGCAATGATTTCAAAAATAATTCTAGAAGGAATTCGTTTGGAATATAGGCTTTAATGAGCCTCTTCCTTCTCCGCCATTCCTGGATATGATCAGAAATGTGGGTTGCCTTGTCTTGCTTAAAATTAGCCAAAAGCTCAGTCCCGGCATCATAACGAACAGGCAACTGAAAATGATTTAAAAACATGGTAGCCAGATCTCTAAAAGTGGAAAAACTACCCCCAGTTAACTCAATATACCACTTAGCTACATTTCTAGTAAAGGTGCCCTGAAATAACCTCAACCTAATCGAGTCATCGATTAGGGAGTTTGATGAACACCATATATGAAAAGTGGTGATGTGATCTACCGGATCCTCTCCATTCTTTCCTTCAAACTTTGGAATGTCTGAAGGTAGTTTGGTGGGGACCGGAGGCCACCCTGGACTATATCGGATTGGATCATTAGTGAATTTCGACAAATCTGGCAAGTTTAACGTTGCCATAAATGGTAAACGAGGAGGAGCCTAGGAATTCCATCCCTAATAGGATAAATTTCCCATATTTTGAAAATAATACCCTGGATTTGATGAGGCATCAGGTTGCCAAAAAGAGTTCATAGAAAAATTTCGATCATAGGAAAATCCTTCTAACCCAGCATTCGGAGAAGGACCCCCTCCAAACATGGAGTTACTATAAATTGGACCAGTTCCCCCCACTGAAGTAGTGAATGAAGAAGAAACCCCCTGATAGGGATTCCAAGCATTTGAAAAAGGAGAAAAAGCCTGATAAGCACTAGACGAAGAGACAGGAACATTCCCTTGGTGACCAGCGAGAAACTGATTCCCTGCCCCTGTTACTGTAAAGATAGGGTTCCAACCTGTGAAGGTAGTAGAACTTTGACCTCCAGACCATGGATTAAAATTTTGAGTCTGTGAAGTAAAAGGAAAATACCCTAAGGAAGGATTTGAGTGAGGAATATGCCCACTTCCAAAGGGGAACCTTTGAAAAGAAGTTGATCCACTATCCATAGAGGAGATGGGTGCGGATGCAGTTGCAGCATTAGAAAAAGAAATTGGAGGAATTCCACTAACGGACATTCAAAAACAAAAGGGACCAGATTGAGAAGCATGTGTTTTGGTATAACCAGAGCCAAACACAGTAGCACTAGAAGCAATCGAAGATATAGAAATAGTGCCTCCTCCTTCAACTTTAGGAGGAGTCTGGATACTTGCAGCACTCACAGTCGAAGCTATGTTCCCAGTCGTGGCCATCGAAAGGTGCGAATGTGATGGATAAGGACTCTCGTGTCTCTCAAAATCAGGTCCGATGTACTTGATGATAAACGGAGAATTAGAAGGAATTGGAAACGGAAGTGATTCAGGAGATTGAGGTACTTCCTCTACTTCTAGTTCTTCCTCTGGAAATAAAACTCTCGAGGTGGGTGGAGTAATCATCTCAATACTAGCACCAACACCAAAACCAGCTACACAAACTTCAAGCCCTAATGGAGGATCTCTCTCTGCTGCGTCTGATAACACTGGGTGATAACCACTTCTGAATTACTCCTACGCCTTCTTGAAGAAGGCTCAGCACTCGTGGGAGACAACCCACGAATCCGTCTTGATCGAATAATCGATCGGTCAGCCACTTTAAAAGATTGATTAGACTCAAAAAAGTATAGATCTAAGCAAGCTAGGAGCAAAGAGCACTCACTACAAAGTCCCTAAGATACAGCCAAGCAAGCGGCCTTCAACTATTTCCGCTAGGAGTGATTAGGACCGGACACCAAAATACAAGAAAGTGAAAAATAGGACCTCCCGAAATTAGTCTGGGGTAATTACGACCCAGATCCACTAGTGAAGGTAATAGAGGCAGTTACGCTGACCTCCTAACAACAGCCTTTGCTGGTGCAAGTACCCAAGCTTCACAAGGGTACCCTCCAAAATTACTACTAGAAGTGATACAAGGCCTTCCTCAGGTACCACAGGTATTCCCCCCCGCAGTCACCTTTGTGATACCTAGGATGGGCAACTAAGGACACCAATCCGTATCAGCAGCCGAGCGAAACGGTCTTAGGTCAAGATTCAACAAATCAAAGAGGGGAGCTTTCTCGGTCCACCTAACGGTGTTGGATTTTGCTCATTAATAAACTTCTATGTTTCAAAATCTGAGCGGCCTTGGAGAGTTAACTCTCCACTCACCTAATCCAAGGTCCTACAACCTAGCTAGTTGATGTATGAAAGTTAAAACAAAAATTTCTAGTTGTTTTTAAATTATATCGCTTATTTTAATTGGTTGTTATTTTATGTCAAGGGTATATGGAAGTGAAACCGATGATGTTTGTATGACACAACAAGAAACCAATGAAAACCAAACTATATGCAAATGCACTGATTGCTTTTCGATGAAGAGTGATTTCTACACAAGTTCTACGAGACTATATATTTTTTACTTTTTCTTTTTAGATAACCAGACTTCACACACCTCAAAAAGTTGTGAAAAAGACTAAAATGCTTATGTGCACCTAATGAAAATTACTAATGGCATGCAAATCCTAAGATATTAGATCTAAGAAATCAAAGACAA
The DNA here is from genome assembly GCA_034641835.2 of Pinus albicaulis. NCBI lineage: Eukaryota > Viridiplantae > Streptophyta > Pinopsida > Pinales > Pinaceae > Pinus > Pinus albicaulis. The sequence goes on along the minus strand of CM076582.1, from coordinate 580,859,985 downwards.
ATCCCTAATGATACCAAGCTTTAATCACTTTTTGGCAGTCAACCAATCTAATTCCAAATCAGAAGCTCAAGGTATAAAGACGCCAAAATCATACTTGATATAACATAATGAAATCAAAATAAAACTCCCTTCCTAAACAAGTCATAAACCGAAGAATAAAGATTTCAACAAGGCTTCAAAAAGGTGAAAAGAAACCATAAACCAAAACAAAAGCAATGGGAAACAAAAAATGTTTTTTGGCTTTTGAGTTTTATGAAGAAAAGAGACTTCAAAAAAGACCAAGAAACTATCCAATTACTGAGCCAAGCAAACTTCGAATTTCAAGAAAAACTTCAACAAAATGCTCTAAGCCAACTATGCTACTTTCGTAGCAGGACTTATATAAGCAAGAGGAAGAAAAGAAACTCAACAAATCAACTCAGTACAATAGCATAAACTTGCAGCAAACTCAAACTCCAAAGAATCAAAAGAGACTCTTCGAAAATTGCAACAAGACCTAGTCAATGAAATCAAGAAAACCAAATGCAAAAACAGGAAAAAATCAAGATGCAAAGCAACTCGTAAATTTAGGAAAAAGCAAATGAGAAAAAGCTCTCTATCCTGAATACTCAGAACAGCCAAGAGTCTTGAGAAAAAGATCTTGGTGCTCAAGCTAGAATTTCAAGCACAGCAAACAAATACTTCACCAAATGAGTTGGTCTTCAAACAACCAAGAGAGAAACAAGTATTAAACCACTTTAAACACAGTCTAGAGATATCAAAGATATCACAGGAACAAGTCACCATAGGGAGACAAGACCAAAAAAGCTCCAAACCAAAAATTTCAAAATTCACTCAAACATATGCGCTTTCACAACATTGCAACAAGCATGCATACGCGACTATTGTAAAGGAAACTCGCATATACGTGGGTTCCTTTACACAAACTAGCATATATACACAGCTGTGCAAAAGAAAAACCGTGTATGGGAAAGTAAATAAGGAAAAATAAAAAAGGTCAAGCCTGATCAAGAGACCAAGTCTTCAGTCTAACTGGAAAAAGATTTACTGAACTGGAAAAAATGATTAAAACTGTTGGAAACCTTCAAGACAGATGAAACAACCCAAAGAGAAATCACAAGAATGTGATCCCCAGTGGAGTCGCCATTTCTGTTTCGGGAAATAACTCCCTAAAGGTTTTTGGGCTGGCAACCTTCACAGATTAGGGGCATACCATTCAAGAAGGACTCACTTAACCTATCTTTTATGTTGAAAACTAGATTTAATCAGCTGCAGAACTTACGCGAAAGTCCTACGTTTGATGTAGATCCCGTGGAGTTCAAACCCTCAGCAACTCCTCGTGCTTCGTAACCTGGAAATCAAGAAAGAACAGACATGAAACACTAGTTGTACAACATATATTGTTCCTAGATGTCAGTATAATTCATGTATAATATCATATAAGCAATACTGAATGTTCAACTAACAATCTTTACACATATATAAAGAGATATAAACACGTGAATATTTGGGAACAAGATGGTTCTTCTCATTATAAATGGCATGTACAAGAATAGAAAGTGGAGATATCACCTGAATCCTTCCACGGCCGTCAAGTAGACCGTCCTCTGGATCAGTCCAATCCTCACCTCGCTAGGATTCTTCCAAGATGTGTGCACACTAGATGTCATATAGGATGATGATCATCTTCAAGGAAACAAGGGTTTCCTAAATATACCTGGGAAGTGCAGGAGGCACAGGAACATCAGACTTGAAATAGGGATCCAACAGAGTATAATTTCTATAATTTTCTCTCTCCCTTAGGTCATACAGATGAGGGGCTTTTATACTCCCTCCAAGTAGTTTCAGCAGTTGGAAACAGTTGGGACACAGGCTGGGGTGGTTGAATTACGGGAATAACCATCACCCTGCCTCGAAAATAGGGAATTTATATATTTTTTAATGATTTAAATGGCATACACGGAAAAGTATGAACGAAATCGAGTATATACGTAGAAAAGTCTAGGAATAATCGAATATGGGATTTTAACACTGTTTTTTATGAATTTTTTCAAGTCTGGGGGAAAAGGGTGCCTAAGGCCAAAGAGCCAATCAATATTCACATGAGGGTGAAAAATGATGCTACAACAGTTGCAATGAGGCCATCACCTTTACTACATGAGCCCACAGTATCACAGTAGTAGGATTTAGTGTCAGTAGAGCTAGTTGCAGTTAGTACACATGAGACAGTTACAGATCTAGTTGCAGTAGAACGGAAAGTGTGAATTGCCCAGTTGCAACATGCAGGTGTAACTCTAACTAGAATATTCCCAATGGGGAGCTATGTAGTCCAGTTTCTAGTGCGATAGGACAATGCTAGTTTCCAAGGGGGAGTAGAGAGATTTCCCATAGGGAGATTGAGACTCAAAGGGAGTCTAGCTTCAGAAGGAGCAACCTTGTGGAAGCTAGCGCTTCAGGATCTAAATAGTAGCAAAGTAGTAGTAGCAACAATATGAGTAGATCAGAGTTTAGAGTTTCCAAGGTTTGGGCAGGTTCCAAGTAATACTGCGTCATACATGTGTTTCTACTTGGATCTTTACCTTGACTACGAGAGCCCACAGTATTCAGTAGCAGGTGGATCAGTAATTTAGAATTTTGTAGACAAATCTTTAGGGAAATTGTATAACAATTTGCAGTCAGATGTTGATGCGCATAGAGTAGTTGCAATGCAGAAAATTACTCAATGGAGAGTGGAGAGGCTAGTTGTAGTCAGAGACTCAGGAGACAGATTCAGAGCCAGTCCAGAGAAACAGCTGATTCAGATTTGGTACTCAGTTGCAGTAGTTGCAAGAGCAGAAACAACATGATATTAGTTGTAGAGTAGAGCAGATTTGGCAGTATTACGGGATGTTTAGTGCAGTGTCAATAGCAGTGCAAATGAAGGATGGTTCATCTCAGACTAGTAGATGAATCAAAGTTGAGCAATATCTTGGTGGGGAGTGGTAGGTTGTCACAATTGTTAGGCATCAACAGTGTGTATGGAGGATGTTATGATATAGCATAACACCTTCCTCACTAAGAGGGAGTGTTAGTTTTGTAGCGTCAGATTAGTGTTTTAGTCATGACTTTGTTGAGGGAGGTTACGAAATACAAGAGATTCAGAACCCAAAAATAAATTCAAGAGAAAACACCTAGAGATAGCTTAATTAATTTAATTAATCAATAATCAAATATTTTCTAAGTCTAAATTAGTAAAAGTGATTAATTAACAAGAATTAATTGAGAAAGGTGAGATTTATCTAGAAACTCACATGGATCTACTCAAAGATGATATTAGCCATTTATGGAAATTAATCATGGTTGTTGGTGAGCTAAGGAGAGATTATAACAAGAGGTTGACAGGGTTGGAGCTAGGCACACAAGAGAGATCGATTTCCTGGGCAAATCGAGCATCCAACAATTGAGTAGAGAGATTTTGAGCCAGAGGGGAAGGAGAGAAATAGAGAGAGTAGAGATAGCGAATGAATAAGGTGTTTTTAGTTCTGGAGAGGCAGAAACAAGTGGCAAAGTTATTCCACAAAGAAGTTGTGCAGGTGCTTCAGTGGGAAGTTCAATTCAAATAAGAGGGAGGTTGATTCAACTTCCAAAGGTCGGGATAATTTTCCATAGGGCCATAGAGTTACTGTTAGTAGCAAAGATAGGAAGAACGACTTTATTATAGGCTAAACAAAGGCACAAGTGTGACGGGTAGCACAGTGACTACTTAGAGGGCCTGTGCAAGGATTTGGACAACCAAATTTTTTGAGACAAGCAGTGTCGAGATTGCTTATGGAGTGAGAGAATTTTCTCTCTAATATTTATGTCAAATATTTGTTGATTGAATAGTCAATTTGGAATCCATAGATTGTACTCAGATTATTCGTTGTTTCATGATAATAAAACCCTCATTTGTTGCACCATTTTTCCCACATTGGGTTTTTCCAAGGACATTTGTCCAAAAATAACAGTGTCAATTTTATTGTGTGTTTGCTAGCATTTTCTCACTTTCCAACATTTTATTTTACGCAACGCTTTTATGGTGAAAACTGCAGTTGTGATTTTATTTATTATTCGTCATAGCAAATAAATTGTACCTAATGTTTAATCAATTAGAAGAATAAATTCAAGTTGTTACAATACATTGAAATTTTCACAAGGAGTCAGTCAAGGAAATTAAGGAAGATGTTAAAATAAAAACCAACAAGAGTCAATTTTCTAGGCACCATAAATTATTTTCGGTTATTGTTTTCTATGTCATTCATTTGGTCCCAAGGAAATTACTTGTAGTCACTTTCCGTACTATTATGGAAAATAAAAATGGCAACCTAAGATAGGGAAGGAAGAGAATTGTGGTTTTATATTACATGCTTAGTAGCAAAAGGATAATTGGTATGTTGATAGCGGTTTCTCAAGACATATGACAGGGGATCAAAATAAGTTTGTTGACATCAAGGAGATTGATGAAGGTAAAGAAAATTTTGGAAACAATGCATTGTCCAAAATCATTGGAAAAGGCACGATTACCATTGATGATGGAAGAACTAAAGCACAAGGTGTATTCTACATTAAAGGACTAAAACATAATATCTTGAGTATCAACCCTTAAGGAAGTAGTTGAAGTAGATAATATGTTCATATATAAACTTCATGGAACTCTCTCTACATATGAGTTAATACTCAAAGAAGACAAATCGAGAGTTAAGGAAGCGACTTTCAAGGCCCCAAAGAAGAAAATAAGCAAAAGGATCAAGAAAACTCTAATTCCAATGAAGAAGAAGCCAAGTTTGTTCGAAATTTGTTACATGTCATTTTTTCACCATGGAAAATGACCGTCAAATTGGATCTGTCGCTATCCATCAATGTGTTCCAAAGAATTCCCTTGCAATTCTAGAACTTAAAAATCTTGAAGAAAATGAGAATTCTAGGTAACAAGGTCCAAAAAAATACTTTTGGTCACCTACGCACTTTCCTAGCCACTTTCTGTGCATACGCAAATCTTACCATTAAAGCCTATGCATAAGTGCGCTTCTTCTTTCACTATAAACTGCACACATGAATCAACAAAAAGTAAAAATAAAAAGTGAAATCTAGAAGTTTTGTTGGGCGAATATATCCCAACTGAAAGCTTCGAGGTGATGCTTATTCGAGCCTATCCCCTCTGATCATGGAGCTAATTCCCATTCTTCAAGGAACCCTAATCCCACCTTTGGTGGATCTCATCCTTGAGATAAGGATCTAAAACCTCCATTGGGAGGGGCCACACTTCATCAAGGCCAAAATTGTGTAACTCTTTTATTTCTGCTATTAATAGAAATGAGGTTTTATTCTCACTATATTGTCCAGTGGAATTAATTTATGGTCTATTTTGCTTCCATTTTTCCATTGAAATGATATTAGGTACTATTCTCCCTGATCACTAGTATGAGTTGTATTGAATCATTTATTCTTCACATGCTTTTGATCTCTTGATTGTTTCTATGTTTGCAGATCTTGTTTATAAGCATTGAGGAGTTGCATCAAATTACAGTGGGGATCTTCATCAGGAATTTTTTGAAAGGTGCGGATTCCATTTCTTACCATTATTGTTTGTGATTCAGTATAGATAAACTCAGGGAAACATTTGGTTGCGTCTCTTTTTCTTACTATATTCCATCATTGAATATACGGAGATTGCTTATGTCTGCATTAGCAATTAGTCTGTCATAACAAATTGGTGACTCAATTGCGGAATGTTTCATTCTTCATCATCTCTTTGTTTGGGCCTTGTCTGAGTGTCTGCAAGATAGTGGGATTTTGGATTTTGGGAATTGTTTGATTGAATCTTTATTTTTTTCTTAAACTTTCTAGACCTGCATGGTTCCTCTTTAGAAACAAACCACAAATTTGTGCATCGCGTATTTAGAAACAGTGTGTATGCACACTGAATTATATTGTATGCCTTCTCACGTGCCTGAATTTTTTGAAAATTTGAGTTTTCCTTTCATTAAAGTCTGAAATTTTGGTTTTTTATGCTTAATTATACTTGTTAGTACCTTTAGATAGTCGATGTGAGTTTGATTGAGTGTTGTGAAGAATACGTCTTGAGAATTTATTTTTTTCATGAATTAAGGTAAGGGTTTTATCTGGTTGCTTGTGGATCCATCAAAAGAGAGATTGTTTGATCTCTATTTTTTGTCTTCCTATCTTTTTTCTATCAAATATATTAGATTAAGTGATTATATTACTCATTTGTGAAATATTTTTTCATTAATGAAAGCTATGGTTTGTCAAGAATAATTGTTTTGATGAGATGTGCTTCCTTGACTAAACTTGGAAACGAAAGTCATTTTTCTTTCAGTGTTGAAGTTTTTCAAAATTACACTTTAGACATCATTTATTTAATAAAATTAATTTGAGAAAAATTATTTTAAGGATTTGATTGGTTTCCTATGCATTTTGAAAATTTTGAGTGATTGATTGTCAAAGGAAAGTTTCATGGTTTTTGAGTTGTTGAACAAATTGAAATCTAAACTTCTGCATTTGGGTCATTTCAAAGTGAAAATTTGTATGTGTAAAAAGAGACAAAGTGAAATTAAGAGTTATTGGATTTTCTTTGAAATTTTGGAAAAGTTATTTCTTTCCCGTAATTAGTAATTCATCAAAATGAAAATATCACCACATCATGTTCAATTGCATTAAAGTTTTGAGTCAGGTCGAAATAACAACTTTAAAACACAACGCTAAAAAAATCAATTATAATTTTTATATTTGTAGGATTATTTTCCACCTACATTAGATCAGGTTGTAGAGCTTTGCAATAGAAAATTGAGTTAACTTTCAAAAGCTGCAAACAAACACTAGAGTCTTGCAATAGGGAGTAAATCCATTTATTACAGTTTGGCTCTACAAAACTCCTATAACAAGGGAGTTAAGAAAGAGATCATATCAAACCCAATGGATTGATCTACCCCACTTCATTGGTTACAGTAGAGTGGTTTTTACGCATTACAAATGGTGTCAAAAGGTACTTGGGACTCACTTGAAAGTAAACCTCAGATTAACCATGTTGAGGAACTTTCAAGGGGATTGAGCTTTGTTACTCTACCCTTGTATGTATGTCTGATCTGCGACTGTCCCCCCAGGTTAAATTTTTGTAAGTGGTAACCTTAGAGACCATAATCTTAGGGTTATTACCCAAGGCGACGGCGAAAGGGAAGTCTTTATTGTACCTGGAATAGAAGTTGACTAGACTCACTTGGACCTTTTTGGAGGGTATTCTTCACTCGAGATGGAATAAGTAGTGTTACTTGCACCAGATCGTGTTCATTAAGCGGGTTTTCAAGGGAATTAATTCCACCCGCTCTATCTTTATTCAATTTTTCACATTGATGTATGTGATGTTGGAATTCATCACCAACTAGTGATTTCACTTGAAAAGTTTGATTGCATGGATTGTTTCCTCATACTACTAGTGTGTTTTAATTGTTTTTTTTTACTTTTTAGAGACTTTAGGTGTCAATTGTTAATATTATTTGAATTCTTGATAAGCATTCATCATGGATAATTTACCAAGGCATTCATGTAGAATGCAGGGATTGTCCCCTAAATATACACTGAGTCGGTGGGAAAATATTAAAATAGAGAAGTCAAAATCAATAGGTTTCGAGACCTCAGACTAACCCAAAACATCTACCACTGTAGAATCTGAGACAATATAAACTGGAGTGGTTCAACCTCATCAAATAGAATCAAGCTTAGATCAATCTAGTCCAGAAATTATAGAACTTGTTCATCAAGAATCTCATACTAGTGAGGTTTCGGATACACAACTCACTAAACCATAAATTGAAAAACCTGAATCTGATATTTTGGAACATGAATCACCTTCAGTTGTTATAGCCCCTACTCCTTCACCACCTTCACCGCAAAGGAAACTCATAGTTACAATTGAACCACATCTTGGTATCATTATTATTGAAGACATTACCGGAGAAGAGAGGAAGAATCACCATGTACTCATATTTGTACTAGCGAACCAACAATTTTTCCAACACTTCCTTTTGACCCTTTCCAATCGAATCCTTGGTATTTCACACCTTTGAGCTATTTAGGTCAAGGTATTCCACATTATCAGACTCCTTTTTACTTTTCACCAAGATGAACTATGTCAATAATGCCTTTTTGGAGTATACCTACTAATACTTCCATGTTTACAATCTCTCCAAATTCATTATTGTATGGTGGTCTATGATTTCCTACTGCATACCAGTCAATTTCTTAAAAAAAAATTGGGAGCCTCTCCTTCACCTCAAACTTCTACTTTTTCATCTGGTGTATCTACCTCTACTATCCAAGGCATGAATTCCACGCCTAAAATACCTTTTGCATCAAACCAATATATTAACATGGTATATGGAAATTTAGGTAATCCTCAAATAACCCTAAGTGATGTTTAATATCCGCCAAGGTGGCAACCATTTTATCCTCCACCTGCATGACAACCTTTTTTTGGGTCATATCCTATGGATGGAGGACAACCTTTTGTCGGAAATTATGCAAACTATAGTCAGATACCTCATGTAGGTCTCGGTCAACCTATTGTGTCTCAACCCTTGATTGGTGCACCTTACCCAGGGATGAATATTATTTGGAACCCTGATTTATTTAAACATATTATTCAAGTTGCTCCATAAGTGTCATTTTATCAACCTGTTCAGCCTATTGGACAATAAATTCCACAAATACCTGTTCAAGGTATTTCAATACAAGTCCAACAACCTGTCCATGGGCTTTTGCAAACACCTGTCCAATAGCCTGTCCAAGGAACTCCACAAACACCTGTTCAACAACTAGTTCAACGACCTATCCAAGGTAGTCCTCCAACACCTGTTCAGTATATTGTTCAAACATTTTTTCAACTACTAGTTCCAAGTTCGCCCCAAACACCCATTCTGGGAGTATCACAAAAAACGGTCCAAACTATGCCTCAATTTCCAATTATGCAAACTACAGAGGTTATCCCTCAAGCATCTACTTATCCAACAGGAACAAATTTCCATTCTACCACATAGATTCATATGGGACAACCTACTATAGGCATTATGCAGGCACTGTATCAAGGTCGGACTTTTAAGATTCAAATCGTTCAAGGTCAACCTTTACAAGAGCAATATTACTTGGGCCAAATGGGTAAAATTCCACCTTTTCATAGTCAACCATACTCGAGTGATAGGTTTCAAATTCCATTTCAACCGCAACCTGGTATTTCTCATCCTGGTTACCCTATAAGAATGCAAAACCAATTGCACAAGATATTCAAGGATATATTGGGTACCCTCCTCTTGGAACTGGACTTAACCCTCAGGGTTATCAATATTTGCAATAATATCCCAACCGAAAGTTATTGTTTATCGTAACTTTATATTTTTCGGATTTGTCTCGGATAACGAATGATCATATTTACTATTATCTGTTTTGGCCGGAAATTCCTACTAAGTTTCCCAGTGACATCTTGAATTTTGAGGGAATATCAGGAGAAGACCATCAAACCTTGTTATGACATATCATATTTCATGTGCATCGAATTCATTGATCAATGATTCCATTAGATTATGTCTTTTCCAACGAACTTTAACTAGCTCGGCAGAAAAATGGTACATTGAGTTACCGCGAGCCTCTTTCCATAACTTCAACTCCTTAGTGACAAAAATGTTGACCCACTTTCAACTGAAATTCAATATGACACTGGTACTAAAATTTTGGATTCCTTAAAGCAATCTAAATCTACCTACATTTCATATCATATACATGAATGGAGGCATAAATGTCGTTTGGTCAAAGTTTTTATTCCAGATCAAATTTTGGATGAATGGTTCACAAAATAATTACTTCCCGTCATTATGGAAGATTTTTGTGTTGAGATTCAACAAGAAAATTTAAGCACCCATGCCTAGTGCATTAAGCACCTACACTAGGGTGGGGCCCATAGGGATAAATTTGGTGCATGTTTATTTTAGTTATCCCTTAATTAAGATGGACAATAAAATGTAATCTAGTCTCAAAATAACTTGTAATAGTTAACTGAGAGTGATAAACTCAGTTAGCTCATGAATTTCGAGTTAGAGGCAGTTGGTGAGGCATGCAGAGTAATTATAGTTGTATTAGAGTTCGAAGTGTAGTGGTGCATAAGTTAATGCAGGTTGTAATCAATTTAACTCAGTTAAGTGAGTTAAACTCAGTTGTGCTAGTTGTAACTGTTAGATACACTAGTGAGATATAAAGTGATTAAATATTATTTAATTCACAATCAATGATCTCACATGCAACTGAGGATTTACTATTATTAGCTGCATGCATGTCAGATCCAGTGGAGCCCCAGTTGAGATCTAGGTGAAATGGAAGTTGACTATCAGTTGTAGGATTATTGGATTGCACCCATGCAACCGAACACCCATTGAAGTGCCCATGATACTTGCACAATCAAGGAAGGCCAAAATTCCTATTCTTTAGGGATTTCATTCATCAGGGATTATGCAAGCAAGGCAGGTTATCTGGAGGCAGTAAATTGGCTAAGTATTTGTCAGTTTTTTTGTATGGCAGTGCGAGACAATTAGCTAAGTATAGGAGGGATCTTGTGAGAATATTTTTATGTAATTGTTTCATGATTCCATGTTGAATACACAATAGAAGATAGTGGGGTTTTGGGCAAAAATCTTTCCCCGGGAAATTATCTCTGTTGTGGCTTGATTGATTCTTCTTTGCTTTAAGTGATTGGCGACTGTGTTTTTAATTCCACAAAATATTTGTAGAAGCGATTCAGTATTTAAATTTAGTGCATTGTTAGATCGGATTGAATCCATGATATACATGCTTTTTGTATAATTTCTACATGGTATCAGAGCACAGGAAATCAAAATTGTGAAGGAGTTAATTTTGTGACTGGATAGAATTCAAATTTGCAGAAATACTTTCTTGGTGCTACAGTTGATTCAAGATCGAAATGGCTTTCAATGGCTGAGTTTAGAATATGCACTCGAGGGTAGATCAAACTATATTTCTTGGAAGGACGGAATGGAGGAAGCACTCGAAGACAATGGCTTGAAGGAATTCATTGACAGTGATGTTCCTAAACCTGATGTGACAGATGCTGCAAATCTTCATGCATGGAAAACAAAAGTGGCAAAGGCAAGGAGGACCCTATTGGAGGGAGTATGAGACCACATTGTCTCAAGCCTCCATGGGAAAGCCACACCGTATGCAATGTGGAGGGCTTTGATGGATCTATTCCAAAGCAGTAGCGACCATAGGAAATTGGCGCTCAAAAATAAACTAAGGAAGATCAAGATGGGAAAGGGTGACTCCATACCAAAATATCTAAAAAAAATTGTGCAATTTCGGAATGAACTGGGGAGCGTTGGTATAACTATCACTGATGATGATTTGGTGAGCTTAGCTCTCCTAGAACTTCCCAAGAGTTGGCATAGTTATCAAGGCTCTGTCAATGGAAGGGAAAAATTTCCAGATTGGGAATTATTATGGTCGGATTTGGTGCAGGAGGAGTTTAGACGGAACACCAAAGATGGATCTTCATCTAAGAATGAAGATGAAAAATATTTTTCTTTGGATGCAAAGGCAAAGAAGGGGAAGGGGAAGAAATTCCATTCCAAAACTGCATTCAAAAGTGGCAAGAAACAAGACATGTCCAAGGTGAAGTGTTTTCACTGTCACGAGCATGGGCATTTTGCTACTAACTATCCACAAAATAAGAAGAACAAGAAGGCTGGAGGATTTGCAGTTGGTGAGGCTTTGGCCTTGCAATTTTTGCTTGACTTATCATTGATCACATGCAAGGTTTCAAGTTCATTGGGAACTGTGTGGTATTTGGATAATGGCGCTTCCTTTCACATGACGGGAGACAAGGATATTTTTAGTAACTTAGAGGAGAAGGATCTCCATATGCATATTGAAATGGTTGATGACGAGCAGTACAGTGCTACAGAGATTGGTGCCATTACCTTCCAGAGGTAGTCAGGTAAACCCTTTCAATTAAAAGATGTAATACATGTGCCAAGTTTGAAGAAAAATTTAGTCTCAGTTGCAATGTTGGAGGATAGAGGCTATGATTTTGTTTTTAGTGAAGGAAAAGATTTTCTATGACACAAAACAACAGGACAAGCCAAGAACATAGGGATTCGATTTAAGACTATCTACAAGCTGGAGGTAGATGGTTGTGCAGCAATGATGGGTGTTGTAGCTCCTAGAGACAACCTTGAGTTGTATAAAGACTAGTGCCTAAGACATATTAAATGCAAGGAGAATATGACTCAATTGATTGCAGTTGACAATGTTAAGCTATCATGCAACAATCACTCGGATTAATGGTTTTGATAAGGGTGGAACCAAGACCCCAAAGTTAAACACAACAACTAGGAAAACTGCAGAAACTGAGTACAAACTGCAACAAGTAAATGCATCAGACAGCTTTAAGACAGAATGTTGTAAAGGGGGCCGACTTCTAAAATTAACACACAGATATCAAGTTATATGTGAGCGATGACTATGACAGAAGATGGAGTAAGATATCAACTATAACCGGGCTTATTCAAGGATAAGAGTCCATAAATATTGGGCCTATGCAAAGATAAGAATCCATATATCTGGGCTCATTCAAAGACAAGAATCCATTGTAGTTAATATCAGAAGAAAGGCGGAAGAGATAGGAAATGAAACAAAGTATCATGCCTGAGCCATATTTAAAGCTCTATGGATGAGTAAATATGAGTATTTGCTATGATAAATTCATATTCAAACATGGGAGCACTCGCATTCCAGAACATTAGATACAAGAAATGTGGAGAGAAATGAAATGAACATTTGTATTAAAAACATGGAGAAGAGTTACAAACTATGAATCATCCAGAGTGGAATCCCCAATTCCAGCAAAGATTCTTATTACTGAATCCCTATGGGCTCTTCAAACATCTACTATCAAAGTTCACACAAAATACATGCAGAACACTCGGACTAGTGAGTTCTTTGGAAAATCTAGAACCTTTTGTTAGTATTGCCTTCCTATTTTTATAACCTCTAATTCCTATGTGCGAGAAGATATTTTGGGAAAATATATTCCCCGCATGCTTGTATGCTATTGTAGGTCTAAATCAAAAACAGAAATGGTGATGAGGTAAACTGCTTCTCATCACCATACAACGCAGGCCTAAAGTCGTTTCTAACTGAAATGTAAACAAATTACTGAACTAAAAGTGAAAACTGCAGGAGTGAAATAAGGATTTCACCCAAAGTGACAAAGTGAAAAGAACATAAGGTAAATGGCCACGCGGACCCAGTCATGAATGATCATTTCTTATTGATGAGGCGAAGCCACTGCTACTGCTGGCGAAAGAGATACCGTTAGTCGTGGGAAGGAAAAGCCTTCTGTACTGGAGCGTGCGGTACTGCTGATAGTGGCTGAGTTGGCCTTCTGTGTTGGAGGTTCCTGTGGAATGGCCAATGGTCATGATCCATTGACTTAGACATGGAATTGAACCTCTTCATCTTTCTTCTCTACTTCCTTGGGCGTGGAGGATCGTCATCCTCAACCTCAAGCTGCTGTGATTGGCTATGAGAGGGCATGTGCATTTAAAATGCCATAAACAACCTGCACAGACAGCAAACTAATTAAATAAGTCCTGCGATGAGTGGTTGACTGCTTCAGAAGGCTCGGGTGAAGGCGGAAGAGTAGTGCGGAGGTAGGGAATGCAACGGAAGCGTTTCCATGGTGAAAACAGGGTTTGAATCTGATTTGGTGCAAAGTTATGCAAAAAGGTGATTTTGCGGAAAACCGGAGTGGTTTTCGCGTAGGCTTTGGGTGGTAAGTGGTAATGGGTGAAATGAATGCAATACAACTAGGTGTGTGACGCGTGTGTTTAAAAAACCACCCATTTCACGTGGAAACAGCACAATCATGTTGTTCGATGAAATGAACGCGAAAATGAATGAGAGTCATCTGATCTAGGCAATCCAAATCAACGGCTGCAGATGAACGCGACGGACATACTTACGAGGTCAGGTGGGAACGGAAATGATGTCAGCAACCCTATCGTGTAGTGGGGTGATCAGTTGTGGGGTTATGGAAGCGAGAGCGATGTGGGTCATTAGATGAAGAAGATCTACAGTCCAAATCAGAGCAGGGAATGCAATAATGGATGGGTGATCGGGAAACTTATGAAAGAGTGAGGACCGTTGGCTCATGATGGAGATCAATGGTGGAGATCAACTACGAGGGCACCATGGAGGTACAAGGAGGAGGAAAGGGAGTAGTCCCGCTAGCCATTGGATCGAGTAGATCAACGGTGGAGATTAAACGCGAAGGGAGAAAGGATGTGCGGGAGGAAGAAAGTGGGATCAATGGGAGCCGTTGGATCGTGAGGATCAACGATCCGGATCATATCACGGGGGACGAAAAATGGATGAATGAGGTGGAGGACTGAGATATAGTGAGATAGCACCGACCGTTGGATCTAGGGGAGCCAGATCAATGGCTCAAATTATATCGGCGGGGAATGAACATCGACAGTGAAACATAAAGTGGAAACGAGGAAGAGCGATGTGCGATGTGCGATGGAGCGATGAAGCGATGAAGCAATGAATGGGCGCAGTGTGATGGAGCGAGGACCATTAGATTCAGGAGGAGATCAACGATCACGATCGCGTCAAGGTTTCGTGATGTGCAACGAGCGATGAATGGGCGCGGCGCGATGGAGCGATGACTGTTGGATCTGGGAGAGATCAATGGTTAGGATTCCATCGGCGGGGGATGATCATTGGTAGAGAAGAGGAGGCAAAAGGGAAAGGGCTAAACCTGATGTGATGCGCCAATGCGATGGAGTGAGGCAATGACCGTCGGATCTTGGGGACTGGACGGTCTAGATCATATCGAGAGATCGGCCATTGGCGAAACAGAAAACTTAGAAGCAGGAACTTGGAAAGAGCGACGTGCGATGGCTGATGGGCTTAGCACTCAATCACAAGGCCTGATCTCATGGCGAAAAAGGGGCTCGGGCTTAAGCGAAAGGGGCTTAGAGGCCTGATATGTAAAAATGAGCGCTTTTAGAGCAAAAAGGTGGATTTTAAGCCCTTTCAAGAGTTCCGATAGGTGAAATTTGGGCTTTGACAAACCATGTGGTCCTTGTTGTATTTTCTTTGCAGAATAAGGCTCCTTGTCATTAGACATTCCAGCTCTATGAGGGATGTCATAACAACATTGGCTCCACTTGGGGACGACCCGTTTGTCCACGAACGCGTCGAGAACTCTACAGACCATATGTCAGCCTCCTTCTTGTGAACACAGTCCCTTGATGGCTTCTCTTCCTTTTTCATGACAAATCAAAACAAAAAACATCATAATAAAAGCAACTGAATAATGTACAATATCATACAATAGACCTTTCGGCCTAAATCAATACTGGAAAAAGGGTTTTAAGAATTGCCCATTCACAGGGGCTTCGAGCAGATCACCCTGCAAATTTTCCAGTCTGAAGGTATTGTTTCCTCCCTCTTCAGCAATTTTGAAAGGTCTGAAGCATATAGGATCGAACTTCCCATGCTTTCCTTTCTCAGCCCTTCTTATATCCCATCTTAACACCAGATCCTTAACCTGTATCTCTTTATCTTTAGCATAAGCCTGTATCTCCAGGATGTTATATTTTGGCTCATTGTAGCGAAGCACTTGGCTGAAAAATGCAATGGGTTGTTCATGACCTTCCTCATTTCTATAAGCCCTCAGTCGTGGGGCTCCATTCCCTTCCTTTGACTTGGCTCCATCAAAGTGCAAGGTCCAAACCCCACCTTCTTCATTACTTGAACACTGCTCAGTCTTCACTTGAAAGAAAGATGGCTCCTGCATGTAATCTTAGTCTTCCTCAAGCATTAGACAAGAAAAATCACCCTCTTTGTTGTACACTGGTGAATTTACTAAATTATCATCTTTAGTGACCATCTTCACAAACCTTGTTTCCCGGTATAATCTTCTTTCTTGGCCTCCAAACACAGGGATGGTCACATAGGCTAGATCTAGCTTTATAGATCCTCCAATTTTTGTGCCATATGATCTTGATAACAGCATCCCAAACTGAGCTGGGATGTCAGCCACTACTATGTCCATTACCACGCTCTTAGCTAGGATTTGGGCTATATTTACCACCAACCCCTTGATCATCCCCAAACATTTGACTCTTTTAGAATCAAAAGAGTAGATATCTTTATATGGGTGAGTGATTTGCAACCCCAGTTGTTCCATTGCTGACAAGGGCAGAAGGTTATGAGATGCTCCAGAGTCTAGCATATATTTATGCAATAGCAGATCATGAATGACTAAGGATACATAGAAAGGAGGAGTTGAAGCATCTAACTCCTCAACATGAGGGTCGAACATTACCATAGGCCTTTCTTCCTGGAGGTTTAAACTATCTGGGATTGGGGCTGCTCCTTGAGGAAGCATGAAAGAAGACACCTGAGACTGGTAGACTGGTTGTTTCAGGAGTTCAGTTAAGGGGACTGGGATTTTAACTTTTTCCAGTTCTTTTTTAAGATTAAAAGCAGAGGGGGACTTCTCTATGAGACTTTCCTTTGGCTCTTTACTGTTGGATGGAGGTTTTTCTTCTTTTGGGATGGGTTTAACATTTGCATTTGGATTAGAGGTCAACTTAGAAGAGGAAGGAATGGAGTCATTAGAATGTAAAGGTTCAGTTATAGGTCTCTTACCTTTATCTTCAATTTTCTGAGCGACGGTCTCTTTCTGAGGCATCTCTTCTTCTTGTTCTTGTGTGCGCTTCCTCTTCCTAGAGGACCTGAGATCATATTTTATGTTGAACTATGCCTGCATGAAGTCCTTGAATTGCTTGCAGTAATCATCGATCTCCGGATCTTCAGCAGCACATGTTCTTTCTTCTTCTTCTTTCGAGGAAAGCTCCACTCCTTCACTTTCTTATAAAGAAGACTCATCTTCATCACTGTTTGAGTAAGCAAGATATTGATCTTCTGCCCATCAGGAATTTCTTCGGCAGGGCCATCCATCTTCCCTTCCAGATATAGCAGGGGTTGTATGTGGTCTTGCTTCTCCTTCCAATCTCTTTGTAATATTTGCAAGGGAGGCTTTCTGTATTGGGGATTATAACCCCTGTTTGGAGTAGCTTGAGGTGGCCTGGAGGAGGAATTCTTTGCTTCGAGCTCAAGCTTCACAAGCTTGCTCGAAAGGTTCTTGATCATTTTACTCATCTCCTCTATTTTGTAATCTGCTACCTCTTTATCTTGACCGGAGGTAGATGCTTCTTCTTTTCCTCTCCGTCTAGCATCATGGTCTGACCTCCCTTTTGATTTACCCATAGAAGAAAAGTTGGCTTCCACTTTCAATGCGTCAGTCTAGGCTTCATCCAGGGTAGCAGACTTCCTTTCTCTTAAAGAGAATCCAAATTCTAAATCAAAGGCTGCTACAAACACCACTTTAGCAGCGATCTGGTGAGGCTTCATTTCAGGTGGGAGACTTGTATATAATTTGTTAAACCTCTTGATGAATTCGAACACATCCTCATTATGCCTCTTTCTAAGTGTGTTAAATTCTATAAGACAGTATATGTGGTCCTTCTTCTCTCCCCACTTCTTGATGAAGGCATTTTCCATCTCCTTCCAGTTATTAATGGAGCAGTCCCCCAAAGTCTTGAACCATTTTCTGGCCTCTCCATCTAGATACTGGACAAACAATCTCAACACCACATCCAGATGTTCAACGTTGAAATTTTCTGCGAAGGCGCAGAAAAATTCCAGGTGTTTCTGGGCTTCAGTATCATTTTATCCATTGAAACGAGGTAGGATCTTTAAGCAATCCTAAGGCATATCATTCAGGATCTAAGAAAATGCCAGGGGGGAATTTTTTTCAATAGGAAGCCAGGAACAGCCATCGGAGGTTGTGGGGGTGGCAGGTGAGTCTGATGTGTAAAAGGAGGTGGTGGAAGAGAAGTATGTATGACAATGGGGATATATTGAACAGAGGCTTGAGGGGATGATTGAACTGCTAGAATATGAGAAGTGGAAACCTCTGTGACTTATTTAACTTCTTCAACTTTGGGAGTGGGATGCAAAAAGAAGCTCGTGGTATCTACAGATTCAGCCTCATCTTTGACTTCAATATTTTCCAGGGAGGGGTTATCTGAGGTATAATCAAGGGTTCTTGAAGTAGAATCAGGACCTTGATCTTGAGCTAATTGAGAGGAGGATGGAAATTCTTCCAGGGAGAATCTGGGAATATTTGTATAAGCTAGTTGTATTTCTCTCCAACCTCTTTTATGTAAAATCTTATCTAGATCAGACACTGAAGGTGTTCTCAACTGGGATGCATATGACCTCAGGTGTGGCTTTCGGGAAGCCATGACTGCAAATAGATTTATCTTTGAATGACAGTGGAGTCGCCAAGGTGAGGGATCTACAACTCCCAACCCTTCCTGCTCACCTATTCTGAAGGGTGGATGAATATTTATAGAGGCTGAGGGATTTAGATCTTTAAATTATTTCCCCGGAAACGGCGCCAGAAAGATGTTTTAGCTCTTAGAGACAGCCTTGAGTTGTATAAAGACCAACGCCTAGGACATCTTAAATGCAAGGAGCATATGACTCAACTGATTGCAGTTGAAAATGTTAAGCTCTCATGCAACAATCACTTGGATGAATGGTTTTTATAAGGGTGGAACCAAGACCCCAAAGTTAAACACAACAACTAGGAAAACTGCAGAAACTGAGTACAAACTGCAACAAGTAAATGCATCAGACAACTTTAAGATAGAATGCTGTAAAGGGGGCCGACTTCTAAAATGAACACACAGATATCAAGTTATATGTGAGCGATGACTATGACAGAAGATGGAGTAAGATATCAACTATAACCAAGCTTATTCAAGGATAAGAGTCCATATATACTGGACCTATGCAAAGATAAGAATCCATATATTTGGGCTCGTTCAAAGACAAGAATCCATTGTAGTTAATATCATAAGAAAGGCAGAAGAGATAGGAAATGAAACAAAGTATCATGCTTGAGCCATATTTAAAGCGCTATGGATGATTAAATATGAGTATCTACTATGATAAATTCATATTCAAACATGGGAGAACTCGCATTCCAAAACATTAGCTACAAGAAATGTGGAGAGAAACGAAATGAACATTTGTATTAAAAACATGGAGAAGAGTTACAAACTGTGAATCATCCAAAGCGGAAACCCCAATTCCAGCAAAGCTTCTTATTATTGAATCCCTACGGGCTCTTCAAACATCTACTATCGAAGTTCACACAAAATACATACAGAACACTCAGACTAGTGAGTTCTTTGGAAAATCTGGAACCTTTTGTTAGTATTGTCTTCCTATATTTATAACCTCTAATTCCTATGTGCGAGAAGATATTTTGGGAAAATGTCTTCCCCACGAGCTTGTATGTTGTTGCAGGTCTAAATCAAAAACATAAATGGTGATGAGGTAAATTGCTTCTCATCATCATACAACGCAGGCCTAAAGTCGTTTCTAACTGAAATGTAAAAAAATTACTAAACTGAAAGTGAAAATTACAGGAGTGAAATAAGGATTTCACCCAAAGTGACAAAGTGAAAATAACATGAGGTAAATGGCCACGCGGGCCCAGACATGAATGATCATTATTGATTGATGAGGCAGAGCCACTGCTGCTGTTGGTGAAAGAGATATCGTTAGTTGTGGGAATGAAAAGCCTTCTGTACTGGAGGGTGCAGTACTGCTGATAGTGGCTGAGTTGGCCTTCTGTGCTAGAGGTTCCTCTGGAATGGCCAATGGTCATGATCCATTGACTTAGACGTGGAATTTAACCTCTTCATCTTTTTTCTCTGCTTCCTTGGGCATGGAGGATCGTCATCCTCAACCTCAAGCAGTTGTGATTGGCTATGAGAGGGCTTGTGCATTTAAAATGCCATAAACAACCTGCACAGACAGCAAACTAATTAAATAAATCCTGTGATGAGTGGTTGACTGCTTCAAAAGGCTCGGGTGAAGGCAGAAGAGTAGTGCGGAGGCAGGGAATGTAGCGGAAGTGTTTCCATGGTGAAAACAGTGTTTGAATCTAATTTGGCACAAATTTATGCAAAAGGTGGTTTTGCGGAAAACCGGAGTGGTTTTCGCGCGGGCTTTGGGTGGTAATCGGTAATGTGTCAAATGAACACAATACAACTAGGTGTGCGACGCGTGTCTTTACAAAACCCAATTTTGCGTGGAAATAGCACGATCATGTTGTTCGATGAAATGAACGCGAAAATGAATGAGAGTCGTATGATCTGGGCAATCCAGATCAAAGGCTGCAGATGAACGCGGCGGACGTACTTGCGCGGTCGTGTGGGACCGGTGATGACGTCAGCAGTCCTGTCGTGTAGTGGGACGATCAGTTGTGGGGTTATGGAAGCAAGAGTGATGTGGACCATTAGATGAAGAAGATCGACGGTCCATATTAGAGCGAGGAATGAAATAATGGATGTGTGATCGGGAAACTTGCGAAAGAGCGAGGACCGTTGGATCATGATGGAGATCAATGGTGGAGATCAACTACGGGGACACCATGGAGGTACAAGGGGGAGGAAAGGGAGTAGTCCCGCTGGCCATTGGATTGGGTAGATCAATGGTGGAGATTAAACGTGAAGGGAGAAAGGATGTATGGGAGGAAGAAAGGTGGGATCAATGGGAGCCATTGGATCGTGAGGATCAACGGTCTGGATCATATCCCGGGGGACGAAAAATGGATGAATGAGGTAGAGGACTGCGATATAGTGAGACAGCACCGACCGTTGGATCTGGGGGAGCCAGATCAATGGCTCAGATTATATCGATGGGGAATGAACATCGGCGGTGAAACATAAAGTGGAAATGGGGAAGAGCGATGCGCGATGTGCAATGGAGCGATGAAGCGATGAATGGGCGCAGCGCAATGGAGCAAGCACCATTGGATTCAAGAGGAGATCAACAGTCACGATCGCATCATGGTTTCTCTTATCGGTGGAAAAGAATTCAGGAGCAAGGAATTTAGAGTGTTGCGATGTGCGATGAGTGATGAATGGGTGCGGCGTGATGGAGCGATGACTGTTGGATCTGGGAGAGATCAACGGCTTGGATTCCATCAGTGGGGGATGATCATCGACGGAGAAGAGGAAGCGGAAGGGAAAGGGTGAAACCTGATGCGATGCGCTGATGCGATGGAGTGAGGTGATGGCCGTCGGATCTTGGGGAATGGATGGTCCAAATCATATCAGGGGATCGACCATTGGCGAAACAAAAAACTTAGAAGCAGGAACTTGGAAAGAGCAATGTGTGATGGCCGATGGGCTTAGCGCTCGATCACGGGGCCCGGTCTCATGGCGAAAGAGGGGCTTGGGATTAAGCGAAAGGGGCTTAGAGGCCTGATATGTAAAAATGAGCGCTTTTAGAGCAAAAAGGTGGATTTTAAGCCATTTTAAGGGTTCCGATAGGTGAAATTTGGGCTTTCACAATCCATGCGGTCCTTGTTGTATTTGCTTTGCAGTATAAGGCTCCTTGTCATTAGACATTCCATCTCTTTGAGGGATGTCATAACAATAATGGGCAAGGTGGACAAAGTGGTGAGCCAGGATGAGGGCGAATTATGGCACAGGAGATTGGGCCATCTTCGCCATGGAGCCTTGAAAGTCATCCAACAGATTTCTACTAGTCTTCCCATGGGTACACTTGCACATTCAGACCCATGCAATGGATGTACTATTGGAAAATATGTAAAGGCCACCTTTCATGACAAGGAGAACCAAACTTCAAGGATCCTTGAGAGATTTCACACAGACGTGTGTGGACCATTCTTTGGTTCTTCGACAGCAAAACATGAGTACTATGTAATATTTGTTGATGACTTTTCTCGTAAGTGCTGGATCTTCTTCATGCAGAAGAAATATCATGCATTCTCAAAGTTTCTTGATTTTAAGGCACTGGTGGAGAAACATTCGAGGAAGCAAGTGAAGGCTCTTTGGAGCGATAATGGTGGTGAATACATCTCTACCGAATTCAAGAACTTCTGCAGCAAAGAAGGAATTCGAAGAGAACTAATATCACCTCATAACCCACAGTAGAATGGGGTCGTGGAAAGAAAGAACAGAATGATTGTGGGTGCATCAAGACCGATGTTGCATGATCAAGGCCTACGAATGCATCTATGGGCAGAAGCATGCAACACTGTGTTATTTGTGAAAAATTGTTGTCCTCATAGGATACTTGGCATGAGCACACCTGAAGAGGATTTCACTTGTAAGAAACCTGATGTTTCACACTTTAAGATTTTTGGCTCATTTTTTTATGTGCATGTGACCAAGGACGCCAGGAAGAAGCTAGAACCAACAGCTGAGATCGAGATTTTGGTGGGGTACACTGAAACACCCCACAACTATCATGTGTATTTTCCAAACAATAGAATGACTGTTGTGCAACGGGATATAAAATTTGATGTGGAGAAAGCCATGTGGTTGTCCCTTGAGAGGGAGTTCGACTTGCCTGCAAAGGAGGAACTGTTGGTTCCCAAGGATGAGCCTCAAGATGTAGAGAAACCACATGCGGAGGATAATGGAGTGGAGGAAAACACTCATGTAGATCCATCCATTAGAAATGTCATAAGGTCCACCACGAAAGCTGATAGATTAAGACTTTATGTTGCAGAGAATGGAGGAGCC
Source organism: Pinus albicaulis (assembly GCA_034641835.2). Taxonomy (NCBI): domain Eukaryota; kingdom Viridiplantae; phylum Streptophyta; class Pinopsida; order Pinales; family Pinaceae; genus Pinus; species Pinus albicaulis. The sequence continues at coordinate 580,837,237 of CM076582.1, read as the reverse complement.
CCTACTTCACAGCGCAGATAGAGACAGTCTCATGACAGATTTACTGGATACATGGCTCTTATGAGCGAATGTATTGTGACTAAACCATCTTCCTTTCAGGAAGCAGTGCAGCAACCAACTTAGGTTGATGCAATGTTTGAGGAGTGTTACTCCATTATCAAGAACAGTGCATGGGAGATTGTCCCAAGACTGGTCAACAAATCAGTGGTTGGATCGAGATGGATCTACAAGGTAAAGCAAGCTACTGATGGGAGCGTGGAGAAACACAAGGCCGGATTTGTGGCCCGGGGATTCTCATAGATCGAGGGGATCGATTATGATGAGACTTTTGCACTTGTTGCAAGGTACTCTTCCATAAGATCCATCCTTGCACTCTCAGTGCAGATGGGCTAGCACATTCATCAGATGGATGTGAAATTTGTGTTTCTCAATGGGATCATTGAGGAAGAAGTGTTCATAGAGAATCCTGAAGGTTTCGATATCTTCAACAGTGATTCACATGTGTTCCGACTCAAGAGGGGATTGTATGAGCTAAAGCAAGCACCTTATGCTTGGTACACTTGGATATACAGTTATTTCACCAGACTGGGTTTCATCAAAAGTGAAGCAGGTGCAAACCTGTACCAAATTGTGGTTGAGGGTAAGCTATTGATTATTTTTCATTATGTTGATGATCTAATTTTGACTGGTGATGAGCAGTTGATACACTCATGCAAGGAGGATATTGCAAGGGAGTTCAAAATGAAGGACATGGGACTCCTTCATTATTTCCTTGGATTGGAATATGGCAGCGAGATGGTGAAATTTTTGCATCTCAAGGAAAGTATGTAAAGGAGATACTGGGTAAGTTTCACATGGAGAGCTACAAACCCATGGATACTCCTCTTCCAGGAAATTAGAGGAAAGAGGATACTACTTCGGGAGGGGTAGTGGATGTTATTGTCTACAAGCAGTTAGTTGGTTCACTGATGTATCTAGTGAACACCAGACCAGACATTTGCTACGTAGTTAACCAACTAATTCAAGCTATGGTAAGCCTACCAAGATCTTTTGAAAGGCAGGGAAGCATGTCTTGAGATACCTGAAGGGAACATCAAAGTAAGATCTATGGTACAGACGAACAGAGGGAGTGAAACTTCAAGGCTCCAAGGATGCAGATTGGGTAGGCAGTCCATCAGACAGAAAGAGCACATCAGGAGGGATCTTCAACATAGGATTGACAGCAATTTCCTGGTACAGCAAGAAACAATGATCTGTGGCCTTCAGTTCAGCGGAAGTAGAATAAATGGTAGCAAGTCAAGTTTCATGTGAGGCTATCTGGATGAGAAAGATCTTGGTTGGTTTGTTTGGTTCTCAGATGGATCTGATAGTGATACATTGTGATAATCAGAGTTGCATTGGACTCTCGATTAATCTTGTGTTTCATGATAGGTCCAAGCACATAGATATCCGGTACCATCATCTTAGAGATTGTGTGCAGAGGCGAATAATGTTGCTTCAGTACACTCCCACGAAATATTAGGATGCAGATATTCTGACAAAGGCGCTCACTAGGAGAAAATTTGAATACCATAGAGACAGGATCAGGGTGAAGGATAATCCCTTTCTTGTTGAGAGGGAGTGTTGAGATTCAACAAGAAAATTTCAACACCCACGCCTAATGCATTAAGCACCTACACTAGGGTGGGGCCCACGGGGCTAAATTTGGTGCATGTCTATTTTAGTTATCCCTTATTTAAGATGGACAATAAAATGTAATCTAGTCTCAAAATAACTTTTAAAAGTTAACTTAGAGTGATCAACTCAGTTAGCTCATGAATTTTGAGTTAGAGGTAGTTGATGAGGCATGCAGAGTAATTCTAGTTGTAACATAGTTTGAAGTGCAGTGGTGCATTATTTAATGCAGGTTGTAATTAGTGTAACTGAGTTAAGTGAGTTAAACTCAGTTGTGCTAGTTTTAACTGTTAGATACACTAGTGAGAGATCAAGCGAATTAAATATTGTTTAATTCACAATCAGTGATCTCACATGCAACTGAGGATTTACTATTATTAGTTGCTTGCATGTCAGATCCAGTGGAGACCCAATTGAGATCTAGGTGAAAGGGAATTTGACTATCAGTTGTGGGATTATTGGGTTGTACCCATGCAACCAAACACCCATTGGAGTGCCCATGATATTTGCGCAGTCAAGGAAGGCCAAAATTCCTATTCTTTAGGGATTGCATTCAACAGGGATTGTGCAAGCAACGCAGGTTGTCTAGAGGTAGTAAATTGGCTAAGTATTGGTCATTTTTTTTGTATGACAGTGTGAGACAATTAGCTGAGTATAGGAGGGATCTTGTGAGAAGAGTTGTATGTAATTGTTTCATGATTCCATGTTGAATATACAATAGAAGATAGTGGGGTTTTGAGCAAAAGAATATTTCCTGTGAAATGGTCTTAGGTTGATAGATTCCATTTTGCTTTATGTAACTGGAAATTTATGTTTTTTAATTTTAAAATATTTGTAGAAGTGATCAAGATTAATTCCTTATATTAGCTATGATTAGGATGAATCCACGATACATGTTGTATAATTTCTACAGTTTCCAAAGGAGGTGTTGTAACATAAGAGTAGGTAATTTTTCGTGCCTAGTGTTAGCATTGGTTTTGATTCCTTTGAAAGTTTCCCTCTCTGTCATTTTATTTGGCCTCTAGCTCCTTACGCTTCAATTTTTCTCGCCACTTCTCGCTACATCCTCGCCATTCTCTTTGATCCTTTCCTCAGTTTCATTTTTCTCCAAAATGCTAAAATACACAATCACAAAGTCATCAAGAAATAGACGCAAAACATTATCCATAACACGCATGAAATTTTCTGGTGCATTACACAAACAAAATGGTATAACCAACCACTCAAAGAGTCCTTGTTTGGTTTTGAATGCAGTCTTCCATATATCACTTTCTGCAATTCTTACTTGATAATATCCACTTCATAAATCTAACTTAGTGAAAAACTTTGCTTCTTTCATTTGACCAAGCAAATCATCTATCCTTGGGAGTGGGTATCGATTCTTTACCGTTATCTTGTTCAAAATACTGAAGTCTACACACATGAACCAAGTCCCATCTTTCTTTAGAATCAAGACTATGGGTGAACCGCATGGTGAAGTGCTTGGCCTTATGAGTCCCTTATCCAACATGTCCTTGATTTGCCTCTTAATTTCAGCATTCTCCATTATTGACATGCGATACATGCCGATGTTTGGAAGAGGACAATCTTGCTGCAACCGAATCTCATGTTGAATCTCCCTTTTTTGAGGCAATCATGTTGGCTCCTGAAACATCTCATGATGTGCATCAACTACATCATATAAATATGATTTCAACCTAGGATCACAATCCTCAAATGATTCATGATTAACATCATTTTTAGGCTTAATCATTATGAGAACAAAATTCTTACTTGAATTCACCAGCCTTTTTACATGTTTATCATTTACCATAGCAATATTTGTCTTCTTGTGATGTGCTCTAACATTGTACTCCTTGCCATCTTTGAATAAATGGTTTTTTTTATCATGGTGATGGACGATCGCTTTCCTGTCATACAAGTAAGGATTGCCCAACACAGTACCTATAATATCAAGCGGAACCACATATAATTCAATTGTGTCAACAAAATGTGCAGTTATTGCAAACCACAATATGCACTTCTTTGAAACCTGTAAATTTGCATCCTTACAAATCCACCCAAGCGGATATGGTTTTAGATGTGTAATGGTCTCAAGATTAAGTTTATTGACCAAGTCTTTAGAGATTAAGTTTGCTTGTGACCCGATGTCAAATAATGTGTCAATCTTGGTATGTTTGGATATGACCCTCACATGAAACAGTTCAATTCTCTCTTCTTCATTTGGAGCTTGTATGTGACAGTTTGATGTACTAGTACTGGGTTTAGTTTCAATTTATTTCCCCTTCATGTTCTTCAATCCTGTGGCTATAATTTTATATTCATTACCTGAATCCTCTCATAAATCATGTTGAGTTGTAGCTGCCTATTTTGTGGAAATCAATGTTACTGGTGTCAACGAAGGAAACGAGCCACATGGGCAGGTTAGGAATGACAAGGACATGGTTCGTGTCCTATTGGTTCAAGTAAATTCGTCAAGGAAAGCCGCGGTCAAAGCCATCCACGTGGAAGTCAACTGTGGAGTTCTATGTCGGCTGGACTCTGTTTCGTGACATAGAAACATCCATACGGCCGTTTCCAAGCTTACTGAGGTTAATTGACATCTGTGCAAAGTTCTGGAGTTGAATTTAAGCGCCCACCTTCCATAGATCCGTTTTCCAACATGGCCATACTCCTAAATCCGTGGCCTTAGTGGTCTACGTGTTGGCTGCTATCATAAACTTCAGGAGACAGTTACATTTTATTGCTTTATAAAGAGCGTTTGCATACGCACGTAGAGTTAGTGAATAGGAGTTGATATTTGTTAAGTTGATATATCTGTTAAGTTGATGTGCGTACTCTGTTATGTGGTGATTACGCTGCCTTGAGCCGTAATACCACCAGCCTGTAATGACTTTCTTTTTAATGTGAAAAACTCTGTTTCATAACTTAATTCGTGTTTGAAGATCATACCAAAGCTGCGTAGAGGGCCCCTGCTCAGCCGAGGTTCTGTGTATTAATGTATATATTTTTCATTTCATTTTTTTAAGCAGTCATTGTATCATAACCCATTACATGTTCATATTTCATAGTTGTTTTATTTCTGTTCATACATTTCTGTAATTTCCATTGCATTCCTGTCTTTTATGTTTTTATGATTGTTAAATCACTGATCAGTTTTCTTGTGCAGGTTTTAGGTAGACAGCCCGGGGCATTTTCATAGTATTTTGCTAATGATATGAAACTGATATGATTCTGCTGCTAGTTTTCTTTCACAGTCTTTGTTTAACTTCAGTTTTGTCTTGTGCACTTCAGTTTTGTTTATCTGATTCAGTAGTTAAAATTAGACATATTAAGCTACTCATAGTGTCTTCAGCTACCTCCGAAAGCCACAGCTGGACTGATGGTGAGGGGCCGCATGATGAGATGTGTAGTTTAGTATTAGTTTCCTTTCTGCAAAATTAGATATATTAAGCTGCTCATAGCGTCTTCAGTTTCCTCCGAAAGCCACAGCTGGACTGATGGTGAGGGGCTGCATGATGAAGTGTGTATTTTAGTATTAGTTTCTTTTCCGCAAACTTAGATATATTGAATCATGTATGACATCTTCAATTGCCTCCGAAAGCCACAGCTGGACTGATGGTGAGGGATTGAATCATGTGTGTATGGTTTAGTATTAGTTTACTTTCTGCAAATTAAATATCAGTTACACAAGTTGTTTATGATTACTTCCGCAAGTCATAGCTGGTCTAATGATGAAGGGTCAGAAAATGAATTGATGTAATCTGATTTAGATTTCTTTCATTGCAATTTTGAATTTCCATAAGCGTAGTTTCTTTTGTGTTCAGTTGGCAGCAAGAATAGTTTAGTTTTCATATTCACTAGTTTCTTGTTTTGATTCATTAGATTAACAGCACTTTCCATTTCAGCAGTTACTTTCTTTTGTCATTTGTAATTTCAATTTGCTTTTAAAGTTTCGAGATTGGTAAATCATTATAGGGGATATCACTTCCTTGAACAATTATAACCAAACTTGTTTTTCACTTTAGAATTTCCATTTCACCTTAGAAAGACCATAAACGAAAAAAAGTTAAGAAAGAGGTTATCTTGCACATATAGTGCGCCGCACTTCATCAACTTACGATTCCCGGATTGACAATTAAATGCAGCAATTTAGGACACACTAAATTGACCAAACATTTTGGCGCCGTTGCCGGGGAAGTGTAACTAGGTAGCCAATTTCTTAAAAAAAACACATAAAATCATAAAAGAAGGGAAAACTTGATAACTTCTTGAAGTATGCTCTCCTCTTGCACCTAGTGTGATCTGGAGGATCAGAAAAGAGAGTTATTGGTTTAGTAATTTATTAAGTATGCTCTCTTCTTGCACCTAGTGTGATCTGGAAGATCAGAAAGAGAATTATTAGCCCAACTTTTATTAAAAAATATAAAAAAATGACATGCATAGAGCAAGAGATTCTAGGGAAGGTTTATAGCTAAAGCCAAGAGTTCGATTTTCACAACTCCATCTTCTTCAAGGCATAGACCAGATTCACCATCATCTACCCCTAGCCTTAAGATTTTTGGAAGACAAAGAACAGCTGAATTAGAGGATTCTCCTACACCACCTACTAAAGCCTACTTAGAAAACAAAGAAACTTTCTCTCATCCTTCCTTGATAGAAGAACTAGAGGACTATAAGGACTCTAAAGAAACTATCATGGCAGAGGAAGTACTAAATAGAGGTGGAGGTAGAGGAGGAGGAGATAATGAAGATAACAATGGTGAAGGAAATAATGGTAGAAATAGGGACGATTTTCTTGGATTCCCTATAGTTGATGAGGAAACTCATGCAACAATGAAAAATATTTCACCATCCGTTCTCCCTAACTTTTATGGATTACGAAGTGAAGATCCTGAAACATTTCTGTTTGAGTTTGAAGTAGTGTGCCGAACTTATGACTATATGGAAGATTCCCAAAAACTCAAACTGTTTCCTTCAACTTTGAAGGGATCTGCTTTGAAATGGTTCATGGGATTAGCCACTCAATCTATCAGGACTTGGAATGATATGAAACAAACATTTTTGGATAGATACTTGGACTATTGTATGCCCACCAATCATAAGGATGTGGTATTCAAAATGATGCAAAAAGAAGATGAAAATTTGGAAGACTTAATTGAAAGATTTCAATACAACTTGAAAAGAGCAAAGATGAGCAACTTAGATAATGAAACCTTGAAAGCCCTCCTATTAAAAGCCATTATAGATGAATGGATAGACATTTTAAACATCATGGGTAAAGGAGACATTTCTCAACTCCCATTTCATGATATAACAGAACTATGTATCCAATTCTCAAGGGGAAGATCTAAAACTGGAAAAGGGCCTAGGGATTCTTCTCTTATTAGGGCTAACAAATCTTCAACTGGATCAGTAAGTAGGGAAGAGATTGGTAATATGCTTGATGAGTTTAAAACTGATATCTTAGGGGGTCTTAGTGAACAACTAGACACCCTTAAAATCCAAAACAAGCAGAAAGCAGAAACAGATGCTTTAGCCATCTTTTGTCCGAAATGTAGAAAGAAACATGCTTTAAGGGAACGTCCCTTGGATGCAAAAGTTGTAGAAACATGTATGATTTGCTCAGAAAATCATGAAATCAAGGATTGTCCTTCAATCCCTGGACTCAAAGCTGTTTTTCAAGAAGATCCAAATTCAATAGAATCTCTCTGTTTTGTCGCAAGGAGACCTTGGCAGGGACAACAATCTCAAGGGTTTAATAACCCTATGAATCTTCAAATCCCACCAAATTGGACTCCTTGGCAACAACCTTGGCCCCAACATCAAAACTCATATCAGCCATGGGTACAAGGAATGCAAAATCCTTATGGGAGATTTGCTCAATTTTATCAATATCCTCCATCTTTTCAAAACCAACAAGCTCCACAATTTCCAAGCCAAAATCCACAACAAATTTCATTGCCATTTCCACAACATCAACCTTCTCAAAAAAATACAAATCCTCAACTCATGCTCCCATACCAACAGAAGACAAATAAACTTCCAGCTCAACCATTGCCAAATCCTAATAATAAGAATCCTCAAACTACTTATATGGTAGAAGGACAACAATTTCCTACCTATATGATTGTTCCTCTCAACGATGTACAACTCAGATCTGGTAGAGTTTTAGAAAAACCTTCTATAGACATTCAAGAGCAAGATACCTCCGAGGAGGACTCTCTTCAAGTCAATAAGGGTTCTGAGGAAGAATCTCTTCAAAATTCAAAAATTCAAAAAGAAAAAGAAAAGCTAGCATCCACAACTCCTATAGTTGAGCAACCTGTATCTTCATCTACACCTCCTTTTCCGGAAAGACTACAAATTGATAAGGGGGTGGAAAAACAAATTTTTTTGCCTAACTATGACTTTCTAGATGAATTGAAGAATGTTTGTATCAAGATTCCATTGCTACAAGCCATTCGAGAAATTCCTATTCTAGAAAAAACCATAAAGGAGTTGAGTTTCAAAAGACCAGGAAGAAAGCTAAAGGACACAAGAAGAATCCACCTGGTAGGAAAGATTGCAGACATTATGATGGGAAAAATTGCCATGCAGAAGTATGTAGATCCTGGAAGTCCAATTGTCAAGACACATATAAATGGGATAGAAATTCCAAACACATTGATTGACTTAGGGGCCGCTATCAACATTATGAGTAGACAGACTATGGAACAGTTAAAACTTCCTAACCTTCTTTTTACACCTACTTTATTGCAACTTGCAGATCGATCGGTTATTAAACCAGATGGTGTATTAGAAGATATTTCAGCCTCCTTAGATTCTTGGGAATATCCAGTAGACTTTATGATTTTGACTCCCAAAAGTAATCTAGGAGGACATCCAATTATCTTAGGAAGACCTTGGCTGGCCACAGCTGATGCTTTTATTAGTTGTAGATCCGGAGACATGTACATTTCTAATGGTAATTCGACAAAGAAATTCAATTTGTATCCTCCCGCAAGAGCAATTACAGAAATAGGAGACAATGAATGGGTCGATGATGAGAACACTATACAACCTGTCTTTACCATTTCCGAGATTAGTGAGGATAGTCAAATTCTGAACACATTAGAAAATTTTGAAGTAACTTCAGAATATGACCCCACACAATTTCAGTTGGAATCTGACATAGAATATTTATCATCAAGACAAATGTCTCTTTACTCTATGGAAGAATTTGGTAATTCAGTTTTTGAGATTTTTCCAGAAAAGACATTAAATATCAACAAACATCTGGAGAAGTCACAACAAGAAGAACTAACCAGAATCTTGCAAAAACATTCTACTACATTTGCATGGGAGTATACTGACATGAAGGGTATTGATCCTAAGACTTGCATCCATCATATCTATATTGAGGAAAACAATAGACCAATCAGACAACCTCAAAGAAGGATGAATCCAAATCTTAGGGAGATAGTGAAAAAAGAGCTCCAAAAACTACTCAATGTAAACTTCATTTATCCAATTTCAGATAGCCGATGGGTTTCTCCTTTGGTTATAGTACCTAAAAAGAATGGTAAATGGAGGGTATGCATTGATTACAGGGAATTGAACAAAGCAACTTTGAAGGATCACTTTCCTTTGCCTTTTATCGATCAGGTATTAGATACATTAGCAGGTAAAAAGTACTTTTCATTTTTGGATGGTTTTAGTGGCTATAATCAAATTCAGGTAGCACCTCAAGATCAAGATAAGACCACATTTACTTGTCCATGGGGAACTTTTGCCTACCGAGTGCTTCCTTTTGGGTTATGTAATGCACCAGCAACATTCCAAAGAGCAGTACTAGGAATTTTTTCTGATCTAATCCATGATTGTGTAGAGGTTTATATGGATGATTTTACAGTTTATGGTAATTCATTTGAAGAGGCATTAGAAAATTTGGAAAAGTTCTCATAAGATGTAAAGAAACAAACCTTTCATTAAGCCATGAAAAATGCTTTATGATGTTTACTGAAGGGATTGTTTTAGGACATCATATTTCAGGAGATGGAATTAAAGTTGATAGATCAAAAGTTGAAGTCATCTCCAAGTTGCCTATTCCAAATTGTCAAAGAGATGTTAGAAGTTTTCTAGGATTTACTGGTTACTATAGAAGATTTATAGAAAACCTCACTAAAATAGCATCTCCACTCTTCAAATTGCTTACAAAAGACTGTGAATTTAAATGGGATCCTGATTGTCAATCAGCTTTTGAAACTTTGAAAATAAGAATATCTGAAGCACCTATCTTGAGGGGACCAAATTGGAAACTTCCTTTCCATATTTCTACAGATGCTTCAGATACAGCTCTTGGAGCTGTGTTGGGTCAAAAAGATTTAATTCCTTATGCCATTTATTACACCAGTAAAAATTTGACTCCCACAGAGTTGAATTATACTGTGACTGAAAAAGAATTCTTAGCCGTTGTTCATGCAATTAATAAGTTTAGACATTACATAACAGGCTATGAAACTTTTATTCATACTGACCATTCTGCAATTAGATATTTAATGAACAAACCTGTTACTAATGGCAGAGTGACAAGATGGCTTTTACTTTTGCAAGAATTCAATATTACTGTGTTAGATAGACCAGAAAAACAGAATACAGTAGCTGATTTCTTGTCTAGAATTCAGAATACTAAAGAAGATTCTCCTGTAGAAGATAAGTTTCCTGATGAATATTTGTTTGCAGTAACTATTAAGACCCCTTGGTATGCAGATATTGCTAACTATTTGGTTACAGGGAAACTACCTTCACATTTATTTCCAAGAGAAAACGAAAAATTATTCAGGAGAGTTCAAGATATTCATGGATTTCTAACGAATTGTTTAAAACAGGGCCAGATCTTGTGATCAGAAGATGTGTCAGGGAAGATGAAATGCCCGATATTCTTAAGGCATGTCATGATGAACCATGTGGCAGACACTTTGCGGACAAAAGGACGGCCTATAAAATCCTTTCCTTGGGATATTATTGGCCTTCTCTCTTCAAAGATGCAAAACAATATGTCAAAAGGTGTGATAGCTGCCAAAGAGTAGGGAAACCTACCCTTTCAAATGAAATGCAATTGCAAACACAGGTACTCATTGAACCCTTTGAAAAATGGGCTTTAGATTTCACTGGACCGATTAATCCACCATCAAAGCAAAAGAAGTATATATTGGTTTGCACTGATTATGTTACTAAATGGGTAGAAGCTAAAGCATTAGTATCTGCTACTGAAAATTCAGTTGTTCATTTTCTTTATGAGGATATTTTTACTCGCTTTGGTGTTCCAAGAGAAATTGTAACAGATCAGGGGAGCCAATTTACATCAAATTTGGTGGAGAACTTGATGGAAGAATACAAAATCAAGCACAGAAAATCTACTCCTTACCATCCACAAGCAAATGGTCAAGTGGAGTCCACAAACAAAGTTCTTGAAAGTATCATCACCAAAACTGTTCATCTACATAGAAGAGATTGGGCAGATAGGCTTCCAGAAGCCTTGTGGGCCTACAGAACTACATGGAGGAATACAACAGAACATTCTCCCTATGAACTTGTTTATGGGAAAGAAGTTTTGTTCCCCATTGAGTTCCAAGTCAAGACCTTCAAGATAGCAGTTCAGTTGGGAATGGACTTATCAGAAGCTCAAAAGCATAGAATGGAGCAATTGAATGAGCTAGATGAGATCAGATAAGAAGCAATTCTAAGAACCGATCTAGTTCAATATCAAAGAACTAAGTGGCATGACAAATATATCAAAGAGAAGAAGTTTCAAGAAGGAGATTGGGCATTGTTGTTTGACTCCAAGTTTAAAGACTTTCAAGGGAAATTTCAGACTCATTGGCTTGGGCCATATGAGATTGACAAGGTCTTTAACAATGGAGCTGTAAGAATCAAGACCATTGATGAGTTTCAAACTCCTCTTTTAGTGAATGGCCATAGATTGAAAGTTTATCATAAGCCACTCTCTAAAGAGGATTTTGTCAAGTTGTTTCAAGAAAGTTCTGCAATCAGGCTGGTACAGAAGAATCATTCTTCTCTACCAAGCTAGTTTTTGTTTTTCAAGTTAAAAAAAAAAAAAAAGAAAAAAAAAAAAAAAAAAGAGAAGAAAAAAAAATGGTATAAGCCTGAAAACCAATCATCGATTGGCAGTCTTATACAGAAAATATGGGGTGAAAATCAGGGACACCTGACACTCTATATTTTCCAAAAAAAATTCTGTTTTTTATTTCATTTTATCTCACCACCCACTCCATTTCATTTCACTTCACTTCATTTCATTTCATTTCATTTCACTTCATTCCACTTCATCTCATCCATTCCATCAATAAAAATCTTTTTATGACCATTTCCACCTGGTCATTTGTCATTTGTTCATTTCTATTTTCAGCCAAGTAATAGCTGTGTCAGTTTCCGCAGCTGACATCTGTTTCCGCAGCTGACTCCAGTTTCCGCAGCCAGGAGCAGATTCCGCAGCTACTACTACTCTGTTTTCAAAAAGAATGTACAGTTAGTTGTTGTTTTCATAAATCATGAAATAAAATGCAGGAGAGGATCAATGGGACATTCAAGACACTAATGAATATCAATCAGTTGAAGACCAAGGGCAAAAGCAAGGATTCCAAAGGTATGAATAAAGTTTATTTCAAATAGTATAAAAGACACATTTTTATGTAATTCTAAACTATGAGCTCTACCCATAATGCGCAATGATTATATTGACAGTCCGTAACCTTCCACGATCTCTATGTTATCCTCTTGCATTTATTCACAAACGGCTTCATTATTGAAATTCCGACTCTTACTCATGTTCAAATAGCCCACCGAAGATAATGATACGTATTTGAGTTGACAAAGGACTCTTACAAGCCGCATAACTCCATAATCATTGATTGAAACGTGTTCATATTTATGACACAGCCACCAAAAATTCAAAATACGGCTGAATTCATTATGCTTTGTTAACTTCTTTGTCGTTTCTCTTTCGTGTTTACAAAACCTCACTCTACTCATTCTCATTCCCTGTTTCACCCCATTCCGTTCCTCTTACTCACTCTCATTCTCGTATATTCACCCACAGTCTTATTCCATTCTGTGTATGGTGCTCATTTCCGTTTTGTGATAACATCCCCACAGCATTGTGCTCGACTCCGTGTATTCCATCGTTCCACTTCCGCTTAAAACCCTCACAGAGGCAAGCTGTGAAGCACAGAGAAGTAAAATGGGAAAATTATTAAGGGCAGAGCCAGAAGGACCGAAGTTCATAGAGGGATTTTCACAAGCAAAAGAGATGTTGAGAAAAGCTAAATGGCTATGTTTTATTCAGAAATTCCGGGGTTACCACAGAGAAATTACCAAAGCGTTTGCAAGATCATTTGATGGCTCGGAAGCAGAAGTGGGAGACCTCAAATTTTTGGTTAATGAAGCATCAATAGCAGCAGAAACAGAGCTTCTTCAGGAAGGAGAACGGTGGTTCAAAAACAAAAGTATCAGTGATGAGGCATGGAGAACAATCCTCCGAAATCAAGGTATGAATATCACTGTTTTCAAAAGAGGAATTCCAGTGCATGCAATAAAAGATGAATGGGCCACTTTATTACTCATTGTTCAGAAATTTATCACATGTGAAGGCCGCTTTGGCTCTATGTACATGTATCATACTAGGATATTGATGAATTTCCTTGAAAACCAAACTCTCAATCTTCCTTACTTCCTATTCAATAGCTTGAAGAAAATGGCTGTGACTGTGCAAAAACACCTAGGAGATGTAGAGCCTCATTTATATCATCATGGGCTTATAAAAATTTTGATTGAAAAGGAGCTAAAAGAAAGAAAAGATACATGGGAACAATTCCTAGTTAGAAACTTCTTTGAAGAACCTCAGGAAATTCCTGAAGGTAATCCAATTATAAGGAGTAGAAGAAAGAAAATGGATGTTGAAACCCAAGTTGCTCCTACACAGGAAGTTCCCGCAGCTAGCACAGCAAAAAGAAGTAGAAGGAAAAGAAAAATAGATGAAATCCAAGATACTTCTACTATTACTATGAAGAAAAATGATAGGGAAGAGAGATTGATAAAAAGGAAGAAGAAGGAAATCAAAATTAAGAAGCCAACAATATCAAAAGGGAAAGAAATTGTTGAGGCTGTCCATAAAACCTCTTCTTCTGAAAAAGAAGATCACCAAATTCTGTCTGAGAGATTAATTTTTCTTCAAAAACAGTCATCTCTATCTAAGAAGGCAAAAACAGGAAAACAAGAACAAAAGGGTAATGTACCACAGCATGTGAGGAGAAGTAGCAGGCTTAAGGGAAAACTGAGAAAAACACAAATTAAAGGTCCTCATTTCATTGATTTGGGTGAAGAGACATCTGAACAGTCTCCAACTGACCATAGTCCATTTCAGTCAGTTAGTGAACCTGACTCCTTTCACTCCCAATCAGACAATGAGCGTACTTCATCTTATTCTCAGCAAAATATTGATGAAAGTTCTCCTCAGCCAAATTTTGAACATAATTCTCCCTTGCAGCATTTTGAGGACAGTCCAATGAAAAAGACACCGGAAGTAGACCCCAAACAACAGGAGGTCTATGACTATATAGAATCCCTGGAGAAGGCAGCCACAGGTCCAAGCACCTCTTCTATTCAGCCTCCTACATTGCAGGATAAATTGGTTCAGTCATTAAAACAGGAGATTTTTGAGCTTGAGCTTTTGAATCGGCATATCAAAAATGAAAATGAAACACTCAAAGAGCAAGGCAAACCGGACAAGATTATCCATGACAATACTATGTTACATTTGGGTATTTGGCAAAAGAAAAATAAGAAGCTAAAAAGGAAATGCCAAAAATTGAGCAGAGCACTTGTGAATATCAAATTCAGGTGCCTCATGAAGAAACCCAGAATGATGGCAGTACCAAAGAAGAAGAGAAGGGGGTTAAATGTGTTGGCTGAAGTATCAAGGCACATGAATTGAACAGAGAGTGTCAAAATTTTGGTTGCATGAGGACATGCAACACCTTCACAGTGGGGGTATGTTGAGTCCCGAATTTGTCTCTTTTCCATACACTTTTCCATATCTCTTTCACTCACCTAAACCTCCAAAATTGTCAATATCATGTGCAAAAAGGGTATCTAACATGGTTTTTAATTATGTTTGTGTGTTTTCTATTTGATTTAGATTTTGTTCATACAGCTGCGGAAACTTGTCACTTTCCACAGCTGCTGCAACTTTCCGCAGCTATTTTGTGGAAATCAATGTTACAGGTGTCTACGAAGGAAACGAGCCACATGGGCAGGCTAGGAATGACAAGGACATGGTTCGTGTCCTATTGGTTCAAGTAAATTCGTCAAGGAAAGTCGCGGTCAAAGCCATCCACGTGGAAGTCAACTGTGGAGTTCTATGTCGGCTGGACTCTGTTTCGTGGCATAGAAACATCCATACGGCCGTTTCCCAAGCTTGTGGAGGTTAATTGACATCTGTGCAAAGTTCTGGAGTTGAATTAAGCGCCCACCTTCCATAGATCCGTTTTCCAACATGGCCATACTCCTAAATCCGTGGCCTTAGTGGTCTACGTGCTGGCTGCTATCATAAACTTCAGGAGACAGTTACATTTTATTGCTTTATAAAGAGCGTTTGCATACGCACGTAGAGTTAGAGAATGTGAGTTGATAGTTGTTAGTCGATATATCTGTTAAGTTGATGTGCGTACTCTGTTATGTGGTGATTACGCTGCCTTGAGCCGTAATACCACCAGCCTGTAATGACTTTCTTTTTAATGTGAAAAACTCTGTTTCATAACTTAATTCGTGTTTGAAGATCATACCGGAGCTGCGTAGAGGGCCCCTGCTCAGCCGAGGTTCTGTGTATTAATGTATATATTTTTCATTTCATTTCTTTAAGCAGTCATTGTATCATAACTCATTACATGTTCATATTTCATAGTTGTTTTATTTCTGTTCATACATTTCTGTAATTTCCATCGCATTCCTGTCTTTTATGTTTTTATGATTGTTAAATCACTGATCAGTTTTCTTGTGCAGGTTTTAGGTAGACAGCCCGGGGCATTTTCATAGTATTTTGC